>WEIV01003190.1:727186-766674 GCA_013390005.1 Calyptomena viridis
CGAGGCCACCGGGAGAGGCGAGTCCGGCAGCGGCCACGGCGAGGGGAGGGACTCGCGTGGGGGGGGCGGCTGAGGGATTGGGCACGGCCCCCCCTCCCAGGGCTGCTCTGAGTCCCCGGAGTGTTGAGGATGATTTAAAATCATAATAATGTTGATAATAATAGTGATTATTATAATAGTACCAACAGCAATATTAATAAACAGCAATAATAGCGATAGCAATAATAGCAATAAGTATCTTCGTCATCAAATTGTTACATTTAAATAAAAGGATCTACATGGGTAAAATCTCAGGCAACTCTGCCTGTGTTCACTCCTTCCTAGTGGATAAGCTGGAATGACAGTCCTAGGCCATCGAGTGGAATTTAAGGGGTCTCTCACTTCTTTCTATTTTAACACAAGGTCACGGGGGTTGGAAGTAGCTGCTTTACAGCTTCATATTTTGTCTGCTTTTCTATTTAGGGATAATTGCTCCATATAGCATTGTAACTTCCACGCTATGGGTTGTTATGTTCTTGCTCCTTTTTTTTCTTCTCAGAATATATGATGCAGTTTCTGTTTGTGGACTGTTTTAATAGCAAGGTGGCTGAGACAAAGTTGACTCAATAAACTTGCTTTTCCCCTTGAGCAGCTTTAGCTTAGATAAACTGGCTTTAAAGTCCCGGTTTAGCGTGGGACTAGGACTGTTTACCATTCATCATTGTTAGTTAATTGCTGTTTGCTTAAATATTTAGTTTGGATTAAGTTCTTTTATGCCCTTTTCTTAAAAAATAATAAATAAAGGTGTGTTTAACAATGTGGTAGAAGACTTTTTAAAGACACTCTGCAGGAGGGAAGCTCCATAAAGTTTTTTTCTATATTTTGCATTTAAATTTCCTTACTTGTAGTTTGCCGTGCTGTTGTATCTGTAATTAGCCAAGCTGAAGCAGCAAGGACATTCAGCTGTTTCTGAAGTGACTGCAGACTTGTCTTCATTACCAGTTTCATTCCTTACTTCAAAAAAATAAAAATCATGGAATCACAGATTATCCTGAGTTGGATTGAGTCCAGCTCCTGGCCCTGCACAGAACAGCCCCAAATACAGTTTTCATCGTGGTTTAAGCCACCAAGTCCAACTCGTGGCCTGCAGATGGACTGTGTTTGGTGTAAGGCACTTTTGGGAGAGGTGCCAAGGAGAGACTTCATTAAATACACTGAGCCAGCAACAACCCTGTGCTTTTCCACCCCAGCCACCCCTGAGAGGTGTTAATGAGCAGCAGGATGAGGAGCTGAGTGTTGGGGTTAAGTCCTGAAGCAGCTCTTTGCTTTCAGGTACCAGGTCCTGCTCCCTGCAGAGGTGAATGGCACAAACATCTCCACTACAGGGAATCCCCAGTGCCCCCGACCTGCAGAGAGCCCAGCTGGGCTGAGTGGGGGGATCCAGTGGGACACGACTGGAGGGAGGCCCGGGAGACACCAGGAAGCCCCTGTGGCACTGGGGAGGCTGTGGGAGATCAGTGCCTGCTGGAAAAGGGCCTTTTTTGGTACAATGCTGCAAACCCCCGTGTTCTGCAGCAGCAGTGACCCAGTCGTTACATAAACAAGGGTTTAATTTTGGAACTTTAATATTTAACAGGCTTGGGTTTCTTTTGCTCAGACATGTTCTCATGCACTGCCCGTTTGACAGAATTCTTCTTACCTCCATTACTGGTCGCTGACGATGTGTCCTGCACTGGGTTCATGGGCCATTTCAGTGATTTATCAGGGATAAATCCTGTTCTTAGTATTGCTCTGTCACACTGGGTTGTCATTGCCCTGGGTGGCCCTTCTAGCTCTCTACAACAAACAGGGTGGACAAGGAACACCCAAGGGTGTGGTGATACCCAGACCAGAAATGTCCAGCCCGTGTAGTTACCTACAACAATAGTACCACTACAAGGCCCTTTGGAAGATCCATCCTGAGCTGGAACCTCTACCAAAAGTGACTTGTGTAACTCACACAAAAGTTACACTTCACCAACTCCTGCAAGGAGAGAGGCTGGAGGGGTGTTGATCCTCCCTTGCTGTCTTTAGCAGGTAATTTGGCTTTTCTCTGCAGTCAGTAACCCCTGTGCACAGGTTAGTGAAGGTAACACAGGTACCTCCTTGGAGGGGACAGAAGCTCTGCTTGTCCCTTGCTATCAAAGCAAAGGTGGTTTCTCTTTGCCCTTCAGCCTTCACTGTTCTCTCTAAAACCATCAGAGAAGTCAAGAGGAACAGGAAACAAATTGATTAAAAGTGATTTGAGGAAGGAGTTACCATGGAAATGGGAAGGCAGGTGGTTTATTTCAGGTTATTAGAAGGCAGTGGGTCCTTCCAAAGTGACCATGACTTCTGTCTATCTGCCTTTCTGAAGCTGCAAGGCATCTGTGTGTTGGCTTTAGTGGTTTCCTCCCTGCTTTTCTCTCCAGTTATGGAACAGAAGTCATGGAACATCTCCAGCTTGGAAGTCTGCAGATAGAGTAACCCTGGGCCACTCCAAGCAGCCCCTTCCAATGCCAGTTACCTGAGTGTGATAGATTTCCCCATTTTGTGGCCTGTGAAGTGGATTTAGATGCACAGAAAGGCTTGGATTGGGAAGGGACCTTAAAGCTCATCCTGTTCCACCCCCTGCCATGGGCAGGACACATTATCCCAGGTTGCTCCAAGCCCTGTCCAACCTGTCTTTGGACACTTCCAGGGATTTACAGAAGGAAGCTTTTGTACTTTGTGGTGTAGGAATTCCATTAGTGTTCTAGGAAAGAAATACTCGCCTTTAAACTATAATATAGCATTGCCCTTATGACCTTAATACTTTCTTACCTGTGTCCCCAGGGCAGTGGCCCTTCCACAGCATTCCCAGACAGCTGGCCCTTTCCATAAAGCACTGGGAGAAGGAATAATTGCACCCTTTAAATATGTTTTAATGGTGCACTTCTCAGTGCTGGCTATGCTGGGCTGTGAAGTGAGTAGGAACTGTGTTTGGAGATGCTCTGAAACCTCTCTGTGGTGTGTTTACCTGGCCTCCCCCAGGTTCCCAGTGCTCTGTGACCATGGGCTGTCACACTGTCTGCTCAGCAGAGCTTGTCACGTCAATGGAATGATGCAAATAGAAGAATTAGCCCTGCCCTGCTGGGCCTGCACAAATCCATCCTGCCAGGAGCCTGCCTGTCACCTTTCACAGGCATGGCAGGAAGCTCCAGTCCTTTCCACATCCTGCAGCCAGCTCTCCATGTACTGCTGAGTAACACCATGTCCATCACTGTGTTCAGTTAAGGTTTGTGGGTTTGGGGTTTTTTAACCTATTACTTTAAACCTAGATACTGAATTTAATCAGAAAATTTTTTCCCCAGCCACTGCACATCATTTACTCCTCACTGTTTTGCCATGGATGTGCCTCAGTGATTTTGTATCATCTCCAAATGTTGCCAGCTCACTACATACTCTTTTTTTCCAGAAACTCCCAACATCCTGGCCTGTGTCTTTATGCACATTTGGGCACCAGTATTTCAGTGTTCACCTTCACTGAGAGTTTGGTGAATGGTCCTCCTAAGGCAGCTCTTGTCTTGGACAACCTCATTTAAACCTCACCATTCCGAGGCAGGAATGGATTTAGATAACCCAGATTTCATCCCTGTGGGTGGTGGGTTTGGCATCAAGGCTGTGCAGAACCCAGTGCTCCCCTGGACTCTCCTGCAGTGACCTCCTACACTTCAGCTGCAGCACAGGGGTGAAGGAATGCTCCATCTCCAGCAAAGGAGCTGCAGGTCTCCAGAACCACCTTACAGAAATCATCTGTCACTTCTCACCAAAGGAATTCTAATAGGAGAAGCTGGAAAACAAACACCTGGGATGCCAGAGCTCCCAGAGGGTAGCCCTGATGACAGAGCATATGTGTCAGAGGGAAGACTGGGATGTAGGTCTCAGCCATTCTTGGCTCATTGATGTGCACATCTCATGGCCTTATTTCCACTTGTCATATCCTGGCTGCTTCCCTCCATTCCCCTGGAGCACCTCTCCTCACCCTATCAATGGGTGAAATGGGGTACCCTAAAGGCCAGAAGGCATTTTCCTGGGCATTTATCATTTACAGACTCCTGAATTCTAATATCCAGGACCTTTTACCCTGCCATAGATGTACCTCTTTGAAAGCCAACCATCCTACAGAAGTGCTCTTTTCATGGCAGTGATGCTCCCGTCCCCTGGAGCTGCTGCTGTGTCCATCCCTGGCACACCATCCTCACGTTGCCAAGGAGCCAACTGTGCTGCTGGGAGCCCTGGACTGCTCTGGCATCCCTGCTCTTCCTCTGCCTCCTCCCCACCTCCCACTCTGTCACAGTTGCATTGGAAATGGGAATGCTGCAAGCACCACCTCGTGTGTTGGGATGTGCCCATGGGTGATCCCAGCAGTGGGACTGTGACAAGCAGGGTGTTACTACTACAGGGTGACAGGCACCTCTGCGACATAACTCAGGTTGCCATGGTTACAGGTGGAAAATAGGGCTATGGGTTACCTCGGGCCGGTGGCACACAGAGCACAGCACCCCGTGGCATTTTGGCACACCTGAGGCAGTGTGAGCTGGGGTGGAGGCCACCAAAAACCCCTGGGTCCCCACCCAGCCCCAAGTGTGGAGGTAAAACATGCCAGACCTTCCCAAACAGGAATGACTGTGTGCAGCAGCCCCAGGGATGGCCTTGGGTTGGGGCAGAGCAGCCTCTGTGAGGCTCTGGCAGAAAGAGCCCGTCCCAGCCCTGGGACCTGTTACTACCTATGGTTGCACCCCAAATTTTAAGGCCTCTGCTTTTTCTGAGCTTTCACACTCAGAATATTTAAGAGTAATTCTCAGTCACAGAAATACATCACCCATAGAGTATTGCTCCATCTTGGAGGTGGCTTAAGTGGACTGGAGGACTGGCACTGACACAGGCTCTGATGGACCAGCCAGTGATGCTGTTCCTGCCTCCTAAAGAGACAAACCACACAGTTTCCATGAACAGGAGGTACAGGGCCTGCTGAAAGGATCACTCTTGGAAGTATTGCATCCCACATCTTGATAGTCCAGCCCTAAGGAATCAAGTGTGACAGCATGGGAATGGATCTAAAGAGCAGAGGCTGCTGTCCAGGGCAGCCACAAATAAATTGTGTTCACACTATTAATCTCTTAATAACATGGAGGAGCTTTGCTGTGCTGTGCAAAACAGATATTTAAAGAAGTCTTAAAGATCTGTATCTTCATCACAGCATGTGATATTGTAATATTCTGTACCTTCATCACAATATACCCCCATCCCTGGAAGTGTCCAAGGCCACGTTGGAGCAACCTGGGATAGTGGAAGGTGTCCCTGCCCATGGCAGGGGGTGGAACAAGATGAGCTTTAAGGTCCTTACAACCCAAACCATTCTGTGATGATATATTCTTATTTTCTTGGGGTTTTTTCAGGGGAAGAATAATAATAGAGGATGGCTTAGAGGCCTAAACCCAGTCCTTGCCATTCCTTAGGTGCTGGCCCTTCCCACAGCACAAACCTGAATCCTCAGCTCTCCTTTCCCCTTTAAATAAGTAAAACAGGCTGAGAAGGAGCTGGTTTATGTGGGGTTTTTTTAGGAGGAAAATAGTTGGCAGGAACATGAGCAAAGCTGAAAGTATTTTCATCTGTTTTGTTTTGTAATGTTTAATGTTTTGATTTCTACTTTACCAATCATACAAAGGAATCACTCAAAACAGTCTCCCATTCTGGAAAGGGAAAAAATATCTATAGTGGGACTAATCTGACTAATGAGAATTGGCCGAGTATGAAAAAATCCGAAGTATCTTGAAAAATGACAATATCTGCTTTTTCTTAGAAAAAAAAATAGAAAAGTTTACTCTCTAATTGGGATTTGTTTGCAAAATAATTCCAGGCTGGGAAGAGTAATCAACTCATGCATAAAAATATTGTTTTGAAATTAATTTTTATTTTGTTAATGGTAGCTTGGATTTTAGAACTAACTAGTGCTTTTCAAATTCTTATTGCTGTGTCCTAAATACTCGTCCTAACTTAAATTTGTGGACCCTTGTTTTATGAAAGGCTATGGAGAGAATTGATCAAGAAAACACAGTTTAAAAAAAATTAATCTTGGCAGTTTGAGGACAAAACAGCTGGGAAAGGATTCTCTTCCTGCTCCCTCTTTTTTACAAGTATTTTTAAAAGATAACAGCTTAGAATCATGTATTTTTAGAAGGCTCTAGAAGGCTCAGAGAGACCCAGAGGCCACTGTGGCTCAGCGCTGTACAAGCAAATTATTTAGGCCAGTTTATCCCCGGCCAAAATAATTTACAATCCCAGTTTCCAGGCTGAGACAAGAGGGAGAGAGAAACCTCAGCCCGAGCTGCCAGCACCAATCCCAGCAGGAACAGCAGAACGCCCCGGTCAGCGCCGGCGCCGGCGGATTGAGCCCAGCTGATGAATATGATAATTCTGAGTATGATAATTTTCAGTAATAAAAAGCACTTCAGGAATTTTTCCAGATAAGAATAAATAATTTGTGGCATTGATTCTGAAGTTCTGGGCGTTCCTTTGGCAGCTGGTGCCGGGTGAGGAGCCGGAGGCAGGCGTGGTGCTGCGTCTGGCAGCTCCCGGGCGCTCGTGGGTGCTGAGCTGGGGTGGGAGTGGGGACTGCAGGGATTCAGATGAATCACAGCACATTTCCCAATCTCTGCTGTGCTTATAAAAGCAGTCACTCCAGGCAGGGGCTGGCAGACACACACAATCAGTGGGATGTGCCCTCGTATCCATAGGGTTTCCAAGTCAGTGCAAGGCTCTGCACACACCATCACCTTGTGTAGGTACAAGGGTGGGCACGGGGAGGAGGGATGCTCTTAGGCACGGGCTGCTGTTGGCACAGCAATGCTCTAAACAAGCTGCCTAGGAATGTCTAAACAAATTTTTTCCCCGTTTATTCATTTCTGAATTGGAAAATATTGCTCTGTTATATTAAGGTTGGTGAAGCTTTTAATGGGAGCTTTTCGTGTATCCAGGGTGGTGCTCCAGGGAGCTGAGAGATGACAGCAGGAATGACAACAAGGACTGTGGGACAGCCATAAACTCTGCTACAGCATCAGCTGGGACACAGGAGAGTGGCTCCATGGGACTGTATTCTGGGGAGATCAAACAGGGATGTGCAGGTGGATTTCTGTCAGCCTAGGTGAGCGCCTGGCAGCCCCCAGGTACCAACTGCTCTCATTTAATTAAAACTTAAAAGTCCAAATCCCGGATCTGTGTTTCACTGTAAAGGCCAAATGAACCTTAAAAATGTACATTGAAATCTTTTCTGATGAGCTGCAAGTGAAAATACTGCTGCCCCCCAGCACATCCAAGCCCTTACCCTCAGCCAGAGCAACCTGCTGGGTGCCAGCCCTGGACATGACGCTGTTGGCAAACAGATCCTGCCTCTCTCATGGCTGTGACCTGGCATTCATCAGGACTTTTATTTTTAAATAAAACATCCCAACAGGCTCAGCTGGACACTTTAAATGTAATTCATGCTGCTCCCCCCGTGCTTGCAGGAGTTGTTCCTCAGGTAAATCCAAGAGATTGAAGGAGTGTTTGATTACTGCCAGAGAAACGAAAAGAAAACCCATAGCACTTACTCCTGGCTTCTGATTAAACAGAACTAAATTGTTACAGCTGAAGCAATACATTTTCTGGCTAAATATTTAAATTGGTAATTAACATACATCCTTTAGGGTGGGAAAATAGCTGTTTGCCATAGTTTCATAGACTTGATGGGAGAAATAAACCACCAGAGCTTGGAAAACAGAGGCTTAAATATGTTTATTCCATACTAAACGTTTTGTAATTCTGTCTATGAGGAGCAGTCAGCTCTGAGTGTGAATGTTGTCCAGGAGGAAATAAAAGCAACAGGGATTTATGGCACGGCACCACCCCGGGGGGGTTTAACCACGCCAGCAGCCCTGGCACAGGACACACTCCCTGGGGCTGCTCAGGGAGCCAGGAGGCTGGTGAGGTTAAATCTTTAACCAGCAAAGCACACGGTACCTGAAACAGAGTTTTCCAGAGGTTTAGTGTGGTGTTGTTAGCTGGGGAGAGCAGATTTGAGGCCGGGTGCTGAGTTAAGCCTGTGCTGATCAGCTGGAGCCGAAGGCCGTCATTCCCATCTCCGTGTTCCTGGTTATGCAATAATGGGCAGCCTGTGCCCCCCGACCCCACTGCTGCCACAGTGGGCACCGATCCCCTTCTCCATTCACAGCCTCCGTGTCCCCACAGGAAACGGGAAACCTGGAAAAAGCAGAAGTGTGGCTGTAATTAGGATTAATCTATTTTTAGCAGGCTGTCTGCTGCCCTGTCCACGCTCCAGCTGAGATGTTTAATTCTGTCCAGCTCGACTCTTTCTGCAGTGGCACCCAGGACTGATACAAAAATTTTCTTTTAATCCTTGGATTTGTTATTTTGTTTTGTTTTGCTTTGGGTGGATATGGTGGGTTTTATAAAAATAACTTTTTTTCCCCACGTGTAATAACTGGAAAATCCGGCACTGAAGTAATACAAAGGTTGCTGTATTAAAAAAAAAGTTATACAACGTTTACTATCATTATTATTCATTTTACTATGGAGTTTGGAAACCTCGTCATAGATCAGGAATGTGTTGTACCCTGGGCTACACAAACAGCACAGAAGGAAAATTGCCTCTTCCAAGCTATATTGGCTAAAAACACGCAGTGATACCAATAGGAATTTTGCTAAATAGCATCAGGACAAGACGTTAAAGACATCTCTGTGCCCCTCGTCATTTACTGACCCTGTATTTAAATATCTGCTGTGTGTATCTTTAACCTTTTATGATGTATTTGTAAAGGGAACTTTAAGATTAGCAGTTGGGAAAACACCCTGAAACACAGTTGGATCGACATCAATAGACTCCTCCGGCCGTGCTGCCCCCCCGGGAATGTTTGGCTTTTGCAAATATCCCTGCCCTGTGCGAGAGTGGCAGGAGTGGCCCTGGGGACACACATCCCACTGTTCCCCTGGGTAGGGCAGTGGTACCTGTAAGCAGAATGTGGGGCAGCAGTGGTTGGAGTTTTCCTTGAACCAGCCGTGCTCTCCAGTGGATGGTCCACGGCCTCGGGGTTGGGAAGATGCTCTCCTTACGGAAAAACAGCCTTCCCCCAACTTTACACAGCCCATGATGCTGCTCCAGGCACGGGCAGGGTGTTATTTCCTCCGCACCCCACCTGTCCCCCCGCCCGGGTATTTGGGTGACTCATGAAGCTTCCAAGTGCTGAGCGTGGAGAACGGCTATTTCCGTGCTCCCGCTGCAATCCCTGCTCCTCCGGCTGCGCTGTCAGGCACCTCAGCACCCCCGCCGGCTCTATTCTTAGCAGCTAATAGCTGAAATAATTCCTTTTGTCTCAGCGCTGTTGGCTCCTTACATTTGGAACCGAGTAAAACCTGCGGCTCAGGGAGCCCGAGCTGCCCCCACGGCCTCTCCCAGCGCTGGGAAAAGCACATGTGGGTCCGAGGAGCGTTCCTGTTCCAGCCAGGAATGCTGAAGACAGCGCGCAGAGCAGACCTGTGGGCTGAGGATCCCAAATACCTTGAACCAGGCTTTGACACCGGGCGTAAGCTCTGCTTTGAAGTAGCTTGTGTGTTAACGTGGTGCCACCTCTTTGAAAAGGATCCCGGCTTTTCCAGCTGGGAGCTTCTTAGACTTCACAGGACAAATTCCAGGATTCCAGGTTTTCAAAGGGAGGGCCAGGTTTTCACCTGCAGGCTCCGTTTCAGTGCCGGCTTTATTGCGTGGGCTGGGTTTGCACTGAGAACGCAAACGCTTTATGCAAATGTGGCTCCCCAATGCCAACACATCCATGCCAACACATCCCCGACAGCTCTCGGGAACGAACCCACACCTCTGGCTTTGCAAGCTTTTGATCTCAGCACCAGCTGTTCCATGCACGAACCCCCCACCCCGCTCTCTGGGCACTGTCAGCTCTGCACACCCAGGCACACACACGGAATCAACTTTAAAAGTGTTTGAGAAGGGGTTTATTGCTATTTATCTGCCTGCTGCTCTCCCTCCTGTTTGTTGGGACCCCAAGAGCAACAGTGTGTTCCAGGTGGAACAGGGTGCCCAGAGAAGCTGTGGCTGCCCCACCCCTGGAAGTGTCCAAGGCCCGGTTGGAGCAGCCTGGGATAGTGGGAGGTGTCCCTGCCCATGGCAGGGGTGGAATCAGGATGAGCTTTAGGGTCCCTTCCATCCCAAACCATTCAGGGATTCTGTGATTTTATACGTATGCACTGGGCTGGTAAAGAAAAGGAATGTTGGCCATTTGTTGAAGCTTGTCTGGCAAACAATAAACCTGGAAAAAAAATAAACCTGAATGTTTGTTGTGACTCTGTAACTCTTCTCCTGTTGTCACAGTGGGAAAAAGCATTTTAAATATCCCTTCATGGACTCTGGTTGCTGTGTTAAGCAAACATTCCTATTTTGGACAATAAGGACTATAATTAAAAGGCACATCTTGAGTAAAATCTGGGAACTCCTGAATTTCCTTATAAGCTTTGATCCTGATTTCACATACAATGGGGGTCAAATTATTTAACCTTTTTACTTAACCTTTTACTTAACCTTTGCTTTACACAGGCTTCCCATATGCAAAATTATATTGATTTTAAGTAAGAAAACATGGAAAAACTTGCCAGTTTGCATAAGTAACAACTAAAATTACTTTATTCATGGTCAATGCAGACAATTGTTTTACTATAGCAAAGAATTAATTAAGGGTTATTTTTAAGGATTTTTTTTATTACAACAGTCAAATTAAAAGAAAAATTTAAAAATTAACCACACTCTGATTGGTGAGGGTTAGAGGAAACAGTCCTGGCAGATGGGTTTGTTGTTTCTGCTGGTATTCCCTGAATGGAGCTGGCTGGGAATTCTATGCTGGAATACATTTTTGTTGGAAATGGTCATTTCAGTGAGGTTGTGTTTTGTAAGGATGAGGTTGTGCTGACAAATTTAAGATCTTTCAAAAGCGCTACCCCACATTAACACTTGAAAAACAGACTATTCTGCATTTTAAAGCAACTCTTAGGACTCTGGGTTGGTAAAGTGAAGAAACTTTTCCATTCCCCTGTCCACCTTTGCCCGATTCTTTGCTCCTTCCCTTTATCCCCGGCCGCTCCCCCGGGATGTGCCAGGACGTCACTGCTGTGGATGCCGAGGTCGAGGGGTTACAGATTTACAGCTGCCCTGACTTGCTACGTCTTGGGCAGGAATTTGTTTGGCATAATCGAGGCCTTTGGATTATTTATCTCAGCCTTTCAGTTAAACAGGAACATGCCCTGATTTTAACAATGTGTTTCCTGCAGTGGAGGAAGGTGTGGCCGATGGCATTTAAAGTGAAACCCGAGCCAAGGCTTCACCAGCAGGAAGCTGGAAGTGCAGGCAGGACCACGAGGGTTTCCTTCATCATTAAAAAGACCAAGGGCCTTCCTCAGTGGATGGCCGAGGTTATTTTATCACCCACAAGAGCAATAATGATGTGCACGAGGGTGAGATTTTTGGAATGTCAGACTCCATATGTTATTGCTATTAAGGCCATTGTAGCGTGACAGCAGCAAATCACACAAGAGACTCCAGAGAACTGAGGATGAACCTTTAGGTACAGTTTGGCACAGGAGCAGGGCAAGCCACACTTCCTCTGCTCAGAGGAATTGCTCCCTGATCCTCTCATGGTGCTGAGGAAACTCTCAGGAGTGATCCCTGAGGGTTCCATCCCTCCTACCTCCTCAAGAAAAAATTTTCGCCCCAACATCCAGCCCAAATCATTCCAGTTTTAAGTTGTGAAATCTTCTTAAAACATCTAGTAGTATCAAAACTTTTTATTTTTTTAACCAACATTGTAAGCCCCTACAGCCCAGCTGTGATCCCTCATTCTGAAATGGATTTTTACACTGCCATTCACATGGTGACACTGATCTCCCCTGCTCCCATCCAGGGCTGTGGAGTATTTCCATTTACCAAACTTGCTTTCTAGCCTGGGACTTTGCAGCCTTATAGTCAGTTCTTACAAAATCAAAGCTCTGCCTCCTGCATTAGGAATTTGGAGGGGGGGAAAAAAAAAAGAGGCAAAAAATCCCAAATCAGTAGCAAAACATGTACATGGGCTCCACTTAAAAGAGAAACACAGCCTAGATTTCTGCTATGCAATTATGGCCTCTATTTCCTTACAGAAAATGCCAGATTCTGATCAACATTGTCAACATGACTTTATTTTTTTGGGCCTCATCACTCAGTTCCAAGTGCTGAAATTCTCCATTGTGCCAAGTTTTCTTAGTTACACACTTGAGTGTTTCCTAGTGCAGCACAACTTTTGAGTCTTCTTGGGAGCCTGAGTGCCACCAAAAAGTACTTACAGTCAGGTGAAGGTAGAAACATTCCTGGGCTGGTGATTTTCAAATGAAAGCAAACCATAAAATAAATGCCACCTTTCCCCTGAAAGCAACCAAAAAGAGATAATTTGAAGTAAATCAAAGCTTCATTTTATCTTAATATACCACAAGACTGAAAGCCACTTTGAACTAAAAGCACCAGTCAACTGTCCCAATTCTGCAGCTCTGAGTGTTTTATCTTGCTCAGTCATGCTCAGAGCTCTGTGGGTCTCGTGGGTCCAGCGATGTGGCCTCTGTGTCTGCACAGAGCTGGGGTGGTGCAAACCAGAGGGGAAAATGGGAAATGCAGAAAATCCGCCCTGACTCTGCGTGTTGGAGCTTCTGAGATAACTCAGGGGTAACTGAAACCAGCACAGGCAGCTTCACATGGCAGCAAACACTGGCCTACTTCAGCAAGGGTGACTCATTTCAGGAGCCGTGTGCTCCCCCGGCGTCCCCGGCGTTAACTGAAGGAGTTAATCCTTGCAGCTTTGGCCACAAAGTGTGTGTGTAAGGCTTCAACTCCCATGGGCTTGATTGCATAAGAAACCATGTATTGTGGCATTTAGTTGATCATGCACTACTTCTTCTGGTCACATGGAGGCTTGATTTCCCCTTGCATCAGCTCCAACAGACTTTCTATATTTTTTGTACTGGTGTCTGACTGTTCAGTTCACCAGGGTCATCCCCTTCACCCCACAGCAGAGCCTGTGCTGCTCTCCCAGGCCTCTGGCTCACAGGATCTTATTCCGTTTTCTGCAGAATCATATCTGAGAAATGAGGAGCTTGTAATTCTTCTCATTTGTGTCTGTGCGTAACAGGTGTCATTTTCAGTGTAGTACAGACAAATCCCAAAATAGCTCAGGCTCTTCAGACGCTGCAAAGAGAAAAAATAGTGGTTACTTCAGCTTTGGTTGTAGTGACAAACCCAACGCTCGCAGCCAGCTCTGAAGTCAGAATTAAAATGGCAGATGTAGGTGTGGAGCAGGGATCTCTCTCTGGATTCTGTGTTTTCCAATGGATTGCTGCCTCGCTCCTTTGTGTACACAGACCAACACATGAACTCCCTCACACAGTGCTGCCTCTCCATTAGCTCCTTTGAGTCCCACAAGCTGCACCTACCACGGATCCTCCTCCACACTCTCCAGTTTTGAGGCTACAAGCCGGGAGAGCTCTGCTTCCCCTGCCTGGGGCTGAGCTTGACCAGAGGCACCAGAGTTAATGTGAGAGATCTGGGGGGCAGAAGCAAGGAGAGAGTGCTCAGCTGCAAAATGTTTCTTGCCTGGTGACGCCTGCTGTGCTGAAATACAGAGCTGCTTGTGGACTGTCTTTGTCAGGGATTATTGGATTCTGGTGACTCCAGGAACACAGTTATTAGTTCCCCTGCCTACGCTGAGCATTTTGAATCTGTGTGTGTGATAACACTTATTAATACTGCTCAGATTAAGAAGATCCTGTAGCTTTATGGCACTTTCGGTATCTTATCTCACACCACGCATCTGCCCAGCAGCAGAACCACATTCAGATCAATGTCTTGTGGTCAGCAGAGCAGGGTCTTGTGGGGCCAGCAGCAGTCTCGTGCCCAGAAGACCTGCATTTGTTCAGTTCCTTTTAAACTGCCTTGTGCTTCGGGGTATCTGCCTGCTGAGGATTTGCAGGACATAGGCCTAAAATATTTTATTTTAAGAAGTCAAGTAATGGTTCCTGACACCGAAACAGTTAATCAAAAAGCACTAACTCTCTACTGGAACGTGTGTGTGCGTGCGTGTGTGTGTGTGTTTTTGTTTTTTTGAGCCAAGAAGATTTGCTTTGGTTTTTTAAAGCAGAAACCACCACAAAGTTGGCTGTGGTTTCAGCTGCTCTAGCTCAAGATTTGTATTGCTGACTACCAATCCTAAAAGAGTTAATCTGGTAAGTATGACTCAGAAGCAGAGAAGGAGATGCGAGGCTGAGAGCTGTGGAGGAAGCAGAGAAACAGAGGTGAGGAACAGAATAATTGCCAAAAAAAGGTGCAGAGTCCAGGAGCAACGTTCCCTTCGGTCTGCCTGGCCCTGGCACCGCTGGCACGGGCTCCCTGGAAAGCTGCAGTTCCGCTCTTATAACACAGGGAGCAGGCTGGAGAATTTAGAGCTGCGTCACAGAGCTCAGCGAGAGAGTGAGAGAGCAAGCTCCGTCGATAGGTCTACCAGCAACAGCCCTGCTGCAGCAAGAGGGGAGAGAGGCTGCAAGAGAGGCAGAGAGGGCTCCAGAAAGAGAAGTATCACCAACACCACGGACTGGGCTCCTGCCACCATCCACTGTCATTTGAACATCGCATTCGGGTTCGGTCGGTGTAGGAGGCTTCGCCCATTGACGATGCTGGAGACCCGGCACGCTTAATCCCGCGGGGAAAGAGAGTGGGCAGACACTGAAAGGGTTAACGGAAAGGAAATTTCTGGAACCTTCTATTCTGCGGCGCTCCACAGCGAGCGGAGGGCTGAGGACTGCGCAGATGGTGCACGGGCACAGCTCTTCGGTCCGGTTCGCCTTCCTCACGTACGTACCCTTTGATCAGGATGGGGCTCGAGCTGCAGCTACGTGTTTTAATTATTTGCAGGGTGTCCCCTTTCCCCTGGCGTCCCCAAGTTCGGATCCCAAAGTGCCTTTATTATTATTTTGGCTGGGTATGATTGCTCTGTTCTGCGTCAGAGCTGTTTTCTCAATGGAGCGACGGCACAGGTTGTACTAATGTCACTCTTGCCGGCATTGCTGTACTGCAGAGGAGGGTAGTAGTCGTGGGGGAGAGATGACAACTTTGCAAAGACTGCTGTTTTCCTGGTTTGTCTGGGCTTTTTATTCCCCCTGTCTCCCTAAAGGCTGGCATGTTGGCGAGGGTTTGGTGGAGGGGTTAACAGGCGCCCTGCGATTCAGAGCTTGGAGGTTTGTCACTGCGTAGTTCAGAAAGTGGTAAACGGTGACGCAGTGATCATTGCAGGGCATGTCGTCCAGTTTTTAAAAGCACTGGGGACAGGTAGACGGTGCCTTCCAGACGCTTCCACACCAGCTGAAAGGGGTTAAAGATGAGTCGAGACGGGAAGCGAGCATTTAGGGATTAAATGTCATCATTTTGGCGTTGGAAAGTTGTTTACCTTGCTCTCTCCGTGTCTCCATGCTGGCAGGCGGCCAGCTCACATGTGATAGTCTTCCCTGTACTGCTGCATCATTAACTAAGTGCCAGAGCCGGCTCCCCATTGGCCGGGGAGGGCTCTCAGCCCGGAGCCGCCGTCCCATTGGCAGAGGAGGTGATGGCAGGTGAAAAGCCCTCCCGGATTGGCCGAGAGCTGGGTGTCAAATCTCAACGTTGATTGCACTTGCTTCAAAGTACCGGCAGCTGCCCGTTCCCTGCCCGCTGCCCACCGCTGCCTGCTCACTGCCTGTTCCCCTGCTCACTGCCTGTTCCCTGCTAGCTGCTGGCTGCCTGGTCCTTGCCTGTTCCCTGCCTACTGCCCACCACTGCCTGCTCCCTGCTTGCTTCTCCCTGCCCGTTCCCTGCCCTCTGCTGCCTGCACCCTGCCCACTGCCTGCTCCTCTCTCCCGGCCTGCCCACTGCCTACTGTTACCCACCACTGCTTGCTCTCTTCCTGCTGCTCCCAGCCCGCTCCCTTCCTGCCTGCTCACCATTCCCTGCCTGCTCCTTGCCCGCTCCGTACCACTCCCTACCCACCTGGTATCCCAGGCTGCCAGGTGTCCCTCAGGCACGGGAGGACAGGAGCCGGTAACTCCTCGGCGCGGTGGGTGCCAGCCCTCACTCACATCCATGGGTGCTCCCTGGGTGCCAGCTCTCACATCCATGGGTGCTCCTGGGAGGTTCTGTTCCGCCGTCCCATTGCCATGATGACGTGTCACAGCTGCAAACCACGGTGAAGGGGAAAGTACTGGAGTTCAGGGTTTTCCTCCTTGCTTTCTTCTCCCTTATAAGGTGGTTGAGTGTTAGCAGGACTGTAACTGCTTGGGGCAGGGATTGCACCTGGAAATTATGTCGTGGGAATAGATAAAGAAGCGAAAATTACTCTTGGCCAAACTCAGCTTTTGTTTACACAAGTGTTAGTTTTCCACAGGCTCAGTAACATCGGGGAGAGCTGAGAACTGCCCTAAGTGACAGATCTGTAAAGGTTTGCAAAGGAAATAACAGCATCGGAAAGCAAGGACCAAAGGATTGGGAAGGACTGGATAAGGATGAACGGGAGACTGAGGGCAGATAGCAGCTCTGGAGAGAGGATGAGGAAATAAAGGGGAGAACATTTTTCTCTCTTAACCATTTACTATACTATTTTTTCACCTCTCTTCTTAAAGTGACCAGCAGTGAAGATGGCAACTCTGCCTGGAAGTGCTGAGGACACAACCAGCCTTGAGCTTGGTCCTTCTTGCCGAGGAAGTCTCCCGATTATGCAGTGGAGTGGTAACTTTGCTTTCTCATATGGCAGGGAACATTATTCCATAGCCTTTCATCATCCCGAGGCTTAAATAAGTTTAGGGATGTGATAGCATAAGCGTTTAATCTATATTACTCACTCGTTGACATCTCAAGCGTCAGGGCTGGTTGTTTAGCAACAACCGCTGGGCTCGGAACCGGCTCAGACACGGCGCATCCGCCGTCTCCATCACTTCAGCTGTAGCCTGTCCTCTGCACAGCGGTCTGAGGGAGACAGAGAGGGGCTGTACTTCCACCACACCTGTACCCCGACCGACTTTGGGTGGTCTGGGCGCGCAGGCCGCAGGCGCTGCGGTTTTCTCGCCGACTCCGTCCCTTTGCGCAGTTCCGCGGAGGGGAGGACGCCATTTCCAACGGCACTGCGGTGGTAGGAACGGGGAGGGAAGAAGAAAACAGTACGTGCCACTCCCCACTTTTTTTTCCTCTTTCCCATCTCCACCTTTCTTTCTTCCTTCCCCTCCTTTTCTGCCAGATTCCATAGGGAATTTCAGACTCTCACTGCAGTCGTCACAACCCCTCCTGACTCACTGAGCCTTCGCTGGCTGTAGCTGGCTCCCTTGGAGCATCCTTGCCTCCTGCAGTGCCAGATCCGCAGAGCAGGGGAACAACAGGAATAGCAGCGACGACGGTGGTCCCTGCAGCAAGACAGACAGGCATAAACACACACACATGCAGGAACAGTCCGAGGCAGCCATGGAGGGAATTCTGTACAGCCAGGAGCTGGACTATGCCACGACGCTCAGTGGAAGACGGGTGGGTTGAGTGTGTTTTCCTGAGTGTTGGCTGCATGGACAACTCTTTGTGGTTTTCCCTGTAACAGTTGTGGGGTGGGGAACCCCTTACTTTGCAAAGCTAGTGATGCTTTGGGACATTTCTCTGTGCTTTAAAGGAGGTGCCACTGGCAGCTGGTCTGCCTGCTCAGGCGTAGCCATCCTTTTTGAGTTGTTCAGTGTAGGGATGTATTCGGTTTAATTCCCTTTGCCACCATCTTTTGCCACAGTGGTAGTTTAATTGCAACTAAACTCAGGGAGGGTAAGGAGACACAGATAAAAGAGGAGTTATTTCAATGTTAAACTTCAGCTGTAAATCTCATTACTGTGGAATTGAGGTTACTGTCAGCAGGTAAATCTGTGGGACTGGCAAGAAACAAGGCTAAGAAAGGGACACGGCATATTTCTGTAGGACAGCAGTGATTCTGTGCACAGGGGTGGCACTGTCACTGTCACTGTGAGCTGTACGTGGCTAACTGTTCCATAATCTGCATATTGCTGCAAAAGGACTTGGGAAAGCTGTGATTTCTTCCTCCCTCTGACACTTGTGTGTGTGACACTGTGGAAGCTGATTCATTTTTCTCTGTTTGGGTTTCCTTGCTATGGGAAGTGGGGTTTGCTCTGTGCCTCGGCCTTAGTGCAGCATTGTGACGCAGCGTTTGTTAACGCGCCGGCTCTCGGGGACAAAACACCCGCAATTTTTTGGGGCATTTTGACCATTCAAGGACCGCAAAATTTGGGGAAGGAAGTTAAGGATTTCAAATGCCCGTGATATAAATTTAAAAGCATTATCATCTTACTCTTTGCCAGTGAAGGAAGGCTCTGTGAGTGACGAGACAGCCATGATCTCCTCCTGCACTTGTTTTGCCGATGGTCATGTTACATCTGTGACGCAGACGAATTTTGCTGTTGGTCCCTGTCTGTGGTTTAGGGAGTCGAGCTGATGAGGGCACAAGCTTGAATACGGTTAGAAACATTAATTTAATATTGATGTTAAAGTTCAAACCATACCTGAAGGGTCAGGGCTACTGGATCCACCTATTTCACAGCCCCAAATGGTGAAGGAATTTGGATGAACACGAGCACCCCTGGCCATTTTGTTGCTCACAGAGTAGACTCGGAGCCTGCAGCGCTGCTGCTGCTGCTGTTCATTTCCATGTTATACAAATACAGCATTGGGCTCGGTGTCAGGAGATTTCCTGATGCTGTGAGAAGCTTAAGGTCTACAAGCAAATGTTTTTCTTATTTGGGAAGATTAATTAAAATGTCCAAATGCCAAGTATTCCACCCTCACTCCTCTTGCAAATCACTTCCAGACCTATCCAGAAAATTCAGTGGTGCCATGTATGTTTTTTAGAAGTTAATCGTGGTGTTTTCTTACCATTTAATATGGGTGTGGCTGGGAAGGAGGGTAAGATTTAATTTGGTTAAATATCTATAATGCTGATGTTAATGGACAAGGTTGTAGGCAAACAATAGAAGATGTCCATATTCTCTATATATCTGTATATAGATAGTCCCAAGCCCAGGTTGTGAGGATGCCCTTGTTATGGAATGAGAAAGGATCACTCTATCCCATTCTCACCCACCCAAACATTTCAGTGCAAAGGCAGCAGTAGAAAAGGCCAGGCTGGAATCTCACAAAATGGTTCCACCAGCACTCAGAGATGCCAGTGCCGTTTATCCTGGCACGGCTCCGAGAGCGGCACCGCGAGCTGCCGCCTGCAAGGTCATTCCCCTGACTCATGGTCAGCAACCAGTTGGTTCAGGAACTCCCAATCCACTTTTCGTGCAGTGGCAGTGCTTGGATCCTCAATCTGGAGGGGAGGCTTGAAAATTAACGTTGCTGCTGTAGTGGGACCACTGAGTCCAAAACTGTAGCTCAAAAAAATCCCATGTCTCTGAAGCATTTTAAAATCCATATCTGTAATTTGTTTCTTGTGCTAACTACAAAAACTTTGCACTAGTTCCCTAATCCCCTTTTCCCCCAAGACTTCAAAAACTTTGCACTAGTTCCCTCATCCCCTTTCCCCCAAAGACTTCCTCAGCACTGCTGGGAATCAGGAGTGGCATGTATTTAAGGACTTACACTCTGTTCCAGAAAAAAAAGGTGTCTGTGCATATTTGCATTTCTGTGCTCGTTAAGTGGCCTCTGCAGGCTCTCTAAGTTCATCAGTGTCCATCAAGCCAGTGGTGTCTCTCAGGTGGTTTCAGTTTTGGGTACTTCAGCTCAGAAGCCGTCTTGTCTCCTCCCAGGTTTCCCACATTTTTCTCCATTGTTCCTATTTGTCCATGTCAATCGTATTTTCAGTTGACTCAGGACATCAGCCATGGACATAGTTAGGCCTGGCTCTAGTTGTCTCAGCTTCATAGGCAGCAGTGCAGTGGTTAATGCCTCTGAGCAAAATAACTTATTTAGTCCCCAAAGTTCAATCTGGGGGCATATTATCTGGCTCCTTTTGAACAGAGGGAACAGTGCAGGCCAAGCAGGGACACGAGCAGACCCTTCCTGTGTTGCCAACCCACCTTTCCAAGCCCCCAGCCCTGGGCAGCCTCCTGCCCTGGCCCTGCTTACAATCAGCCTTAGCCTCCAGCATCGTTATTCCCTAGTTTTCAAAGGTAAAACCTGGCTGCTAATCCTGATGCCAATGACGACTCTTCGCCTACAGGGAGGCATATGTGATGGCTTGTCTGCTAAAAACTGAGCCAACACACTGTGATTCAGCCCTCCAACTTTCCAAGGAATAGAGCTATTTCTGAGTTGAGCACATCTCTTTAGCTCCCCACACAAACACTCACAGTGCAGCCACTGGGTTTGGATTTGGATATACAACTCAAATGATTCTTAAACACTGATGATGGCTCTCAAACATACAGTGAAATTCCAGTGACAGAATGATGGAAATCCTGGGAACGGGTACAAACCGGCTGCTCACGTTCTCAGGGGAGTCAGTCAGGAGTTTGGTCAAAGCTTTTCTCTGTTTTGTCAGGTCCTTCTACCTCAGATAGTGTTAAACTAAATCCTTGCTTTCTGATGTCTGGGCTAAAGGCAGGTTATACTTCAGTGAACATCTGGCAGTATTTTTTCCTTTTGCTCCTCACTGGCACAGGACATTCTTTTGTCTCTCAAACGACACAAAAGTAAAATATGAGTTCCCTCGACATTACCTAAAGGAGCTGAAACAGTGGCATTGGGGGAACACCATGTTCTTGAACTGACTATACAAATCACAACAATCATCTCCCTGTGACTGCTTTCAAGCCCTGCAATCAATACTCTATATTCTAAGGTGATGCTTAGATACCAAAGTTAGGAATAGAAAATTACTTTTCTGGTTTCAGCTACTTCAGTAGGTAATTTTTTTGAGTGTAGTTAGTTTTGCAATGTGCTGCTCAGTCAAGCTGTGTAAGGCTAAATTTGATGAGTTTTCATTGCTGCACTTTTCTATTTCTCTTCCCTGACCTTGGTCATGTAAGTGCAACGCTTTTCTTCCCCTGTGTGAGTTTGCCCAGTTTCACCTCATTGCTCCTTGTGAATTCTGAAATCCTCCATAGGATCCAGAGTTCAAGAGTTCCTCCAAATAGGCTGTGGGTTTGCCTAGGAACTCTCATGAAAGCAAAGGTGGAGGAAAACTGTATGACTCCAGGCAAGTGAAAGCAATTTCAGATGAGCAGAGGGGAATCACAAGATTAGGAACTATAGCACCAAGATCTAAGCACATCCAGAAAGGTCACCATGCTAAAACTGCTCCCTTCAGTTTAGAATAGCTTTGGGGCAAGCAATAGCAAATCAGTGTTACATACAGTTAACAGTCTGAACCAAAGTTCTGGGACTGAATAACACAACAGGTCTTGTGAATAAATCCTCGTTATTTTAGTGATGTTGCTCTGTTATGAGCTACCTCCAAGTTTCTCCAAAAGATCCATAATCTACAAATTAAAGGTCTCTTGCACTCTATTTTAGCCTCCTTTTTAGACCCAAGTACCACAGAAAGTGTGGATCAGTAGGGCAGAACCGTTAAATGAAGGCTGGTGTGGCCCATTGCATCCCCTGGTGTGTCTGGGTCAATAGTGGTGGTGAAGTACCTTGCCTTCAAAATGAGGTTTGCTGTATCTGCCCCACCAATCCCTGCCTGCCAACAGCCAGATGTGGCTCAGCACTGGGGAATCCTGGTTGGCACCAAACCCGTGCTGGGAATGAGCTCTATCAAAACTCAGTCAGAGCAGCAAGAGTTAACCCCACACTAGGGGACATTCAGGGCTAAGATGAACCTCTCAGACCTCATCACAAACCAAATTTCAGCCACAACAGACACCCCCATCAACTGACCTGCCCTAAATTATATGGAAAAGCCGCTTCTCCTTATGTTAAACAAATGAGCAAACAAAAACTGTCACCTCAAGCCCCTGAACCATTTTAAAAGATGGGTCAGAAGGGTGGGCAGCTTTCTAACAGCTCAGCACAGACAAATGCTGGTGAGTGTTCTGATAGATCTCCCCAACAGGAATTGGAATTAGTGACTTAAATGTCAAGCAGGCATGACTGTTTAATGGGACACAAGGCTCCAGGATTTTACCCCCAGTGTATCCCAGTCCAGTGTTCAGACTGCCTTGGGTGTTTGGGGGGGTTGCAGACCCAGAGTGTCTGGCTTTTAACTCTATTTATACTGCAGTTGTAAGGCTGCAATAGTAGGACTAAAGGGATAGGCTATGTTGTAGTCAGGAATGTAATGTGAAGCTTTTATTGTGGTCCTAAAAAAACCTCCATTATGCTTTAAACTCACAAGAGAAATATGTGTTTTGCTGCCTATAATAGCAGGACCTCCAGAGCCATCTTCTAGTCACAAGCATCACCTTTACTAAGCAGTGCAGCATCTACTCTACCTTTACTCAGCCCAGGTCAGTGCTGCTGACACACAAAGCATTACAGGCTTAGGACTGGCTCAGACTGCAAGTTAGGGCACATTTGTCCATACCTGACCCACACAGCACCACACAGTACCAGACCTGCACAACAAACAGATGCAGTTACACACTCCCCAGGGCTCAGGAAGCTTTTCTGTAACCTTAGAAGTTCACTCATTTCAATTCCCCTTACAGGTCACCACTTGTACTGTCACACCCCTGTCCTGCACCTGGCCTTGGGCTGACTCATTCCTACACTGGGAGGATGATACATCAAGCTCAGATTGTGAGCACATAAAACAGGAATATTTCCTCCAGAGGAGACCAGAGTTTCACCTTGTGTTTTGAAAATAGAGGAAAAAATTCATGAGGCAATGTAGAGATCATTTGGAGGGTCAATGTAGAGATCTGTTTTGCCTACTGTAAAAGCTCTACAAATGCCTTTAAGGTGTAGGTTGTGAAAAATCAGGTCTGTGACATCCAGGCTTGCCTCAGTCCTAGAGACTAAAGGTCTTAGGCTAGAGAGGAAGTTCCCTTTCAGGGAGAAGGCAGGGATTCCCTTTCTGCCTTTGTTTCCTATAGAATGTATAAAACAGTGTGAAGTCCATGAAAGGCTTTGAGATGTTCCTCTGAAAGAAGTTACAGAACAGCCCCACTACCAAAACATCTGAAAAGGAGGAAAAACCCAGAATGACCATATTGTGCTTTTCCTACTATTATGTGTTGAAAACTCCAGACCACTTTAACAAAGCCAAGGAAAATTGATAGTATTTGCTTTTCTCCACACGTATGTGTGTCCATATGTAAATGTTTAACACACCCAGCAAATGTTTGAGACAAGTCCTGGTTTATTTTCTTCTGTGTCAGGGTGGGGAGGCCCTGGCACAGGGTGCCCAGAGAAGCTGTGGCTGCTCCATCCCTGGAAGTGTCCAAGGCCAGGGTGGGCAGGGCTTGGAGCAGCCTGGGATAGGGGAAGGGGTCCCTGCCAAGGGCAGGGGGTTGGAACTGGATGATCTTTAAGGTCACTTCCAACCCAAACCATCCTGTGATTCTCTTTTCCTGCACTTGTGCATATTCCCAGTGGGGTGCTGTGTATCCCAGCACCCTGAACTGCCCTTTTTCTCCTCCCCTCTGCCTGCTGCCTGCCCAAACATGCTGTCAGCTTTGGAAAGAAAAGCACACACAGATGTACCCTTTCCAAAATGTGTACCTGCACCTTGGCAAAAAAGGCTGACACCTTCTGGGGAGCTTGTTAAGGCAACAGAATAAACTTCAGGTAGCCTGGAGGAGGGGCAGCAGCATCTTCATTATGCTGAAGAGAAACCCGCTTTTATCAAAACTATAAATAATAAATAACAAATGAGCTATTGGTCTTCAACTGCTGCATGACATTTCTGGAGAGGTTAGTCTCCTTTGGAGAGGGGAAGGTGGGCATAGGTGTTCAGTCCCTCTAAGTCTCACACTTTCACAGAAGCTCCTGTTTTCAGCAGCACAAAATTAAGTGACATTTCCTCCAACTATTTCTGAAAACCCTAATAACGACTTCTTTTTAATGCTTACTACTGAGACAGGAAAAACCAAAGCAAGCCTCACTTTGAAGCTGTTTCTCAAAGATGCTGCTGTGATTCTGTGATCTGCAACTGACCTTTCAGCAGCAGTAACTCTTGGTGTAGCTTTTCAGGAGTAAATCTCACCTGGTAATAGAGGGTGCCTCACACAGAACTGTGCCAGCACGGCAGACACTGGGGAGGGAACCTGCTTTCCACTTGTCTTTCACCCTGCTGCCCCAGATAATGGATTTAGAAACTACAGTAAATATCCAGACACAGTAATCTAGTACAGTTCTTTCCCCCTCCTCCACCTCTCTTTCTTGGAAGGACATCTCTTTGCTGCCTGTGAGTGTGCATTAGGATGGAGGCACTGGAGCAGATTTTTGGACGTGGTTACAAAACTAATATAAAGAGCTGCCAAAACCCCAGGGCATCAATAAGTGACATTCCCAACTCCAGTTCTGCCATGCTGTATTCCAGCACAGGTCACCCATGGTGGCCAGGGTTTGGCAGCTCCTCAATTATCCATGCGTGTGGTAGTTCACAGGCTTCACACCCCCCATCCATCCCCACTGCACTGAGACTGGCACTGTGGGTTAACTACACTGCTCAGACCTATCTCAGCTCCAGGAACCATCCAGGAACTCGTTTGCACACTCTGCCCCTTCCTCAAAGCTTTCACTGAACCATTTACAGTCAGATTTACCACTGCTCCCTTTCTGTTCTGACCCACGCTCAAGCAGTTTCTATCCAATTTATTTTCATTGTCCCTGCAGAATTTAAGTTGTCTCACAAAAATCTGCCAAGTTCTTGCTTATTTAAAGAATTCACAGGCTGTGTGGGACAGCTGAGAGAGGTGTTCCATCAGGACAGTCACACTGCCTTTCCTTGTCACAGAAAGCATCTGATGTGTCCTGTCCTCTCCGATGGTGCTGTGATCAGTGATGGAAAGCCAGAACACTTTGTCTTGGACAGAATGAGGTTTATAGCCTGGTTTCATCTGCAGTGGCATGGAAAAAGTGTTCCAATCCAACACAAACTACCCACACCCCCCCATCAGCAGCGTGCTCTGCACTACAAAGAAAAAAAACCTTTATCACTGTTGCTGGTGAGAACTTCAGTGCATTCCACCTGGCTAGGAAAGAAACAAGTCACTGCCAGGCTGGGGGGTTTCTTCATCACATTTAATTTCTCCTACACCAACCCCAACCATTCACAAGATGCCAAATAAATGTGTCCATAAAGTAACTTACCCAAAGTTAATGTCTTGCTGTCTAATAACATTAAATAAATGAATTTTTCTCTAGGTACGGTGGCGATGAAGGATTTTCTCCCTCAGCCTGCAGCCCTGCTCGAGATGTGTCTTCCTCTGGAAGCTGGTTTCACATGGTGGCTTAGATTTTCCCACTTTGTATCTAGCACCATTTGAAATCAGTGTTCTAGGAGCAAGAATTACAGCGTGGGAAGAGATCAAGCAGCCACTCACTTCACCAATGGCCTCTACTCCTTAAACCAGCCCTTTCTCCAAAGGTTATTTTTTTGCCAGCCATCCACTTTGTAACATCATCTGATTTCTAGACACTTCTACAACCCCTGTACACCCTCCCAAGTCAGGGCCACAACAGAACAGCTTCCCTCTAATGTATTTCTACTTAATAAACAATGGATATGAGTTCAAGTTGTCCAGAGTAAAGTGATCTGGAAGTTGCATGAAAACCAATGTGGTTCTTGCATCATGACAGGCAGAGGACGTTTATTGTACAATCACTAGGACATTAAATTAATTTCCACTCAGTGCTTGGGGACTCAATCACCATAGAATTCTCATTCCATAGCTCCCAGAGACTTGCTCTGAAAACACAAAAATTCCCTTCAATAATCTAAACACAAAAGTGCTTTCAGGAATCACAGAATCACAGACTGGTTTGGGTTGGAAGGACCTTAAAGATCATCTCATTCCACCCCCCTGCCATGGGCATCCTGCTGATGTCACACACAGAACACACTCCTTTTTCTAGAATTCTTTTTAAGTTTGTTGCTGGTAACTTCTAGTAATGTTTCACTTCTCCACCCCAGCATCCCAACCACTAAAACAAAGCTGAACTATTTTTGCTTGACCTCCCTGTTGTCCAACATGTTATTACACACAGAAAAGGCATCGCTGTGCAGAGGAAGCGTTTGATCAGAGCACTGAATAGTCATCTGTAAAGAATCTAGAGCTGTCATCTCCAAGAGGATCCTTCTCTGAGCCAGGAAAACGTCTCTTACACAGGCTGACCGATTTCTCTTGGTGTTCAGAGTCTCAGTTTTTGTCTAGCACCATTTGAAATCGGTTATGATGTAGGGGGAAAAGCAACAGTAATGGAAAACTTCATTCCCCCACCCCCCAAGTCATAATTAAGCACCATCCAAAGCACGGCCTGGCCTCACAAACACGTGTGGTTTGCTGTTCCCTGACCTGAAGTGACACCCACAGGCCGAGCATCCTGCACAAAAGGAGGACACTCAGCATCCCGTTCAAGTAAGGAGGGATGCAAAAAAAAAGCAAAGCAGCTCTTCAAACATGTAACTAAGATTCTTCAACTCAAGCAAGCCAGGGCCCAGGTGTGACAGCACAGCCACCCAACCTTCCGGCCACTTCTATTCCATGTGCTATTTGTTTGCCTTAACCTGTTTTTTACGCAGATTTTTTTCCTCTTAAATAAAATTGTGTGCTTTATGTTCCTGGGCTCTGTCTGAGGCAGACAGATGACCTGTTTCCCTGCTGGACAATATCCAAGTGCTGCAAGTCTCTTCATTTCAGTCCCCAGCTCCATTTTCACCACCCTGAGAAGTGAGTATTTAGATTCATAGAATGGTTTGACTTGGAAGGGACCTTAAAAATCATCTTGTTCCAACCTCCTGCCATTGGCAAGGTTTAATTTACACTGATTTTAAGTAACGCTGAGGAACCCACCAACCACTGACACTTCACATAATTTAACACTAAACCAAGTAAGCCTGTGCCTGTTTTATGACTCCCACTGCCAGAACAGCACCTCTGTGACCAGCAGATGGCAACAACACATCTTTGTTCCATGCAGCCTTTTCCTTAGCACGGAGTTCATATGTTCATGACTCTTTAATTATCAGTTCCAGATTCCAAAATTAAATAGTTCATGTGGGACTGAGTTTTACAAAAATGGTGCAGAAATCAGGACAAAATAATTTGTAATGTTTAAGTCAAATTCACAGAATCACAGAATGGTTTGTGTTGGAAGGGACCTTAAAGATCATCTCATTCCATCCCCTCCCATGGGCAGGGACACCTTCCACTAGAAAATTTACCAAGCAGCTGCTTATTCCACCAATGCTCAGTGCAATCCCAAAAATTCACAGTATAAAGTTGTGTAGTCTGGCATAATTTGCAGTCCACGCCAACTCATTTCAAGTATCGCAACCACAAATTTAAAAAAATATGTCATATTATTTTTTCTATTCCACCCTCTGAAAAGCTTCATTCTATAAGGCAGCTGACTCCACATGTTGCTTTGCCAAGAAAGTTAAGTATATTTTAAGTGTGAAACTCATGCAATTAATAATCACATTCTGCTTAAAATGTCACTTAAAACCACCAAAGCTATATTCCCTAGGAATTGCATCTGTCACATACTGGACAGAAGTGCCAAAACATTCTCTGGGCTTTGCTCCTGACTCAAGTGTTCCATCAGAACAGCCACAGGACAATCTGCCTCTTCTCCAAGTTTTACCAAGTTTTCAGGAGTGAACACTGTAAAGTTTTGGAGGTCCTGGGGAATTCTCTTCAATTCTAAAAGAAAACCCCAAAGGCTGCTCAGCGAATTAAATCACATTCTCTACATCACCTTCGAGTGCACAAACTGCAAATTTCAACAGTTACCACCTAATGTTTGTAACATGAAAAATTATGAGCTGCTTAGCACATGACAAATGAAAGACAAACACTTACTGCTAAATAATTTAACATTTTTATTTGCAATATTACAAGTCATTACTAGTCTTTACATCCAGAAAGAAGTGTAAAAATAAGGCAAATTTTTACAGTCATTTCAGCTCAGCATGAAGTGCATTTCAGTGTGTTGTAGCACTTTACAGATGCCACACAAAACCAGCTGAGCCAGTGACCACCACACTCCATTCCCAGCCACACATCACACTGTGTACAAACAGTTCTCAAACTAAGACACCAACCAGTCCATGAACAGCAAGTCATTCTGCAGAGCCAAAGCCCCTTTTTAATAACCACAGACTATTATGAACTCTAACAATACAACTGCTGGGATTGTCCCAAAAAGCCCTCTAAAGCCCTAAACAGCTCTATGTTACTCCAACAATCACTTGATGACAGTGGAGCAGTGCCAAGCGACCAGACAAGCCAGAATAGTTCCAATGCTGCTCAGGCATCTGAAGTGAGGCAATGTGGTTTTTCTGGGAAAATTGGTTCTTAGGAGCTGCCTGTAGGTTGACAGTGAGATTCATGAAGCCAAAACCTGTCCTAATCCAGCTTTTTGGTTTTGATAAGGAATTAAAGGTAGCAATGAGTCTCAATTCCTGGCAGACACTGAGGTGGAGCTGCTGGAGTCACAGTGTGGACTAAAACAGTTGCTGAGTTAAGGAGCTAAGGAGAGACCTCACCTACCAGCACATCCACTCCTGCACTCCACAACTAACCTGCTTTGGTTTTCCTGTAACATGAAAAGTGACTCTGACAGGGAAAGGTTTCTGCTTCTCTCTGATGCTTAATCCAGCCTTTCAAGGCTTGATTTAACATCACTCTCTGTACACAGAGATTTGAAATGTGGAATATATGATTTCAAGTGAAAAAAGCAGGGAAGGTGCATCCACACAGCACCGTTTCCATCCTGATAAATAACAAAATATCTCCAGAACTGACATCAAGGCTCCATAAAAATCAAGCACTCTAAGGAACATCCACTGTGCTCATGACAGGAGATGGCACCACTGATTTCTCAGTGGTTCCTTTAATTAGATACCTTCTGTAACAGGCCAACAAATTCAAAGGCAGGGGATGCCTTGGCTACAAAAACCTCTAGTTTTCTATTCCAACAAACCCACTATAGTCTTTCTGGGGTTATATCAAAGAGTCAGAAATATATATGACTTTTTTCCTTCTTAAAGGCAAAAGAAAATCTATAAAACTCTGATTTAAAGGCACACTTTAATACACGAGATATACAGAAACCAACTCTGGCAAACAAAGAGGTAGAGTATATAAGATCTGAGCTGTGACAGTTCCAAAAAGACAGAGCCTTAAATGACACCAATCTCTTATGGAAATTATTAATAACACATTTCAGAATACAAGAGACAACATTTATACCGCCTCAGTCACAAAAAAGAATGAGAAAGACATTGAGGTTTTAGTGAGCAGAGCTATAAAAGAACAAAGAATGATAGTGGACAGTCTTCTGTAAGCAAAGAGGTAGCACTGAAGCAGCAGCAGCAGCTGGCACTGGGACAGTGCCACGTCCAGCACTCCTGCAGACACTCCTGGATGCTACAGGGAAGTGCCTTAAGGACCATTTCACATACACAGAAAAGACAATGAGTGGGCCATAAGGAAAAACAGGTATCTATCTACATGTATACATCATTTTTGTCCTGTTCATCATCTGCTCCTACAATTCATCAGTAGAATGACACAGCACAAGATACTCGTCTACAGCAACTCAATGCAAGTGCAATTGTTTTCCATTTCTGCCAGGGACATTCCACTGCAAATTCCCTCCCACCCCTCAAAAAGGTCATTCATGCTTTACAGATCTTATATTCGGCAGTACATGGAGTGCTGTCACGTTTCCTACAAACAAAAAAACAAGTCAAATCAGAGATTTTACATTTAAATAGGTTTTACATTTATACTGAAAGCACATCCTTAGTTTTGTCATTAAATCAACAGGTGAAGTCAGGAAACTAAGTCATTATTTGTCCTCTCCTTACTAAGCAACTGCTGCACCAAGGAGATTTTTGCTTCCTTAAGAATGATCCAAGGAGTAGAAGAGCATTTGATCCAAATGGATCATGTCAAGTGATGAACAGATCATGCCTGAGTATTACCAAAAACTAACAATACAACAGTTACAAGATTCCTACCTGATCTAGAGACCACATCATGTGCACCCCTTGTAATTCATTTTAAATACACTATGTTGTTTAGTACATAATTTCTAACCAGAAACTATTAGTTGGTAAGAATTTCAATTCTGCAGTCCACTAACAGCAACTTTAAAATACTTAAACATAAAAGAATTAGAATTCACAATAACATTCTCATGTATGTGTTTTCAAGCTGTTGAAGAACAACTGTTTTACCAAAAAAAACAACCCCATACCAAACCTCTGTACTATTACTCCAAGTCTCTGGGGAGTTCTATGTAAGAAAAACCTCAGGAGTTAAGTGTTCTCACATACCAGACCAATAATTTCTCTTATCATTGTCACAGGTCAAGCTGTGATTACAATGAAGAACTCTATTCTACTCTCTTGATTCTTTTTTCTCTATCCAAAAATAAGCCCAACTAACCCAGAAAACTAATCCTATCTTAATTAGAAACATCTTTCTTCAGAGGTAAAGATGATATTCCTTAATCCATGTATTATTTTGGAAGAAGCTCCAGGCTTAATTTTCACATATGCCATCTCAAACTTATCAAAAATACTGAAGTCACTTGTTCTTTACAAGTCAATAAAATCAAGAGAATGCACATGAGCAGACCTTGGCACGAAGTTTGAGTAAGAGACATAACCACCCACCACCACCTCAGAATTTGTGCAATGGAGAAGAGTGACACAAAAGAAGCTACTGGTTTAAAAAAGTATTTGTGGTGCAAACTCTGTTTGCATAAAATACTGACAAGGACCAGTTAACTAAGCTGTTCTGTTGGAACAAGGTTTGAAGAGGCAGATTTTCAAAGAGCTCATTGGACCCTACTCAAGTGCAATCCCAACTATCATTACTTGCATTTCACTACTGGACTAAGCACTAGTTTAAATACAGGAGAGGAATCAGTTGCAAACAAGCAACATTTTGACCCTTTTTAGGGCTACAGAAACCTGATTTTGAGAAAGAAATCTCCTTTCTATAAGAATATTTAAAAAGTTAGAACCTTCATTTATTTATATTTTACTTTTCTTCTAGAAAGAGAAGGCAGGTGAGTGAATAATTCTGAGAGACTGATCTGTGATCTGGTTCTCTCTCAAGGGATGCACAAATACCTTCAGAATTTTAGTGTCCAGAGGTGGCTTCCAGCTTCCAAGGTGTGTTAATTATAGGGAATGATACTATTAGCTAAGAAAAGTAACAAACCACTGGAATCCATTGCACATGAAATGGGTGCAAACATTCTACTGTGTATGTACTGTGTCAGTCATTCTTAAAGACAACTCAACACTAAGAAATGTGATATAAATCACTGGAAGCTATTCTTCACACTACTGAATGATAATTCTTCATATATTATATCATATTCTCTCAATATAAACTGAAGATCATGTTATTCTTTCCTATAGGAAGCCAAGGTTCACAGCTAGTTAAGATTCCACACTTCTGAAATTCTAAATAAACCACAATAAAAAGACACTTAAGCTTCATTGTAAAAGTCCAAATGAAGTGGAAAGTGTATACCTTTTAAAGACTCAATTAATTCCTGCATTCAGTTTCTTCCATCTCAGCTGGGACCTTAGTTTTTAAAATACATGTTTCCTTGCAACTCTCATCAACTGTGTACGAGCTGAACAGGAAAAAGGTCTAATTGAATGTCCCATAAAACTGGCAGATTAAACATATAAGAGAGAGGGCAAGAAAAGATTTGCTGCCATTTGGAGATACAAACCAGCAAGTAGGGGGTGGAAGCACAGCAGTTCACAAAGGCTCAGCTACATCAGGAACTCAGAAAACTAAAGAGGGAGACTGAGGCCTTAATAAAAGGAGATCAGATCAGGGGTTTCTGATAAGAGGTTTAACAGTCAGATGTTCACAGAGAAAAAGACAAAGGAAAGCACTAAGCACAATGCAGCTTTAAAATGATCTAAAATATTCAGAAATATAACATTCTTTAATTTTTTGTGATGGCTTTAGATCCCTTCTCCTTTCTACACCCTGAGAAGTCTCTCCACAGATGAAGGCAGGAAGTGCTGCCTCAATACTCTGAATTCCCATGTATTCTTCTTCCAGATTGCAGAGTATCCAAGTCATGGATGAAAAGCAGTGACTCCAAAGCACTAAATTCCTCAGCAGCACACAGGCACACTGTCACCCTTGGAATGACACTTGGAATGGAGAAGGTGCCAAGGCTAAAACCTCACTGCACATAAACTGTGCCCAGGGTTCTCCCAAGTACTGTGTGTACTTCATTACAAATGTGAACCACAGGAATATTTCCTCTGGTTTACTTTATTTAAAGCATCCCTTCCTTTGCTTCATGTACCCCAGATAAATTCTAGCAGGCTTTGTTAAAAGATTGCTCAGTTTTGATGAGATGCTTACTAACAATCCACATGTACAACTTAGCTTGCTCTGCATTTTCAGTGTTTTGCATGTTACAAACTATTTCTCAAAAAAACCCCAGGCTTTTTTCAAGAAGATAAAATCAGACATTACAGCAAGAAGTAATGCACAGAGGAATTTAAATCTCCTGCCACCCCTTCATGGAAAAGCACACATAAAAAACAGTTGTTTTGATGAACACTATTACCCATGTATGAATCTAATAATTACAGTTGATTTTGCAAGTCTACAGGAGAAAAAAACCCCTGAAAACCTTCCAGTGGCACAAGCCCACACAACCAGTAGTACCTCTGGTTTTAGGAGACAAACTGACATGTTTTAAGCAAGGACAAAAGTACTTTCCTTGGCAAATGTACATAAGCCAAACAAGCTTAAGAACAAGGTTTTTCCTTCCTTGAAATCAGTGCAAGTGTTAATTAGCAGCTTAGCTGAACAGCAGATACAAAAACAAAGTTAAATATATTGTTTAGCTTCCATCAGCTCACATACAATCAGGCATTTGAACAAGAAAGGGCAGATAAAGCTCAAGACACTTACACATGTCAGCACAGCTTTTGCTCAGTCATTTGGAAATTTGCAGTAATAACAGTAACATAAAAAGGAAGCTTACTCACCCATTTTGTGAAAAGAATTTCTTATAGGCCCAGAAGGCTGCCAGGAGCACCACAACTGCCAGAAGCACTTTAGGAAGAATTTAAAAAAGAAGCTTTAGAGTGATAAAGATCATTTCTAGCTCACAAAAAAAAGCATCAAATTTTTTTTTCAAAAATAGCATTGTTTTAATCAAAGGTCTACCCCCTAAAAAAACCCCACAACACAATTTATTTATTAAATAAGCTACATAATTTAAGTACTTGATGCTTTATTACAGATGGCAACACCCCACCAACTCAGGAACATCAAAATAGGAACGACAAGCCCCTAACATAACTTTTTACAAATGTAACAAATGCAGTGACAGAAGAGGAACTAAACATTTTTGTTCTTTGGCAGTTACTCACACTTCAGTAAACCTAAACTCTGAAGTTAAAGTGATCAAGTAGTGGATTACTGCCTTTGAAATCTGACCTCACAAACATGAAAAATATGCATTACTAAGCAATCTTAACTGTTCTTGAATTATGCACCTTTCACCAAAACTCCAAAATCATACTATTGCAGTCACAGGTGACTACAATCAAAAATAAATTTCCACATAAAAATATAATCAATATTGTATCTTGTTCGAGTTTCAGAAAATACTTACCACAGATGATGGCTATAACATATCCACCTAAAAAGAGAGGGAATCAGTATCACAAGAGGAACGTGTGTGCATCTTACTCAAATATTACTATAAAAATCTTCACAAAATTATTTCAACTAGATCAAGCACTGCTGTCAACACAATGTTTGAAGCAGGTCAGTTTACTTAAAACATTAATATTTTTAATTGATTTTAGCAAATCCCATTTTTCTTACGTCAAAATCAAGAAGTTGCATTAAATTATTTCTCCCGAATATAGAAACACGTTCCTAAGCAGTAAAGCTTCTCTTGCACATATTTTGATTCTAGTGGGAATTCTTGCAGGTCTTACTTACTCAAATGGCAGGTGGGCACTGCAGGAGCCCATCGGTTCCCTCCAAGGTATTGAATCTCAGCCTCCCCATGTAACGTGTACCCTGCGTAACATTCGATCGTGATCCGATCCCCCACGGAATAGAAAGGTTTTTGTCCCTTGGCTACTCTACCATAACTTATAACTGGAGTAGAACCAAGACTTATGGGTGGAGTAGAACTAGGACTTATGGTTGGAGTAGAACCAGGGCTTATGGCTGGAGTAGAACCAGGGCTTTCAGGCTCTGGAAAGAAAACAGAGAAAAAATAAGACATCGGACATTTGCAACTTGTCTCTGTGCCCCAATTTCACCAACCATGAGTTTTACTCATATGCACAGTTTTGAAAAGAACTCAGTGTCTTCTGTCCCTGACAAGTCACTGTCATCTTTTCAGTGCCAGGAGGAAAAGAGCAGTGAGCATTGCACTTTATCTGAACACACTCTCCTTTTTCATAGACGGATTCCGTAAGAATCACGACTCCCTTTCTGATCTCTGGGGCACTACATACATCTGCAGTAACTACTGCATGATTGAAAAACAAGCTGAGTGATAATAAACTTGAAATATTCCATAACTATTAACTCACTCCACAAATACACATTGTCTTTGCATGAGAAAAATAGCTCAGCATATCTGAGTAGTTTAACTTGACCATAATGTTAAGTATAAATGTTTCCTTTAGAAGACTTAAAGAAACATCACTGTAGGTATTCATTAATGTAATACAATCTTCTATGCAGTAGCTCTGAAATCCATATTGGTTAATTATTTTTGTAAGCTCTAGAATCATTTCCAGGTGTCTTATCAGACTCATTCATTATGGAACACCCAAACACACTCTCCAAAGCACTTCTCACTCATGATTAAACCGTGCATGTAAAAAATTCTCTCACTGTACTCTACAACAGCATTCCCTCTCCCTCTAGCACAAAGAGGGAGAAGAAAGGTTCAGAAATACCTCTGCCATGTCCCCAGCCCTGCAAATTAGTCTTGACTTAATAATTTGCCTGGTCAAAATCTAACAACATTTTACACACCCATAAGATGCCCAGAAAGTCAGAGTTGAAGAGCTACATAAAACACAAAGATATGGATTACTCCAGGACACTACAGGTTTCCTCATCATGCAGACTCCTCAGAAACACATTTTTTCATGTATTTCATATCTTTTCTCCTGTATTTAGTCCCAAGATTAGCAGAACAAACCACAGTGCTATTACAATGCATCACACCACAGCATGTCCACACCACAACTTCTACCACATCTGTAACTCAACTCACTCTTAATCAAAATCTCTTTGGAGTTGAGTCACTCAAACACTAAAATGCTGATGGACTCCACATCAATTCCCTCACATAGTATGATTTTAAATTTTAGCTCAGACAGACTTACAACACCCTCCACACACAGAAGCTGTAATCTTATGGAAAGACTTACGTTTCTTACAAGTTGGTTTTGGAGACCAGGCACTATTTTCTCCACAGGTAATTACCTCTGGTCCTTCCATGGAATAGCCAGGATCACATTTAAACTGGACTGAGTCCTTGTAACTATAAGAAGGTCCAAATCCAGATATTTTTTTCCCATTTTTAACTGTTGGGTTTTCACATTTGACCACTGAAAGAGGTAAAACAGCTCTGAAACACTTGTTAACACAAATATTGCATCAAACACAACATCCTCTCCCTACTTGCAAATTTCCCAATCCTCAAGTTGGAATGGCTTGGTAAAAATGTTATTTTCTTGAAGGTGGAGAAGGTCTTTGGTTTGACTATTGAGTTGTAACAGTACAGTCAAATAAGAAATTGTAATAACTGATATAACAATGTTTCACTTCCAAGACATATACGTGTAGAGTGGCAGGATTTCAGGAAACAAATTATATTGATTAGGGTTCAAATTATAACATGCATCTGGATTATCTTCCTACATGTGACTGTGCCTGCTGGGCTCTCCATTTATTCCTGCACTTCCATAGTAACTGTGTTTTTAGGGAAAGGATGCTTCCTTAGCTTTTTACTATTCCTAATCTAACTTCCACATCCTTGCTCTTTACAAAGTTTTTCTTCAGGCTTTATGGTCTCTCAGTTCCTCACTTTGGCCTTGTCACTTCTACCAACAAAACACTCATACATGTAACATGTAAACTTAAATTTTAGCCATATTCTGTGTCATAATCAACCAGTATCCACCATGCTGACTTATCTCCACTGAAACTCTATGAAACTTAGTACCACAGGATTTCCTTGTTTTCTATAGGGAAGGTCCATTCCCCAACCTCACTCTGCTTCCTAAAAAGGGACACATAGTAATAAATATATTAAAAATCCCAACAACCTCTACATTGTGGAGGTGGTCCACTCCAAACTCCATTTGAGTGCTCATCAGAGGTGCAGAAAATGGTATCTGAGCCGATGAGGGAGAAGGGATCACTTCCCATTGGAACACGATCACAGGAGTACTTCACTGACACCTGGTACACGTAGTTGGCAGCCTCCGTGTAGCGCCCGTTGGTGATGCTGGGAGGTGGCTCACAAGGAATTACTGGAAGTTAATCACACTAATTACTCAGAAAGAATTTTGGTGTGTTAGCTTGTTCACCTCAAAAACAGCAACTCTTGATTTTCAAGTAATTTCACTGCAAATCTGACATAGCTACTCTAAGCCAAGCTAGAGTTGTAACTGAGAATCTCGATTCCAACAAGTTGACTTGGAGATAATTACCACACTAACTGATATTCTCCCCAAGTAGTTCCAAAAAAAATAAAAATCAGTCCTGTTTTACTATTATTTCTTATGCTGGAAAGTTTATGGCACAGTTGCTTTTAAATGAACTACTATAATCTGAAAGAAAATTAAACACACTAGTAATTTACTTACTTTCACAGATAGGCAGAGGTCTATCCCAGTCAACACCTTCATTTCTAATTACACAGGAAATCTTATCAACCCCAACTAATCTGTACCTAGACAGATAAAAATTTTTGAAGAGGTAAAAATCTCTCATTTCTCCAGAAAGCACGTAAAAAATTGGTTTATATAATTCTGTTTTGTGATTATGGGGCCATAAGAAAGGGAGGAAAACCTTGGAGAGTTTAGTACTCTTGACTTAATTTGCTATACACAAACAAATGGGCCATTGTTCAATATAATAATGAAGGTTGATTAATATATATTTATTCCTTCTACCACAGAAGCATTAAAAGAAGTCACTAGAGGTAACACTCGAGTTTTCACTCTGCAAAATCTCACTACAAACCTTAAGGTTGATGCAAACAGCAATTACACCAGGGAATCAAACTAAACTTAGCTGTAAGTTCATTTGCTCCAGGTAGAATTCAGATTTGAAATCAGAACTGAAATGGAACCTCCATGGAAAACTTGGGTTTGGATCAGATCTGGTGTAAACAAGGATTAACTTCACCAAAATACTTACCCTTTTTCACAAGAAAAAGTAACCTCTGAACCAAATGTAAGATCTGTCATATTAATAAAACCATGTTGCAGTTCTGGGTGCTCACATCTTCTCTCTGGGGGAGTGGAGAAAAAAAAGAAAGGAAAAACCTACACCTCTGTAGTTAAATACACAAAGCCTTTGGCATCTATTGCTCTTACCAGCATCAGTGGTTTTCAAGCTTCATTTAAAATATTGCAAAATACTAATTTTAACTTGTAAAACAACTAAAATTGTTAAACAGCAAAGGGAAAAAGCAAAAGGGTACCAACAAAAGCACATACTACCTGTACAGAACTTCTCTTTGGGTGACCACTGTGAGTCAGCACCACATGTGAGAGTCAGTGATTTTCCAGGGCTTCTCATATATCCCGGCCGGCAGACGAAGGAGACCCGGCTTCCAACAGGAAAACTCTCTGTTCCTCTGAACTTCTCCTCGAGCTCTGCGTATTGCAGCCTCTCTGGGGGACCACACGTGTCTGGGAGAGGAAGGAAAAGGCAATACACAACCTTAGCAACGGCAAGAGAAACACACCGAGGTGGAACGGCACAGAAACCAGGGTAATTCCAGAGGGTTTAAGGATTTACTGGTAAATCCAAGAGGTGACACTCTTAAGAGCCAGATACTTATATATTTAACCATATAATTTCCTATATAACTTTATATAATTTCCTAAAAAGGTTATCCAATTTTTTAATTTAGATTTTGTCCAACTTAACAGTAGTACAGGTTACTTACTGTTTTCCCAAGTTCATTAGCATTCTACTCAGATAATGCATTTCCTTCCAGATGTTATTTTTTTGTCTGCCTTTTAATGTAGTTAAATATACAACTTAACTACCTACCCATCGGCAGTGAAATGCCTATTTAGCTTGCTGCATGAAAAAACAAACCAGCCAGCCCCACTCCCACACTTCAGAGTGAAAATGTTATGAATATATGTCACGTAGTTAAGGAAAAAGGAAATCAAGTCTAAGGACCCTAAAGCAGAGTTTAAAAGCAGCTCAACAATCCAACAGAGACCCAGGGACATTCTGGGGTGGACTATAATCACAGAACATCCTGAGCTGGAAGGGACCCACAAAGATCATTGAAATCCAACTCTTAAAACTGAAGAAGTAAAATTCCTCCACACAAAAGGAGTCAAAGAAACACGTTCAAGAGCCTTTGATCAGAATACAAACGTCCGACCCACCCATCCTGTAACAGTTACACGCAGAGAACATCAGCAACTCAACACCTATCAATCTTTTCCAACAGAAAAGGGGCTCCAACAGAGCTGGAGAGAACTGTTCACAAGGGTGATAGGAATGGCTTGAAGCTAACAAAGAGTAGGTTTAGATTGGATATTAGGGAGAAATCCTTCCCTGTGAGGGCGGGGAGGCCCTGGCACAGGTTGCCCAGAGAAGCTGTGGCTGCTCCATCCCTGGAAGTGTCCAAGGCCAGGTTGGAGCAACCTGGGATAGTGGAAGGTGTCCCTGCCCATGGCAGGGGTGGGATGAGATGGGCTTTAAGGTCCCCTCCGACCCAAACCATTCCCTGATTCAACCCCTCCCCCCCAACAACCGCCCAAAACCTCGTGGTTCCACCATCGCCACAAGCCATTTCCTCCTCTCTCCCCTCCACCTCCCCGAGCACCCTCCGCAGGCCCCTCAGCCCCGCCGGGACCCGAACGGCGAGGTCGGGAAACCACCTCTCCCTCCTCCCGGGCGGGAACACCGCGGGGGCTCCGCGCCGCGCCAGCCCCTCCTCAGCCCTCCCC
>WEIV01003190.1:766818-797527 GCA_013390005.1 Calyptomena viridis
CCCTCAGCGCGGCGCCGCCATGGCCGCTGTCGCCCTCAGCGCTCCGGTCGTTCCCCGCCGTGCAATGAAATGATAACTGCACGCTAGACAGGGGCTGGTTATTTATTTCACCCAAGCCTCGGTGCTCGGGGGTGGTCCGCAATTCCAGCGCGCCCCGCCGGGGTTTCCGCGCCGTTTTTTATACGCAGAAATTCTCAGTCGTTTGCCAAGTGCAGCCCCTTTGTTTAATTAATTAGTAATTTCCACAAAAATTACGTAATTTCTTGTGACTTCTCCGCATGCTCAGATGAAGGGTCTTTTTGAGCTGTAGGCGTGATATTTAGTATTAAAATGGAGAGCTCAGCTATAGGAAACATGGACTTGGAGTGTTTTGCCAAGTTCGCGATGCCTAAATATACATCAACATCTTGATTTACTACATCCTAAAAGCCTGTTAGTTCCACGATATCCTTGACTGAGGGGAGCAGCTTCTGCCTGTTCCACTCATTAGCTTCTCCTTTTTTAACGATTAGGCTTGAAAGTACACAAAGATCTGGCATCAAAGGAGATAATCCTGACATATTCCATATTCTGCAACACCCTCACCACAGTACGTGTTGCAGAGCAGCATTAAAACAACAACAGAAGACTTAACATTCTAGATAGCCCTAAAAGAACACACAAAATTTTTGTCCTAGGTTTAGCTTTTATTAGGTTAAGCATTTGTAGAAGAACACTGTGCATAAGCATTGCTGGAAGGAATACAGAGGTGTGAATACAGCAGATATTAAGATATTAATTAACGGATTGTGACTTCCACCCCTGTGCAGAAATGCTTTAGTGGGTCTTGGTTATCCAGGTTTTTGGGGCTTGCAGATAAAGGAAATGTTCTTCATCTGAAGCAGCACACAGGGTTCCCTCTGAGGCAGCATCCAAAGTGTGCAGTCTGAGCCTCATTAGATCCTTACGGCAATTAATGGGGGCAGAAGGAGCATTAAAGATTTACAGTGAAGTGTCTTTTTTTGCCCCAGAATTTCAGTCTCAACGTGAGTTGAGCCCTTGCTGTGCAGATCGAGCCCAGTGCCTGGTTAGAGGCTGCACAGATGCCCAGCCTAGGAAAAAGATGATATCCTGGTGTTAACATTACACGTTTCCTGTTTCCATACTGATGGCTACAGATTACATTGTCATTCAGGAAGGGAGGAGAGAATTTCTGGGAAATGCTTTGTTTCAAAGAAATGACCCAACTCAAAAGCATGAATTGTTTACAGGTGCCTTTTTATAGCCGAAGCTCAGAGTGCTGCTAACAGCGAAAATTCACTCTTGGATGCAATAGATTCATCAATAGATGCAATAGAAAGTAGATTCACCTGTAAGTAAAAATACAAGTGTAATAATGGAGCTTGAAGGCAAGAAAAATCTCCAAAAGCCCAGTTCAATGTCCTTTTCTGATGGAATAGCTGTTAAGGTAGTTTTTCAGAGAGCAAACTCCCCCAAATCCACAACAAATTGAAAGCAGGTTTATGTCAGAAGCAAGGACTAGTTTGGAAATCTGACCTGTGCACACTATCTATTCAGGTTATGGAAAAGGAAAGACATGTATTGAGGGTGGTGTCAGAAAGAAATATAGGATGTTTTAAAAAAACAATATGTTTAAAACAGTCTCTTTTATTCAGCAAAAGAAAACACCTTACCAGAAGATTAAGGGAAAACGGTTTTTACTTGAATGATTATATGAAAAAAAGAGTCATTCAAGTAGACAATGTAGCCAATAATATAAACAGATGACAATATAGTTATTGCAGCTGTAACTGCTATTTTATGTTAAGGTCTATAAATACATACCTTCTATGGAACACATGAGCTTTTCTGTTCAATTACTGGCTTCAGAGGGATCTGGTAATTGTAATTTTCATATGTATGATAATAGCTAAAGTGAAAAAGAAGAAAACAGTGAACTGTATTTATTTTACAAAGAACACTCTGGTTGGTTTCCTCTAAGAAAAAAAACTTGAAATAAAATGCCAAAACCATTGATTCCCGAGTTAAAGATACAAGACTATAAGACTCAGGCACATTCAGACAAGTATTTCAAGTGTATAAAGCTTGGGATTTGACAACCAAGGGCATGAATAAGCATTCAGAAGCCTTACCCTTGCTTCTGTTTGGAAACTATTTTCCAGACAATGCCTGCCCCCAGGAGCAGCAGAACTCCTGCAGCTGCGACTCCTGAGAGAGAAGAGCCCGTATTATTCTCCCTGTATGTTTTAAAGCACACAAAGATACACAAGGTGTATCTGCCAAGTAAGCAGAGGGAAGCTGTGCCACTGAGGCCGCTGCCTAAAGCCAAAAACCTGGCTGCAAAAATGTTTGCAAGCTGCTTACCAAGGCCTAGTGACCCAGACTTGTGAGATGCTGGAGGGAAGAGAAAAAAAGAAAAATCAGCAAACCACTACAACAAAATACAGTGTTTGTCTACTGTCATTAATTACTTTAGCAACAAAACTTTTGGAATCATAGAACGGTTTGGGTTGGAAGGGACCTTAAAGATGGTCTCATTTCACCCCCTGCCAAGGACAGGGACACCTCCCACTATCCCAGGCTGCTCCAACCTGGCCTTGGACACTTCCAGGGATGGGGCAGCCACAGCTTCTCTGGGCAACCTGTGCCAATGACTCACTGTTAAGACTGATTTCTTAAACCCCACACCATTACATGCTCATTTCTTAAATCCAGGAAGATTTTTGAATGTTTAAAGTTCGTTTGCACCTTTCTGCTTGATTTTTGCTTCATTCTCATTTCACTTACTCAGTTTACAGGGTGGCACAGGAGGGTCCCAGCTGAAATCCTCTTGGCACTGGGTCTGACTGATGCCTTCCAGTGTGTAACCATCGTCACATTCAAGAGTGATGTTTGTCCCAGAGCGATAAGTGTTTCCTTTAATGGTTTTCTTAACACCTTGAACGTCGGGGACTTCACACCTGATCTCTGAATTGGAAGTAAAAAAAAAGGGCTTTTAGTGAAAAGGAGCATAAAATATGAGAAATATAACTGTGAGGAGTTAAGGGCGTTCTTCTTGAATTCCTTCTGAATGTAGCTAGGAATGCTTATTCCACAGGGAGGTTCCTTTCTTTGTGGCTGTGGAAGAAGGTGCCTCACTCCCACATGTGAATATTTGTACAGATCAGCAAATCCACACTGATACAGCAGATGGAAAATCATGTGTAGAAGGGATACTTTAGGAGAAACCTGAATTCATTAAATTAGTCCAGCCATGTAAGCTACTTATACCACTGACTTCAGTGAAGTGAGACATTTGCTTGAATTCAAGCATCTCGTTATCTTTGACAGTCCAAGCCCGAGGATTCTGTTGCAGAAGGTTCTCTGTGACCAAATGGGTAACATCAGGATGTGATACTTACCCTTTATTTGATGTCCTTTTTTTTTGATATATATTTATTTTTATTATCACAGCTATTAGTTACTAAAGACACTTCAAACCCATGAAAATATGGAATGGCTGAGAGAATTTTTCTGAGACTGGTTCTTTTAAAGGGCCTCTGACTTATTTACATGAGCATTTGGTATGTTGTCACTTCTCATTGTTATCTGAGATTTTCAATTCCTGAGTCACTGAGGAGAATGCAGCTCCACCAAGGCAGTGCCCTGTGTGTGTAATGAATTTATTCCTATGGATGTCCGGTTTTCCATGCAGGAACACCCACACTAGGAATCTTGGGACATACATACAATTGCCTTTAGTCACATTTGCCTGGTGACTGAGCATGAGCTGCATGGAACTGCCAAGACACAGATGGAGAGGGATGTTCTGAGAAAAGAATAGTTGTTGTCGTGTACAAACCATCCACCAGAGACAACTTCTCTGATAGAATCACTTTGTTTCCTGTTAGTGATAAATGGAGAGTGACACACAAAAAAGGGAAGGAAATGGACAGGAATACATTTCTACTCTTCTACTAAAAGCAAAAATCTTTCAGTGGAGGGGATCTGGTGTACACCTCATTTGTAGCAATAGAAGCAGAGGTGGAAAACGTGTAAGAGTTAAAACTGCCTTTCAGAATTGCCTCTGTTGGAGTCACATCCTTCTGACTGTTTGCTTGAAGTTCCCATCCTGCTTCTTTACAACACTCTTCCCAGGGGAAGATAAATTCATAGTTAACAGATGAACACTGCCTAGCTGTGATATAAAAGTGGTTCCCAACTGGAATAAAGGCATGGAATTGGGTGTTAGCTGAAGAAGATTTTACTGCTTAAATTTTGACACACGTATCTCTGCAGATTTAATTTCCCCCAAAAGTAAAACATGTATCAGCGTGGCTGCATGTCTCTCAGCTCAATCTGGTTTTGCCTCCATGAATTCCCAAGAACAGGAGCAAACAAAGCACAAACTCACCTTTGCACTGAGGAAGAGGCTGGCTCCAGGTTCCTGACATTGTGCAGTTGATGAAAGCATTCCCAACGAGTGAATAACCAGGATTGCAGCTGTAGGATACAGATGCTCCGTAGGAAAAAGTGTGAGAGATGTTGCCTTTGAGCTTCCCATTTGTGATGTTTGGAGGATGGAGACACTTCACACCTGGAAAGTCTGGGGGAGACAAACCAGAGGATCCTGAAAGAGAGCCAGAGAGGGGCTAAAGCACTGTACCTTTGCAGCCTTCCTCGTTCCCTTTGAATTTCTTCCCTCTGGCTCAACAACCTGTACCCCTGTAACTCCATTAGGCTTTGGAAGTGACTATAAACTTGATCTTGTTCTTATCACACATTCTGTAGTAAAGGACTCAGATTTGGTACTTCTACAAAGCTTTCCCTAAGGCGAGACTTGTTAAATGTCCTTTGTTCTTAGCTCTCTGCTACAAGAACACACCTTGACAGACAGGAGGAGGATGGCTCCAGGCTCCAGATGGTGTGCAATAAATGGTTGCTGTCCCAAGGAGGGAGAAGCCAGGATCACAGAAATAGCTTACAGATGTTCCAGGAGTAAAAAATGCTTTTGCTGGGCTGCTGAGAGACCCATGGGTGATATCTGCAGGCTTGGAGCAGTGCAGCACTGAAAACAGAGACATACATTTCAAAACAGAGCTCATAGAGGCAAGAGGGAAAAGTTTTAAGCAGCTGAACACTCCACAGACCCAGCCTGTTCCAACCTTCAGGACAACAAAGGGTACAACTACCCCTCTTCCTTCCTTTCAGGTTGGGAGGAGGAGTTAGTGTTTAGTAAATCTTGCCTCTTCTTAGGAGAGACCTACCTGGCTTTGTTGTGGTATTGGGTTGATGATAATGTTCTGCCACTCCATCCAGATGCAGCACTAAGGGTTTAAAAATACAGTTGAGAAAACACAATGCACAAATTTACCTTCATTTTCCATCATCCCACCTTTACATTCCCAGCAAAAGGTTCTCTCCTCTCTGATAGTCAGTGTCCTGCCTTCAAGCTACCAAATTTGTACCAACCTGACCCATCCTGTGATTCTGTGGAATTTCTCACTTGCAGGAAAGAAAGAGAATGTGGATTATGGATTGCAACAAGCAGGGTGAGAAAGTGTAAATGATTCCAATACTTACAGCATTACTCAAACCCTGGCTCATCTCCTGTATAAGAGAGGCATAAATAAAAGGAACAATTTCTGGTCTCTCCTTAAAGTAGTTGGAGCAAACAGGAAAAATAAAGCCACCTTTGGCTCTGGTGAGTGGATAGAAATCAGGGAGGAATCTGCAGTGCTGGCAAGTCCAGGGGCTGAGACTTACCCTGCTCACAGACAGGCACAGGGGGTTCCCAGGTTTTATCAGCTTGGCACTGGGATGTGTGGTGGCCTCTCAAAGTGAAACCTTTGCGGCACTTAAAAGTGACAGAGTCTTTGTATGTGTAGCGTTGTTTGAGAACAGCTACTCTCCCATTCCGGATCTGTGGGACTGGACATGTCACCTCTGAAAAATAAATACATATTAATGAATATGAAGCCATACTTATGTTGTAATTCATGCATATATAAAGTCCATCCTTAATGTGCTCAGAGGAGTTTCCCAGGTAGGACTTGGAGACTCAGAGAAGAATAATTTCAAGAGCCGAGGGCTTCTTAGTTTGTTTAAATATCCCAAGATTACCACAGTATTATATATATAAACATAGTTTGTGCCTATGAACAGAATAGTGCAAAAACATTCCAATAAATATATTAAATGGAGTATAAATCTGTAAGCACTGTTAGTCATTTTCGTGTCTGCTTTACTATCTCAAACTCATGCCTTCCAAAACAATTCCATCTGAAGGAAAAACTGACTGCAATGACCAACTCCTGCAAAAAAACATCTTTGTGGTTTGGATAACAGTACAGGATTTGGAAGACTCCTGTTCAGTTTTACTTAACGTCCCACTCTTCTACTGCAAAACACATTTCTTCTTTAATTTATTATTTATATCTGTGAAACAAAAGGGACAAATTCCTGCAGGCATCTCACAGTTCCTTCAGTCTACATTACTATGACAGATCAAAAGCTTCCATCTGAAAGATTTTTAGAAGAAACCAAACACGGAAGCAAAAAACCCTCTATCCTACAGGAACATTATGCTTTGAAAGTCTTATTCCTCTAATTCTATTTATTTAAATGAAATGCCACTTTTTCATTTTAAGGACCTAATTTGCCAGTTCTGGGCCCAATCTAGTGGTGACCAACTTACTCTGACAAATGGGAGGAACCCCAGTCCATGAGACATCTCGCCCAACATTCGCACATCTCCTGTGAGAATGTCCAACCAGCCGGTGCCTGGAGTTACAGAGAGACAAATATCAGCTGATCCCAGGGCCTTCAGCTTGGATTTTGCACTCCCACTCTGACACTACCCCCAGAGGTCCTTCTGCAGCCTCCTGATTCTGGCTGGTCATCGAGGTGTTTCTGTTCCTTTGACACAGGGGAGTGAAGGACACCAAGTTCCTCCTTCCTAGATCCAAGAGGAACAACAGTGATCCCAAATGCCTCTGGGTTAGGTTAGTCAGGTGCTACATCAGGACTTGGACCCAGCTGATTTCCAAAGGCCTGGAACCTCCTTGCTCTCACTCTCAGCTCCTGCTCAGTGGCCATCTGAGGAGGCAAACTGAAACTGAAGTTTGCAAATTAATCTATTGAGCACAGGAAGGGAAAAATGAGACACTTCTCCCTTTCCTGAGAAGGCAACCATGGCAAAACTGGAACCAAAATCCAAATGCTGGAGAACAGCTCCACGGAGGGATGGGTTCAGATTCTTTACTACAGGTTGCCCAACACCAAGCTCAGACATGGAGTCAGCAAAGGCAGTGGGACTCACCCTTCTTCACACACGTGGCTCACAGTTGACCCAAAAAGGAGATCTGTCAGAACAACAACTCTGCCATTCCTGGGTGTTTCTGGATATATACATTGCTTCCCTGGGAAAGAACAAGGCTGAGTTTAAACTCCTCTTTTGCAGTTGTGTAACACACTATGAGAAGGTATCTTGAGGCTCTGTCCACATTCTGACACCAATAATTTTGATTTGTAAACGGCCAATAGCGGCCCAAACTATGTGACTAGTGAAGCCATGTATGAATCTCTTTTTTTTAAATAATTGCTTTAAGAAACCCACAAAATAGACCATTTCCAACAACACCAAAGTGATGGAGCTATTCACTTTTACAGAACTCTAGCGCTTCAGACCACGTGTGGTTTGTGAGGCATGTCAGGGTTGGGGACACTCCGTGGCGTCTCATGTATCCTGGCTGGCAGCTGTAGCGCACAGTGTCCCCAGCAGCAAATTCCAGCAGATTTCTGTATTCCTTAGTTAGCTCAGCAAAGGTGAAGTTTGGAGGTGCACCACAGCCACCTGTCAGGAAAGAAAACAGAGGGAGAAATAGGGATGTCACCTACACAAAGTTGTTTTAGAGTGTATTTTGAGTATGTATAGATAAAAATTTACAAGCAACGTGGAAAACAAAGGGGGAGGGCTGAAGGATCCCAAATTTTGGCAAGGGTAAGGATAAGTCCTACAGGCTTTCAGTGGCAAGAACTCTCAAACTATCCATAACTGCCAGTTTGGAACCACAGTGTACCTGCACACCGAGGAAGAGGGAGGCTCCAGGTTCCAGCGTCAGTGCAGTAGATTGATGCCTCTCCCAGGAGGCTGTAGCCAGGGTCACAGCTGTAGTTTACAACCATGCCAGTGGTGAAAAGGTCCAAGTCCTGGCTGTTGTGATTTCCATTGTCAATATTTGGAGGTGAAGGACATTGCAGCACTAAAGGGAGAGGACAAAATAAAGTTGAGAAAAGGGCAAGGACACAATGCTTAAAGGGCTGGAGCAATTCTTCTATGAAGATATGCTGGGAAAGCTGGGGTTTTTCCCCTGGAGAAGGCTCCAGGGAGACCTTACAGCCTCTTCCAGTGTCTAAAGGGACTATGTGAGAGAATGAGAGAGACTTTGGACAAGGGCCTGGAGCAACAGAGGGCAGGGTTAGATGGGACATTGGGGAGAAATTCTTCCCTGTGAGGGAGGTGAGGCCCTGGCACCAGAGAAGCTGTGGCTGCCCCATCCCTGGAATTGTTCAAGGCTGGGTTGGATGGGGCTTGGAGCAACCTGGTCTAGTGAAAGCTATGCCTGTGGCAGGGGGGAGGAATGAGATGACCTGATTTTTAAGCTTCTTTAACTCAATGTCATAGGAAAAAGATCACTATTTCTGGGAGCCTGAAGAGGGAATTGAAAGGGAGAAATTACAAGGCTTCCTCACACAGCAATTTAAACAAACTGGAAGCATCTGCAAAACATACATTTGCAAAACTCCTGGGCTTCAGACCACGTTTGATTTTCAAGACATGTAATAGTTGGTGGTATTTGTGGTTGTTTCACATATCCAGGCTGACAAGTGTATTTCACAGTCTTCCCAACAGGAAACTCAGTCTGATTCTTATACTCTTTGTTTAGCTCAGCAAACAATAACTTTGTTGGTGTGCCACAACCAGCTGCCAAGAAACAAAAGCACATGAGAAATATGTCCTTGGCTGTGCAATGCAGTTAAAGAGAAACAAGTGCATTTATAGGCACTGTTAAACCCCTAGGTATTAATATACCTTCTGTGTATTCTGACATTTGAATACCTAAATTAACATTCAGCATGTAAAGACATACATACTTAATTTATATATTCTTAAAAAAACCCCCAAACTAAAACAATGCCCCCAAAAATAGTTTAGCCAGTTTGGTGCCTTCACAATTTGTACATCCTGCACTGCAGCTCTGCGATCAGTGTGTCATCTTTGGGCTGTAGAGTGCAGCAATCTTCAGTTTCAGTATTTAAAACACCCCAGCCTGTCTCCTTTTGGGAAACCACAGGCTTTAGCAATTCCACCAGCTTACTCCCAATGCCACCCAAGGGAACACAGCCCCTGCATGTGCTGGGAGCATGTTTAAACCCATGGATGTCACACATTTGTGGTTCCTCCCACAAATGCCAATTTTGCAGGGTGCCAGGTTTGCCCAATCCAGGATGAGCCGGACATGGGATGCAGCCAGCCCCACCTGCACAGCGTGGATGTGGAAGGCTCCAGCTCCCTGAGGTCGTGCACAGGATGGAAGGGTCTCCAAGGAGGGAGAAGCCGGGCTGGCAGCTGTAGTTCACAGACATGCCACTGGTGAAGTTTGCCCCGAGCTCTGCACTGTGTGTGGCGTGGGCGATGGCAGGAGGTGGAGGACAAAGCAGCACTGACAGGGCAGGAGCAGAGAGTGGTGTTTCAGAGATTTTACCCGATGGAGGAGCACATGTAACACAGCAAAAGACTGTCACACCTGAAGTGACGTGGGTGAGGCAGAAAGCACGACCTCGGGGCCCCTCCAGCCCAGGGCTGGCCCCAAGCATCCTCCTTCTAAAGCCCTACGTGCTCTGCTCACCTGGCTCACAGGTGGGGACAGCAGGCACCCAGCGGCCATCAAAGTGGCACTTGGCTTCATGGGTGCCCCGCAGGACATAGCCTGGGTGGCACTGGAAGGTGACATTGGCCCCAGGACGGTACACAGCACTCTGGCCTTCAGCCACTTCTCCATCCTGGATGCTGGGGCTGGGGCAGGTGACCACTGGAAGGAAAAAGTGTCAAAACATGGGCTGTGGAAGCAGCTGCCAGAGCTTTGTTTTAAAGAGGTCAAAATTCAGGGGAGACCGTGTGGCCACAATGGTCTCCCTTTTCACTGGGGGTAACAGCTCACCTTCACACCGGGGGTAAGGGATGCTCCAGGATCCAGATGTCAAACAAGAAACTGTTGTTTTCCCAGTGAGGACATACCCTGGGTCACAGTAGTACTTCACTGACATTCCAGGGATGAACACTTTCACATCCTTACTGTCATGCTGGCCATTTTTGATATTTGGAGGGGAAGAACACTGTGGCACTACAAGGAGGGGAAAAAGTCCTAACTGGTTAAGAGCTGGTACCACAAACCCTCACTGTAGGGTGATGCAGCCTTTTAACTTCTTTATTCCCCACTAACTTTTTCCCAATAGCTACTAGGGAGGTCACTGAGTGATATTTCCACCCTATCCTTGCTTACCTTCCAGCCTTCATGTTTTTTGAGCTTATTGAATCAAGAATGATCATTTCTCACTGGGCAACTACAGTGCCCTAACAGCTTGCTCAGGTGTTTCTGTGGTTGTGAATGAGATCATACAACAGCCTGGCTTCCTATCTCTTTGTGGAGTCATTTAAAGAGATGAAAGCCCTACATCACAAGGGTCTCAATTATAGAATTCTAGAATCATTTAGATTGGGAAAGACCTTTAAATTCATCGAGTCCAACCAACAACCCAGCACTGCCAAGCCCACCACTAAACCATGTCATCTACATGTCTTTTAAATCCCTTCAGGGATGCTGACCCACTTCCCTGGGCAGCCTGTTCCAGTTCCTGTATGGGGATTGTGAACATGGGAGACAGGTACGTTTTTCCCTTCCAGTCCTTGCAAACAGCCTCTTTACCTGCATTGTGAGGTGGGTCACCCTGCCAGGTGCACTCACATGGTGGCTCAGAAGAAATCAGCCACCACCCTCCACTTCATTTGCACTTACACTTCTCACAGGTGGGGACAGGAGGGTCCCACTTGCCCCCAAACTGGCACTGAGACTCTTGAGAGCCCTTCAAGGCATAACCAAAATCACATTCAAAGATGACGATGTCTGCAAGTCTGTACGTGGTCTCCAGCCCAGTTGCTCTTCCATTCTTGATCTCTGGTCTGTTGCAGCCATTTGCTGGAAGTAAAGAGAACAAGGTACCTCTGGGGGTGTGAAATCCATCCTGGGTGTGGAGGGACATGGAGCAGGGGCAGTATCTGCTGCTGTACATCTCACCCTCATGGGCATGTCAACATTATTGACTCTTATTCTTACACAAAATATGAGTATTCAGCTGCTCTGAGAGTCTGTACTCAGTGGGACTGGAAAAGGAAACCCGCAGAGGCAGATGGGGCTCCAAAGGCCTGTGAGACCTTTGGTCTGTGCCTCTCACTGGAGATTTGATCTGCAGCCATTAGACCAAGAGCCAAGAAAGAAGAAAGGGCCCAGGGAGGAAGAAAGAAGCCAACACAAACACACCTTCACATCGGGGCCGGGGCCGGCTCCATGTTCCCCCGGCAGTGCAGCGGATGGAGCCATTCCCGATGAGGGAATAGCCCTCGGTGCACGTGTACTGCACCACCGAGCCTGGCACGTGTGTGTCCGAGGGCTGGCCACTGTGCCTCCCGTTGGCAATGCTGGGAGGGGGGGGACACTTCACCTCTGCGAAGGAGAGGGAAAAGCAGGTGGGAAATATGGATAGCGCAAGAAAAAATGAAACAAAAATACAGCCTTCTAGAAGCAAAGAGGAAGACATTTAACTCCACTAAGTACTGTAAATGAATGTCATAGCTATGGCCATTCCTTCTGCCAAAGGAGGAATCAACCAGATCTCAGCAGCAGGCACACACCAGAGCCCCACCAGCCCTGCTAATAACAACCAGATCTCAGCAGCAGGCACACACCAGAGCCCCACCAGCCCTGCTAATAACAACCAGATCTCAGCAGCAGGCACACACCAGAGCCCCACCAGCCCTGCCAGTGACAACCAGATCTCAGCAGCAGGCACACACCAGAGCCCCACCAGCCCTACCTCGGCACTGCGGTGCCGGCCCACTCCACACTCCCTGCTCCCCGTCTGACGAGGTGCAGAGGATGGAGGGATCTCCAGCCAGAGAGTGCCCAGAGTCACAGGTGTAGTTGACCACATCCCCATAGGAGAAGGTGTCCCTCGAGTGCCCGCTGTGTCTCCCGTGGGGAATGTCGGGAGGTGGATTGCAGACAATACCTGTGGGCAGGCACAGGGTGATTTTCAGCACTGCAGCAGCACCCGGGGTCTGCAGGACACACACTGCCCAGGAAGGGAACCAACAGGGATGAATCCAGCATTGATACAATGACCCGAATTATCCAGAAACAAATCTTGCATGGAAAAAAATCACATATGGGAAGGAAAACCCTTCTATGAATCAGTTCCTTGTCTGGAGGTGGGACAATTTTTACCTCGTTTTCCATAACCATTGGTGACACATGCAGGGAGAGACTGGCACACCATTCCTACACATACCCAATGAGAAATACTTACCCAGTAGCTGGAAGTTTAAAATATTAATGTTTCTTCCCACTTTGGACCAGAATAAATAAAATACCTTTGGAAACGTTTTCAGAAGCATCCAAAACAAAAAATGAAAGTAAAAAGTTCTACACATCCAGTGACTTAAATATTTTGCAATAAAATCTTTGGCTTGAAAGATGTTCCACTTTATCTTGCAAACCATCTCCAAGGACCCTTTGTTGTGGCCTACTTACGCTGGCAGAGGGGAGCATCTCCACTCCACGAGACACTTGTGCCAGAGACCTCACATGTTCTCTGAGAGCTTCCAACCAACTTGTACCTGAAGCCACACAGAAGGATTTATCAATTTAACAATAAGAGACTTGAGATTTCTTTACAACCTTTGTAAGTGGCAGCCGAGACTTCTGACTTGGGAACTAGTTTTTGTAAAGCTGAAAATGCTTCACTCTCACCTGGCAGCTGAATTCAGGTAGGGCAAGACTCACCCTTTGTCACAAGTGTAGTTAATTTTGGACCCAAAGAGGAGGTCTGTCAGGACAACAGCTCTGCCTTTTGCTGGGTTCCCTGGGTCAGGACACTGCTTCTCTGGAAGGGAATGCCAGCCTCTATTAGCCCTCAGCTGCTACTCACATCCCAGCCAGGGATGCCAATACAGAGAGCTATAAAGCTGGAAAAATATGGAAAGCCAGCCAAGCCTGATCCTCTGGGTTCTTCAGCACTTGTAGGACGTACTTTTACAGAACTCCAGCACTGCAGACCACGTCTGATTCCTGAGGCATGTGATGGCTGGTGGCATCCCAGGGTGCTGGGAATACCCAGGGCGGCACACGTATTCCACTGTCCTCCCCACGGGAAAGATGCTCTGGTTGCTGTAGGGCTCCTTCATCTCTGCAAACTCCAGCCTGGCAGGGGCACTGCAGCCAGCTACCAAGAGAGACAGCCCAGTTGTTAAAAGGGCCAAGAAGAGGCAGATTTGGGAGAGCAGGGAAGGGTGAAGGTTCAGAGCTCTGTTTGAACACTTGCCCTGCTCGCAGACTGGCACAGGCGGCTCCCAGGTGTTGTTGAGTTGGCATTGGACCACTCTGTGACCACGTATGACATAGCCTGGCTCACACTCAAAGGTCACAGTGTCCTGGTGTGTGTAGGCAGATCTAGGAGACATGATCCTCCCGTTCTGGATCCGTGGGACAGGACAATTTGCCTCTGAAAAAAAGAAGTGCAGGTGCTCAAAACAGGCACTTAGGCAGAGCTGTGCAGCTGTGAAGCCACACAGAGCTGCAATCCCTTTTAAGATACAAGCCTGAAAATCCTTTTCCTATGTACTGCCTGCATCCAGTGATATCAGACATCACCAGAGAGACTCAAGCTGAAAGGTGTGGCTGGGGATACTGGAAGCAGCCTCCTGCCCTCAGCTGCACATCAGCCTTTGAAAATCCTGGGGCAAGAAGTCCAGCTGTCTGGAGTTTCCTAGTCTTTCCAAACTTTCCACTAGTGCTGGCAGGATTCCACCCAAGTGTTTGCCCCCACACCCAGCCTTACCTCCACATGTTGGGATGGGCTCACTCCACACGCCGTTTTTCCCGTCCCGGGTGGTGCAGTGGATGGAGGGCTCTCCATGGAGTGGGAACCCAGGGTTGCAGGTGTAAGTTACAGATGTGCCATAGTGGAATTCATTCAGCAGCCTGCCCGTGTGCTTCCCATTGGGAATATCTGGGGGTGGCTCACAAGGGATACCTGCAGAGGTGCACAACAGGGCTTCTAAACTCAACAGCAGCACCTAAGTACTGGAAATCCCTCAGTCTGTGGGGCATAAACACTTGTCCTGGAGATGCAGTAACTGCAATGAAGTGGCCTCCAAGGTGAGGCCTTGTGGGTGCCTGGATCCCACCTCTCTGGTCAGCAATTTCTATGGCAGATAGAAAGCAGACCAGTAAAACATCTGTGGAGAAAACACCTACATGCTTTATCCTTTCTACTGTTTAAGAAATAAAAAAGCAAATACTTATTTTGCATCGTTTGTGTAAAATACTGATTTTCTGCATGCAGTGCCAAGACAAGCACAGGCACAATTTGTCACCTTTGGTTCACGTGTACCTGGAGAATCTGTGAAATGCTTTAAAACCCTAAAATGTACCAGCAAGTGTTTCTTTCCTCATAGGAAACTGTCACCTGATCAGCAACACTACCTAACCAGCAGAGAAACACCCAGGTGTAATTGCTGAGGTGCAGCCCTTTGGGTACATGCCAGTTATCTGTGCTTGGAGAGGAGCAGCAAGCCCACAGTTGGGGACTTTGGGATGTCACTGCTGGCCCTGGCACAATGTTCTGTCTCTCCCTAGGGCTGACCCTCAGTCTCTCTGTCTCTGACAGTAACAACCTCTAAGCTGAACATATTTTCTCTTCCTCTCTTGTAATAGGCTTGTGATGCCAGTCAGCAGCAGGATCTTAAATACTGCTGCAAAAGCTCCAGCTGAGACGTTGCTTTTATAATCCATTAAGCTTTGGAATCTTGTACCTTTTCCCAGAATGTTTTCTTATAACTTCAAAACTTTCTGATAACTTTCATGCTCACAGGGCAGAGAAATTGCCTGTGAAAGCTTTGATTTTAAAGATGTGGCAGTCTCTGCTGCAAAATATTTACCAGATCCATGGAAAGCCCCAGAGCCATAAGGTACTTACGTTGGCAAACAGGAAGGTTGCCACTCCATGCAACATGTCCACCAGAAATCTCACATCGCCTGCTGGATTGTCCAATTAACCTGTGCCTGGTGTTAAAAGGATTGAACATTCATCCCAAGACCTTTCAGCTGGAGTTACTGCCTCCCCCTACCCACCTGACAGCAAAGCTGTGGCACTGAAGGAGAAGTTCCTTCCTCACTCTGCCAAACCCATTTCACATTATTTATATGTATAGATAACATAGTGAGCACCTTTTGTGCTATATAGATACAGAACCCTGTGTGGCTTCTGTACAGAATCCATTTACTGGAAGTGAATGAATAGGAGGAAAAAGGGGAGACTTACCTAATACTTCTCTAAGTGGCAGTCAAAGCCAGGACTTACCCTTCTTCACAGCCATACACCACTGTTGACCCAAACAGGAGGTCTGTTAGGGAAATAATTTTCCCATTCACAGGTTCACCAGGGTGACTGCATTGTTTTCCTGGGGGAGGAAAATACCCTCATTTTAGCCTTCTATCTTTCTACACTGTGGTACAACAGATGCAACCATTACTCCAGTCATCTGCCCACATTTCCAGTTACCCCCAAACCAGGTTTCAAATAGCAAAGAGATACATGGCTTTACTAGTCACATATTATTTGAAGACCAGAATAACACAAAGGTTTTTGCAGCATGGACAGAGCCTGGGACCTATTCCTTCTTGAACAACAGACACCAAATCAAGGAGCTATTCACTTTTACAGAACTCTAGTGCTTCTGACCACACTCCGCTCCCAAGGCATGTAATAGTAGGTGACATTCCTGGGTGTTTAGAATATCCAGGTCGACAAATGTATTGCACAGTCTTCCCAACAGAAAAATCAATCGCATTTCTATCCTCCTCATTTAGCTCAGCAAAGTGTAACCTTGTGGGAGGACCACAACCACCTATTGAGAGAGAAAACACACATGAGAACCAGGCAGGGCAGGTATGTTGGGTGCAAGAACAGAAAGAGCACTGTTAGGAGGAAAGGTGTTTGGTTTGCCTTGTGTCATTGTTTATTTTTATTAATATAGCTATTATTAAACAAACACAACATATTTTCACAAAGGATTGCAGAGGAACAGGTTATACTGAAGTCTTCCACTCACAGGATTTAACAACATTTTTAAGCAGGGTTAGAGGACATAGAATACCAATGCACTCGAAGGCAGTTATGGCATTGTTTACCTGAAGATTTAGGCCCGTTTAAGGAACTCTGGTGATGGAATGATCTGTCACAGACAGGAATAGGGGGCTCCCAGCTGCCATCCTCCTGGCAAGAGACCTTGGCACTGCCCTGCAGGCTGTAACCATCGTGGCACTGAAATGTCAGCGTTTGTCCTGGTGCAGAGATAAGTCCTGGAACATCAGTTTGCCTTCCATTGGCTATAATTGGATTTATGCAGACAGTCACTGCAAATGAGGGTGTGCAAAAGGAGTCAGAATAAAACAAAACAAAAAACCACAGGCTGTTAATGTTGCAACAACAAAACCAATGCGACATCTCCACAAATCTCCCCAGCCCCACCTTCACCATTGAAGGGCTTGACATTAATTGACGCCATGCAACACTTTGCATGGGATTAGCGTTCTTGGAGGGTCTGTTTGCAATGGTGAGGGTCCCCCCTGTGCTCAGAGCCACACTGTGGGTTTGTTCCCTGAGGGGACAGAGCACAGACACACCTTCACAGCGAGGGCCAGGCTGGCTCCAGTTCCCTGATGCTCTGCAAAATGCAGCAGCATTTCCAACCAGATAGTAGCCAGGATTGCAGGTGTATGTTACAGACATTCCCATGGTAAAAAATGGTTTGCCCTGGCCGTTGTGGTTTCCATTGGTGATCGCTGGAGGCATGGGACAGGGTCGGACTGCAAGGGGGAGACAGAAAGTCTTAACTCAGTGAGAGAACAGGGTGGCAGGGAAGGCAGTTGGAGTGGGGCTGCATTGATGGGTTAAAGCCCATCACAGGAACAGCTCTGTCTGCACACACTGGTCCTGCCTGCAAGGAGCCCTGTCAGGCAGAGCTGCCCTCAGGAAGCAGTGGGCACCCACACTCACCCATCTTGCACATGAGCACTGGTGGGTCCCAGGTCCCCCCGGGCTGGCACTGAGCCTCGTAGGTTCCCTCGGCAGCATAACCAGTGTTACAGCCAAAGTGAAGGGTCTCCCCAGCTTTGTAGGTGCTCTGAAAATTGTAGACCTTCCCGTTCTGCACCTCAGGTATCTCACAGCCAATTGCTGTGGGAACATGGACAAAATCCTTTAAACTTCAATACTTCAATACATGAGCCAGATCCTGCACACACAGCCCCCTTCCTTCTCATCTCTACCATAAACCTGCCTGCTCTGATCCTACAGGACATCCAGCATCCTTTCTGCCAGCCCACACCCAGCAAAGAAACACCCACCCACCTTCACAGCGTGGCAGGGGCCGGCTCCACACCCCGGCCTCGGTGCAGGTGATGGATGTGTTCCCAAGCAGGTTGTATCCATCCTTGCAGCTGTAGTGCACGGTCACTCCTCGGGAAACCTTGTCCAAGGACTGTGCACTGTGCAGCCCATTGGCAATGCTTGGTGGCCGAGGGCACATCACCTCTGGAGAGGGAGGAGAAAAGCTCATATGAGTGTCTGGGAGAAATAGTTCCTGAGAGAGCTCAGCTCCAACCCCCTGAACATCAGACATGGGGGAAGCCAAAGGGTGAGGGCAGAGGGCTCAAACCCCAGGTGCTGCCAGCTTCATCCTGATAGCAGCCTTTGGGTGCCCTGCCTCTCCTCTGACTTTTCTGGACAGAGTGTTGAATTGATTTATAAAAATCCAGCTGGTCATCCCTAAAAATCTGCATTGCATGCCATGCTTTTGCCTGGTCCCCAGCACCATCCCTGTTCCAGTCTCCATGGGTGTGATGGACCCACACTGCCACTGGAGCAGAGGGAGGAGGGTGCTGGCTCTAAATTCATGCATCTAAGTTTATTCTTTGCATATTATAAAACCATATATTTCATTAAAAGGGAATTTAGTCCCTTGCTGAAGGTCTCAGTGGCAATGGTGAGGGTCCCTGCTGTGCTCAGAGCCACACTATGAGGTTGTTCCCTGAGGGGACAGAGCACAGACACACCTTCACAGCGAGGGCCAGGCTGGCTCCAGCTCCCAGATGCTCTGCAAAACACGGTGGCATTTCCAACCAGGTAATATCCAGGGTCACAGGTGTATGTTACAAACATTCCCATGGTAAAAAATGCTTTGCCCTGGCCGTTGTGGTTTCCATTGGTGATCGCTGGAGGCATGGGACAGGGTCGGACTGCAAGGGGGAGACAGAAAGTCTTAACTCAGTGAGAGAACAGGGTGGCAGGGAAGGCAGTTGGAGTGGGGCTGCATTGATGGGTTAAAGCCCATCACAGGAACAGCTCTGTCTGCACACACTGGTCCTGCCTGCAAGGAGCCCTGTCAGGCAGAGCTGCCCTCAGGAAGCAGTGGGCACCCACACTCACCCATCTTGCACATGAGCACTGGTGGGTCCCAGGTCCCCCCGGGCTGGCACTGAGCCTCGTAGGTTCCCTCGGCAGCATAACCAGTGTCACAGCCAAAGTGAAGGGTCTCCCCAGCTTTGTAGGTGCTCTGAAAATTGTAGACCTTCCCGTTCTGCACCTCGGGTATCTCACAGCCAATTGCTGTGGGAACATGGACAAAATCCTTTAAACTTCAATACTTCAATACATGAGCCAGATCCCGCACACACAGCCCCCTTCCTTCTCATCTCTACCATAAACCTGCCTGCTCTGATCCTACAGGATATCCAGCATCCTTTCTGCCAGCCCACACCCAGCAAAGAAACATCCACCCACCTTCACAGCGGGGCAGGGGCCGGCTCCACACCCCGGCCTCGGTGCAGGTGATGGACGTGTTCCCAAGCAGGTTGTATCCATCCTTGCAGCTGTAGTGCACGGTCACTCCTCGGGAAACCTTGTCCAAGGACTGTGCACTGTGCAGCCCATTGGCAATGCTTGGTGGCCGAGGGCACATCACCTCTGGAGAGGGAAATAATTCACTCTGTGAGTCAGGTTTTTGCCAGTTTGTGTGCTACTAGGACAGCTTGGGTAATACCAGGGTAATATCCTAAATTCTCCTGTCTTTGTTCCATTTGCTGGACCGAAGTGTTAATTAACTAAAGGTGCAGTTGCACCAAGATTACAATCACACTGTGTCTGGAAGAAATTACTGGCAGTAATGACAGTCCCAACAGGCACATGATGGCATTTGGCAGAAGTGCACAAGGACATGGAAGCAGCAAGAGCAGAGAGAAGTTGTGATTACTTCCCGTTCCAGGAGGAAGATGAAAATACCCCACATCCGAGCAGAAGCAAAGTGACAGAAATCCCCCCGGGGCAGCAGGTACTGCCATCCCAGAGCTGGCTTCAGATCGTGCCAGGAGCTTCCAGCCTCCTGCACAGCAGCTCAGCCCCAGGGTTAACTTCTCCCCATCCCTCTCAGAGCTCAAGGCAGTGCAGGCACAGCCCTCCCCGTGTCCCAGCCCCGCTCTGAGCTGTTGTCTAAGCTGGTTTTGTCTCTCTGTGAGCCAAGCTGGCAGCACTTCGGTTGGGGAAGGGAGAAGGTGTAAAAGAGGTGAGAAGAAAGGAGGCCAGATGCATCCCGGCTTTGCTTTCGCAGTGAATTTGAGAGGACACAAGAGGGAGCTTTCCCTCGTGGCCGTCACTGCTCACACATGCTTACCCTTTTTGGGGCGCTTACCCTTTTTGGGGCGCTTACCCTTTTTGCACACTGGCAGAGCAGGGCTCCATCTGGAGTCAGCTCCGCAGGTGCTTGTGCGGGAGCCCTGCAGGGTGTACCCCGGGTTGCAGGTGAAGCTCACGGTGTCCCCAGTCCTGTAGTAAAGGCGACCAGCGGGTGCTCTCGTCCCATACCGGATGCGTGGGGGTGGGCAGAGGATAACTGGAAAAGGGAGAGAATGAAAAGTTGTTTACCTGAACAGCCCTCCGGTGTTCCTGCCTGGGATGGTTGCTGCGTGGATGGTGTCCATGGTGTCCAGGATTTTATGGCAATCACCTGGTGAGGTCAAGAGCTGTTCCTGGCTTTTCTGAAGCCCATTCTCTAGGTCTGATCTGACCCAGGGAAATGCTGGCAGGGCCACCCAGGACCTGCCTGTCCAGGAATCTGTGGGACCAGGAGCACATGGCTGTGCCAGAGCTGGGTGGGGATGCATGGCATGGGCTGGGGCTGTCGTGACACCCTGTCCATGGCACACCTGTGCCACCAAGGACGAAGCCTCTGCTGCACCTTGCAGGGGACCTGCCCATGAGCTGCTGCTGTCCAGGGGTACCTGGGGGCTTTTTGCATTGAACCTCTGAAGAAAAGGAGAGGCTAAGATGCAGAGAGGTGAGGAGGTAGACAGGCATCCAGAACCAAAACCACAAGTAGCTTTTTTTCATTCTGCAAATATTTGCTCTAGTTTCAGGAATGTAGAAAGAACGTAAGAGAAACGCCTCTTGCTGGCAATATCCTTTGTGTCACTGAGTAAAGAGCCACAGCTCGGTCCCCCTGAGCTGTTTGGGTGCAGCCCATCTCTGCTGTGCCCCTTGCCAGCTCCTGCCCCACCCCACTGCATTTCTGTTTGTTACAGCAAATTTCAGCTTTGCAGAGCTGAAACCCAATCTCTTCTTGGAACGAGTTCCTTGTTTCAGTGCTGGAAGATGCCGTACCTGTAACCAGCTTTACTTTGGCTGTTTAAACACCTGGGTTAAGCTCCTTGTTTGGAGAAGCTGGGCAGGTTGTGAAAGACCTCAATAGCCTCCCATTGCAAGTTTACAGCTCCTATTCCCTGGCCACCAAAGCATGGCTCCAGTGCTATCCCAGAGGGTCTTTCTCATTAGCAGAGGAGCTCAGAGGCTCTGTGATGCTTAAGGTCTGTCATGCCGAGGTCCACCTGGGACCAGCAGGGAGAAGCAAAAGGATCAGCAAGGAGAGGAGCAGCACTGAGAAGGAGGAGGAAGGAAAGTCTCACCTCGAGCCCCAGCTGTGGTGGTGAGGAGCAAAGTGCAGCTGCCCAGGAGGCAGAGGGTGAAGGTGAGCACCATGCTCCGGTCCCCAGCACAGATTGCAGCTCCTGGGGGCAGCAGGACTATATGGACACCCCAGTTCCCCCCACGTGTGGAAGGAGTCCCAGCTGGGGGACTTCCCAGGGCCACAGGACAGGAACCCCTGGGCTCCCCGGCACAGGCAGGCACAGCCATCACCCCTGGGGAGGCTGCAGGTGCCCCACGCTGCTGCTGCTGGTTTTGGCAGGGGAGAATGGGCCCCTGGGACCCTTGGACATCTGTGAAAGAGAGGGGGGTGGGTGCAGGCAGAGGTGCTGTAGCCAAACTGTGCCCACAGTGCAGAGCATCCTTGGTTAGGGGAAGTGGCCCCAGGTGGTGACAGCACCTGAAGGGACACCTGAGTATGGGAAGGGGAGAGTGGGGCATTCCCTCCTTCCTCCCACATGGGACCAGCTGCACTTGTGGACCCAAATCCTGACCTGACCCTGGCTGTTCTAGGGCTCTGCCACTGGCTGGAAGAATAAAACCCCCAGACAGGAGCTTGTGATGAAAGAACAGCCACAGCAGCCTCAAGCTCCCCACCTCACATAGCAGGCGACACCTTCTAAGCCTAAAACAAGCAGCAAGACACGTGTTACTTAAGTCTCTTTATCCCTTTTACTGACAGAGAGCTTCCAATATTTACATGTCCAACATTCACACTTCAGAACTGCACTTGGTCATTTAGACTCACTTTATAAAGTGAAATTATGTACAACTCGATTACAAATACAGTAGATAAACCCTCTTCAATAGTAGATTTTGGTGACCACACCTGTAAGCTATGTTCCAACATGCACTGTTCCTTTTCTTTGGTTGTGGGGACATCATTCCAAGCTGATTCCCAAATCACATGTTAAAACATTTAGAAAAATCACTTTGGACTATGCAGTAGGAACAATTGTGCTGGATTAAAATAACAAAACCAAACATAACCCAAAGGTACAAGGCTTTAGGTTGTGTTTTGCCCATCCATTCACTTACATGGTTTATGGTAAGAGATAAATAAAAATAACCAGCAATCTGCAAGTGCTTGAAAATGGGATCTCACAGTGCCCCATGACAGCTGAACAGGACAGTGCTCTGCTGGGAACAGAGAACTTTGTGGGGCTATTTGGAACAAGATTAACGTGTTGATGGAAATGGCTATTCATGTTTTTCCTTCTTATTAGATGTATGTTCTTGTTAATAGGAAACCACTGGTGAAAATAGAGAAACAAAAAGTCCATAGTAGGCAGGTTTTGGACACTTCCTGTTCCCAGTTGCACATCATGAGGAGCTCACAGATGGGTGATTTACCTCTGCAGCAGACAAAACCCCAAACCTCAAAATCTTGCTTTACCAGCAGCTAAGAGTCTTAGTGCCTCAGGCTTTACAAGTTTAAATTCCATCACAGTGTTGTTCCCCTTATAAACTTCAATATTTACTTCATTTTATGAGATGACACCTCTTTATTTTATGAAGTGCTCCTTTAGCCAGGCTGAGTTCAAACCAGGAAAGGATACCAATGCCCCAGCATGGCCTTTCTGTCAGCCAAAGGAATCATTTTTGCCTGTGCCTTTGGTTTAGACAAGGTGAGTGAGGTCCCACCCAACTCCTTCCTCACCTCTGTCCACCCTCAGCACAATAACAACTAGGTCAGGGCAGAGGGGATGAAACCAAAGGGCACAAAAGGTGTGGGGTTGGTGTCCTGTTCCTCATGAAGGAGCACATTAAGGCTTTGGCTTGAGGTCCATCTGCAGTTACTTCAAGTGAAGTGTCAGAGCAAGAGTCACCCTGTGCAGACACCCCCCAGCTCTGCCATGAGCTGAGCAAGAGCCCCCAAACCTGCCATTCCTCCCCAGAATGACAGAATCAGGAGGCTGAGCTGGCACTGGCTGACTGCAGTGTGAGCCAGGATGGTCAGGTTGTACAGCATCCCCCCAAAAAAACCCTTTTAGGTGCAAATTCAGACATTCCCCACACCGGCCAGCCCAGGCAGAGGCCATTTGAGCAGCAAGAAGTTTCACATGGAGCAACTCTTTTGGTGGCATCTGTCAGGACATGAAGTTCTGCATCCAGGCCAGACCCCCCTGCCTGCAGAGCAGCTCCACTGTGCCCCCCCAGCTGGGTCTTCCTGGGGCCCTGAGCCTGCTGAGAGCTTCAGCACTTGGAGAGAAGCTCCAGTGAGTTCAGAGACAGAACAGTGTTTCATAAGGTACTCACAGAGAAGCCTCAATTCAATACAGAGATACTCCCAGGCCAGAGACCTTCAGCTGAAGCTTAAAATTAACTTTAGTTCCTACATGAAGGGTCGGAATAGCTGAAATAGTTCTTTGTAATAAGGCGTTGAAACTTTTTCTCTCAGGTAAAATTCCTGCTGTTGCACAAAGGTTCAGACTCACCTTGAAGTAACAGCCACAACTGTGCTTTGTATGAAAAATAGGAATATATGAAGAAATGACTCAACATGGCACTTAGGTTGGACCTGATGATCTTGGGAGGTCTTTTCCAACCGTAATGATTCTGTGATTTCCAATGCTGTCAGTGCTCACAGACAATAACCCAATTTATAAATCCTATTTGTTTCAAACAATTTGTTTGAGTAGGTGTCACTCACATGAAGATATTCACTGTTAATCCTCTCAGCAGTGCCAGCACTTTGCACCTCAGGATACTTTTCAGAAACCCCCAAGTCCTGACCAGGACCAGGCACAACGTGACCTTAGTGGGGCTGAGGAACCAAACAAGCAGATGTACCCAAAGCACAGGATTCTCTTGAGCCTCCTCTGTTGTGGCATGAAGGCCTTTGATATCTTTGTGACTCAACACGAGGATAACTGCCCTTGGCTTCTGAACAGCATTCCAGACAGGGGGCAGAGAGTTTCCCAGTCCATTGCAGCCCCACGAGCTGCTGTGTCCAACACAACGTGGTGCAGCTGCAGCCACGAGTGCGAGTTCTTCCCAGGAGTGTCTGGGCTTTGCCAAGGGGAGGGAAAAGCAGAGCACTGGCATCATTGTGATCAAGTCCAACACATCTACAGGCGCCTTCTCTCTGCACCCATTCCCTAATTTAGATGTTCATAATCAGCATTGCCAGGAGGAGGGGGAAGATTCCTAAAAGATACAAATAAGAAGCTTCAGTCTTCACTCCAGACATACTTAACTATCTTTTCCCTCCTATTTCCCCTTTACATTCCCCTCTCCCTTCTCACAGCAGGACCTTAAAGCACCAACTATATGAATATGACTGTAGCAAAAGGCTTTTAAGCCTATTTTGAGCAGAACACACAGGAGACAGTAACAGGAACATGTATTACTTACCAACAACGATCATGTTTGCTCCACCTGTAAAGGAAGTGAGACAAAACATGAAAGTCTGCACCCACCCAGCATTCATAAACTACACAACATGCAGTGTCTACATTGCAGCAAATTAACATGGAAAACAACAAGCAACACACAGAACGGGGCCCCAGCACAGCCCAACTCCACAGACGTTTATCTGTTAAAACCCAGATGGATTTACCAGGAATACTTCCAAAAAGTACTGTGGTGGGTTGACTTTGGCTGGATGCCAGGTGCCCATCAAGCTGCTCTATCACTCCCCCTTCTCAGCTGGACAAGGGAGGGAAAATAAGGGAGGGAAAACTATGCATAGGTTGAGATAAGACAGTTTACAAAAGCAAAAGTTTGCACACAAGCAAAGAGAAAAAAAAAACAAATTTATTTTCCACTTCCTATTGTGTGTGAGTCCATGCTCATCATGCTCTTCTGGCACTAGAGTTTAACTGAAGCTGCTTCAGGAAGCATCAAAGGCTTCCTCCTGAGCAGAATTATCTGACTTGAGGATTCACAGAGGAAGGAAAAAATAGGTATTTTGAAGACAGAGAGAAGACAGAGAGTCAGACAAAGGAGACAGTCACCTCTGCACTCGGGAGCAGGCTTGTTCCAGACCCCCTGGTACTGAGCTCCTGCAATACACTGGAGAAAGGCTGCTCCAGTGAGGGTGAAGCCATGCTTGCATTTATAAACTACAACGGAGCCATGGACAAAGCCTGTGCCCCTTGTGCCATTGTGCATCCCATTGGCAATGGTGGGGGGCTCATCACAGAGAGCAGCAGACAGTTGTCCTACAGGGAACATCAGCAAGAGCAGCTCAGTGCTTCTGAGTGGGTGATGAGGTGTATGGGGAGAAGGAGGTACAGCCCAGTGACACACATCTAGCAGAAGTGAAAATACTTGGAGCTTTCTTGCTTGGTACAGGACCATTAATTACAGGATGTCACCCCATGAAATAAGTCACTGAAGTGTCTAATCAAGCTGGAAGAAATGTTTCAGCCATTTCTGGCTTCACATGACACTATACACTGAGTTTGTAATCAGCATTATACTGACTTTAGTGGACAGTTCTAACATCTCTATCTTTCCCTGGTAAAGAGAGACAGAAAACTTTCCTCTTGTGACTGTTTTTTTCCCCTCCATAATTTCTGCTCTTCCCTTGCTCCTTCCCCTTTGTCAGCATAATATCTGAATTGTACAAGAATATTGCTGCTAAGGCCCACAAGGTGAGTTAGTATTGAAATCCTGATTTTTATAGTTGATTAAGAAGCACAAGGAAAAGCAGCCCAAGCCCCCCAGCAAGGCAGAGCACTTCCAACTGTTATCTTAATGGCTCTGTGCAGTTTTTCCCCCTTACTTGAACAGTATGGAGGTGCTTGATCCCAATCTACTCCATTTCCTGATGCCACACATTTGGCAGAAGACTTCTTTAATTCATACCTAAGGAAAGAAAAGTTTGCTACTTTCCAGAAGACAACCCAGAAGGGTTTTTCCCCACTCCCCACCACTGCACGTAGGCAAGTGATTAACCAGAAGTTGTCCCACTATGAAATGGGATCTGACCTCATCAAAGCCACTAAATAAGGGTACAGGTAAGAGCCAAACTGCAGGAGTTCACTGCATCACCAAGCACATGTGTTTGCCATACACTCATCTCACAGAAGACAAAATGCAGTTTCACTGGAGACTTTCCTGGGAAGCCAGGAAGGGATGGTGCTGCCTGTGATCCCTGTCCACAGTCCCCCGAGATGGTCCCTTCTAAGTGATCCACTCACCCAGGTTTACAGGTGAACTTCACAACTGTCCCAAATGGAAAAGCTGTATCATTTCCAGACACGTTCCCGTTCTCTATTTTGGGAGGAGAACACTGCTGTCCTAGAGGAAAAGAAAGCAGCACAGGAGTAACTTCAAACCCCTGGCATGACCCAAATTTCAGAGTAACATCCCAAGCACATACAGGTCCCCCCCCAGTCAGTCAAGAGGACAAAGGAGATGAACAGAGACACTCACGGACACAGAAGTCTGGGTCTGCAGCAGACCAAGTGTCATTACTCTGACAGATGAGAACAGAGGACTTGCCAGGTGCTGCCTCATAGCCCGGGTTGCACTGATAGCTCAGCTGAGTTCCAAAGGCAGAGCTGTCACCCACAGCCGTCGGTAATGCAGCAAAAGGGAAGTGTGGAGGAGGACCACAGAGGACTAAGGATGGGACACAAACACAGGGTTGCTTACAGAGGACACCCAAGGGGTCTGCAATAACAGTGAACTACATGCTTTGGAGCACACAGCATTTTAACCTGCTTGAATGTCTGGGATACAGTTTGCAGCCAACCCTTTTAGTAAAGGGCAGTGGATATCAGTTTGCTAAACCAGAGAAAAGATGGAGATTGGGTAAATCTGTCTTCGAGGTGCTCCTTCACTGCCCACCAAGCCAACCTGCAGGACCTCCACTGAGCTGAGCTCAAAGCCAAACATCCCAAACAAGTCTGGAAGTGGCTGAACCAGACATAGCAGATGTAGAAGGCAATGGTCTCTCTCCTTTCAGTGAACTTTTGGATCATTTGCTGTTCACAAATAAATACCTTCAGGCCTGGGCTGCCATTCTGATGGGTCAGGGGGATCTGCCCTCTGCAAGGGCATGGCTGCAAGTGAACCAGGTTTGAAGCTGACCTCCCCAACAGCTCCTAGACCTGAATCATTGCAATTGCTCAAGGAAATAAACTTGTTTGCACTCACTTTCATCACATCTTGGCAGAGGTGGTGTCCAGGTACTGTTTGCTTCACAGGTGACTACACTAGTACCATTCATTCTATAACCAGCATTACACTCAAAGGTCACTGTATCTTGGTATGTGTGCTCAGTGCCAAAGCCAGACAATCTTTTCCCATTTTTCACTTCTGGATTTTCACAGTTGACCTCTGGAAGTAAAGATAAGATGATAACAATATTTACTAGAAGAAAAAGCCCTGCAGTGACACTAGAGGTGTTACATAAGAAGCTTATTAAGAGAATCACAGAATAATTGAATGATTTGGGTTGGAAGGGACTCTAAAGATCTTCCAGTTCCAATTCCCTGCCATGGGCAGGGATGCCACCTACTGATCAGAACTGCTGTCCTCTCACTTTGAGAGGGGCAGGTCCCCAGTGAGATCCAACTACTCAGAGAACAGAGACATCACTAAGAAACTGCACATGAGCACTTCATTTTTCATTTGCAGGAAGCCCTGGGCATGGGCAGGGAGAGGGAGGCTCTCTGCAGGCTGAAGAATCCATTAAACCAAGCCCTGCCTCTGGCCATAACCTGGGAGCCCACTGCATTAGGCTTCCTGGAAATCCTTTTAGGCTCAAATCAACCTCCTCATGTTTGGCAGCCCATTGGGAAAGTATGGATCAGGAGAGGGATGAGAAATAAAGTCAAAAGAATAAGGAGAGGAAAAAAGCATTTACCTTTGCATTCAGGGGCTGGACCACTCCAGGTTCCATGGAGGTTACTACCTATTGTACAGTAAATTGTGGCACCTCCAATAAGAGAATAACCTTTGTTACATCTGTAACTTGCAGCCATGCCAAAGGTGAATTGTTCATCCCCATTGGTGAGCTGCCCATTCTTGATTTCAGGAGGTGGTAAACAGAGAATAACTGCATGGGAAGGAAACAGCAAGGAAATGAAAGAACACTTCCATCAAATATGAAATATAGCTACTAAAGCAAATAACACAGCCCAAACAAAGAGAAGACAAGAGAGGGAAGCAGCCCAGAAGCCATAATCTCAACCTAAAATCAGCAGCTGGCTGCCAGGCCCATCCCACAGTATGCTAAAAAAGCCCAAATAGCACGATCAAGACTCTTTATCACTTATTTCCCCTTTGAAAATAAAGATTTTGGATGTGCAGCTATGTCTGAAAGCATCTCAGTCCTAGTCAAGCACAGTTCTTGACAAAGCAATTCAGCAAGGAACAGTTTCTCACGGACCCTACTTGCTATTTAAATTTTCATTCCCAGCTCTGCTGAGAACTTGTTTGGGGAAGGAATAAGGAGTCAGTTCATTAAAGGCTAAAGAAATTTGCATTAGGTGCCAAGAAGAGATAATCCACCTGCTAGTCCCCAAACTAGCAGATATATTGCAATAGCTTTGAGGAAGAGATGTACATAAACCAGTGAAGATCTGCTTACCCTCGCAGGATGGAATGCTATCCCAATAAACTTCACCATTTTTCAATACACACTGTGCAGATGGTGGCCCAACTAGTTGGTACCTGAGAAAAGGAAAGGTTGAATCTCTTTGAAAAAAGCGAAAACACCCTTGGGAATTTGAAAAGCTGTACAGTTTCTAGTGGTATTCTCCAGAGAAGCTGAACCCTAGGGTACAATCAGCTAGTCCTCCTATGAAATACAACTTTCTCAACTCTAAAAGAAATGCTGTATATGATGCAATTGGAGGAAACTCAATACTGGGTGGATGAAAGCTCACAAAACCATAAGCAAGACCTCATCTCACCCTGAATCCTTTCAGACCTGTCTGTGCAGCAATACATCCAGAGAGCAACTTATCTGCCCTCCTCACAACAGCAAACACTGAATTACTAACGAGCAACAAAAGGAAAGGGACACAATTCTTTGCAAAACACTCCAAAAGCAACTTGCAAAGTCCATGCTCTCAGGCCCAGAAAATAGTGTGTTTTGACAGCAGGAGCAGGGGGACGGCCCAGCCCCTGTGGCTCCCTGCTCCAAACACCTCCCATCAAGCCTGTGCTTGCCAAGGACCAGCCCCCAGCTATTCAAAGCCTCTGAGTCTCCCATGGGTGCTGTCACCCCACCTCGACTCATCAGGAGCGTGGGCTGACACTTACCCAATGTTACAGGTGAAGGTTATAGTCGCCCCAAACAGCAGATTAGTCTCGGTATGAAAGTTTCCATTTATGATGTAAGGTTGCTCACACGACTTTCCTGGAAGGGCAAATGCTCAGCATTAGGTTTATTTGATAGCATGACAGCAAAATGCACATGACAGTAGCTGTTCAGTGTCATTACTGACTAATCAACCATTTATCAGGCACCTGATTGCCCACAGAGCAAGTACCAGCAAGCACGGAAGAGATAAAAGATCCACATCAATTTTCAAGGAACTGAAAGTTAAAATTCAAGTGAGAAACAAATAACCGCACAGATAAAGCTAAGGACAAGTTAAAATAAGCTAAGATTTATCTGCTTACTGAGAAAGGAAACAAAGAGCCCATGGGCCCACGGCAGAGGTCTTGGGACGGGGAGGGACCCGCTGACCACTCGAGGGCCAGCACGGGTGTGTCACCGTGGGGACAACAGACACCCATAACCTCCTTCACAGCGTCCCTTGTTTCTGTGCGAATATATTACAGCACTAATGCTGTACCACCAACAACGTCGGAACGGCAGAGATCATCTCCCAGAGATTAACCTTTTTAAGCAAAAGGGCGACCCCGGGCAGGCACGCAGGGTGGGCATGTGTTTTCAACTGCCCTGAAACAGAGCATCGTTCTGAGCCGGGCTGAGCCCTGAAAGGCTCTGGGGAGCGGCAGGGCATGTTCCTGCCCCCCGCAATCCCGCGCCGGGGAACCCACCGATGCAGAAGTCGCGCTTCTCCGACCAGGTGGAGTTGGCGAGGCAGGTGACCACGGGGGACTCGTCCCCGTTCCTCACATACCCCGGGCGGCAGCTGTACGTCAGCTCGGCCCCTACGGGGTAGGACTCCTGGACGGTCGTGATTAGCTCCGCAAAGACGAAACGCGGCGGCTGCGAGCAAGCGCCTGCGGGCAGAAGGGTGATGGTGACGGGGATGGTCTGAGCCCTTCCACGCAGCTCCCAGCCCACCCCCGTTTCCACGCAGCCCCTGTGCCCCGTGGCCCCGCTCACCCCAGGCGCCGGGCAGCGCCAGCAGCAGCGCGCAGAGCCAGCGCAGGGCCATGGCCGGAGCCGGGGCCGCTCCCGGTGCCAGGTCGCTCC
>WEIV01003192.1:1349-19985 GCA_013390005.1 Calyptomena viridis
AATCACAGAATCAGTCAGGTTGGAAAAGACCTGTGAGATCATCGAGTCCAACCTTTGACCCAAACCCTTTGGGTGTTCTTTTTTGAAAGCTGCTAAGTGAAATATTTTTTTAGATTGCAGAGAAAAGAGGTATCATCACTGGGCTATATAGTTGGGTTAGGAAAAGGCAGAGTTCACTGTTTTATTTTTCAGATCAATGTGGGCATTTCAGTAGGATTTTGCTGTGCAGTGAGAAAGGGCAAAGGAACAAGAAGATGATTTTCTTTTAAATATCTTTTCTGTTCCTTGTGGGGCAGGCAGTACAGCAATTGTCTCTCAGAACCAAATGAAAGAGAGAACAAGGAATATTTACATCTTGCAAATATTGCAAGTATGTTATACTTAAAACCCTCCTTTAGCCAAATNTTTAAACAAAAAAAAAAAAAAAAAAAAAAAAAGGAAGAAGCTGCTATTTCTCACTGCTTTGTCCAAAATAATCACTTTTAGTAATATGCTAAAAAAGTAACAAATACCATTCACATGACCTCTTTAATTTCTCTTCCTGCCAGCACAACTGCATATGGATTACATACTTTTTTACCTGTTGTATCATTTTAATACAATTTAACAAAAATCCAGTATAGGTCAAATACTCTTAAAATTGAAGTTTAAATTTATGCTCAGACCCTGAGAAACATAGCCCAGCATCCTGCACTAACCCTAAGAAATTTTTTTCTTACATGCAGATATTTAAGTATGCCAATCACAGCAGACCCATGATGTCAGTGATGGATTTGCTCTCAAGCGCTTAGTCACGTAAAATGAGTATCATTATTAACACGTTAATAATGATAGTGTTAATACATGATGCTATGTTATTGCCACAGTAGTAGCAATAAACCAATTTTACAAAATAAAATTAGAGAACCTCTACACATACCCATTGCATTTCATTCTTGCCACTGTACTTGGAGATTGAAGTGAAATCTCTTGCACCAAAAAAAAGAAAGAATGAGGTAAAATCCTATCAGTTGTTTCAGACAAGAAGATATGAGAGTTTTCTATCACCTTTCCCCCTAAAAATGTGCTAAACCATGAAAAATGTAATGACAGGAGGAACAATGGGAAGACACTATATTTCAAGCAAATGAAATAACATTACTTGCTTAAACTGTAGAATTCAGTACCTACAATGTGAAAAAAAGTCTATTTTCCTTTTGATACATATGGAACAGAGACAGTCATGCAAGAAAACACATTTATAAAGATACTTTAAAATTTCAATCAATAAGAAGTAAAAGCAAGAGTGAAATATGGTCTTTCACAGTATCTTCTACGTCCTCTAATCAGAGGCTAGAGAATGGGACTCCACAATGAGCCCCAAAATGATCACTAGGCAGGAAAATTATACTTGCTCGCTCTTAGGAAGTGCTCTGCAATCTACGGGTAACAAGTGACTTTGAAATGTTGTTATACAAGAACTGCCTTATTAGGTATAATACCCATAGAATTTAGAAAAGATGTTGTTGTCTTTCACTTGATTAACAGCTGGTTTTCCCTGATTTCTCTTTACTATTTCTAGCAGAGATATTTCTATTTCAGTGACAAAAAATATTTTGTGTCATTTTGCCCATATGTCTTAGTTTCTGTTAGCTGTCAAGAACAAAGTCTTGTTTTTCTGTCTCTTACCTCTGATCCTTTCCAAATGGATATTCAGAATTCAGTGCTTAGTAGAAGGAGACCTCAGCAGTATGATGAAGTCAGCATAAACTAAAGCAGAAATTTCTCCAATCCTGGAGATACTCAAAAGCTGTGCTGTTAACTTCAAGTTTCAGCAGTAGATAATTCTGATGATAGTGAAGGGACTTTAAAAACATAGATCACATTAGCAGTTCTACTGTTAAGCAAAATAGGCAGGTAAGCTTGAAGACAATCTGGGGCTGTGAGGAATGTATTCACATTTGTTCCAGCCACAGGAAACTCCCAACTAATCTAGATTAATTGGCTAAATGTTGTGGTGCTAGCGTGTATGAAAAACTGAGGAAGGCCTGAAGCATATTTAGCATAGTCTAAAACTAAAAACATGCATAGGCACACTGGATATTTTCTTATTCTTCCCTACAACAGATTTATTTCTGCATCTGTCTGAAGTACTCTTGGAGAAAAAACAAACAAACAAAAAAAAGTGTCTGGACAAGTTAGAAAGACATTCCTGCACTCCAGAAAGCATTCAGCTCTGAGAGGGAGAGGAGCCAGAAGAAACTAAAAATGGATAGCCTTCAGGAAGATACAGTGGAGCTGGAAGGGATATGATTAGTTCCATTTCTCGAAGAAAGGTTTCAGCTTTCTAACATATGGTGAGAAGCAGCTAGTGTCAGGAAAGTGAAAGAAGTAGAAATCAAAGCTTCAGTCAATAGTCTGATTCTTGCTCTAAGACTACCTTTTACGTGCATATTCTGTGGTAATCACCTAAAACTTTAATGTAACATAGACTTTACAAACCTAAAATGTAATTTATATTTTTTATCTAGGATGATCCATAGGAATGAAATTGATGGCTAGCACCATTATTTTTGATATCCATGAAATACTTCAACTGAGAGAAGTGAAAAGGGAGATTTTGTACCCACTAAGCTGATAGAGCTCTCACTGAGAAATGTGAAATTATGCAAATGTAGACTTTAAGGGCAACAGAGGAACTTTCTTCTATTATGCACCTACAAGTATGAACAAAAGGTCACACAGTGGTTAGTTAAGCTTCACAGCAAACACAGCCTACTAAGAAACCACACTTAAGTATATAAAAGCTTGGCATAAGTTATCAACAGCTACACCAGCAATGTATATTTGTGATTTCTGGAATGACTGTTAATTTTAGGTGATTTAAACAGGAATAATCTGCTGTGTTTCCTGGACTCAGATGAGATAGCAAGTACCAGCACACCTGTGGCAAACCATGTTCACTCCAAAAAGAGGATTATTCATTTCTCAGGTCAAAAGCAAGCATAAACATGGCACACCCTAATTAAGGTATATTTCTCCATATTTAGTCAATTATACCCATAGCTTTTATTAATGTCTACATATTTTTTTTATTTTTAATCATGCTTTTCTGATGAGCAACACATGCAGCTTCAGGACCATGCATATTGAAGTGTTTTTTATTAACTGTTTGCTCACAAGATGAGCTAGAGGACAGTGAAATTACACTTATCCTAGTTACAGAATTCAGGAAGCAAAAAGCAAAAAAACCCTACCAAACAAACAAATCTGTTTATATCACTTCAAAAATCAAGGCCAGTAGTCCATAGCTCACAAAAAAAAAAAAAATTATATTTTTCTTACAGATTCCTAAAGCATAGCTTTGCATTTTATTAATCTTAACCAAATAAGCCACAAAATGCTCATCTGCTGATGTCTATCATAATACTGTATAAAAATCTTGGTAGGTAATAATTTCCAGGGGACTTTCTCAAGAAATTTAAAGTTTAATATTAAACATGACATGCCAATTTCTCCTTTTACATATATGCATTTGAGATCACTGAGGCTAGCACTCATTTTGCAAACAAACTTCTTTTACATTGTATTATATCACACTTTTGGTTCAGAGGCCTTCCTCCACACAGGGCAGATGTCTAGAATCACCACGTTCCTTTTTTTTAGGACTCACAGAACTTTATGTACTTATAATTGTGGATTTATAATTGTAATTATAATTGTGGATTTTATGTGTATCTAAAGATGCAAACATAGTGTCTTAAGTGTTCCAAGATCACTAGTTCTCATTGATTTCAAAGACAGTCTAGTGCTGGTAGCATATTGACCTTTACAAGTGCCTTGAAATCACAGATTTTTACTGTATTTAAATTACTATTAAGATGCATTTCATTTGCAAGAAATCCCAGACTTCATGCTGAAGAGTAAAAATAACATGATCTCTAATAGAGAGATGTTGCCCTTAAAAGCACACTGTTCCTCACAATACTAGAGCATGTCTTGGGATTTATTCATCCAAGTGATTAAGCATAAGGAACAACGTTTGAGTGAAATGTACGAAATACAAAAACACAGATCAAGTCTAATTGCTAGATTTTTCTAAAGCTCTGAGCTCTAGCCTCATTAAAAAAAGTTAGAACTATCTCTGCTAAACAGATTACTCTGGCAACCCATCTAAAGAGGAAAAAAAACTGCTGCTTCTTATATTCTTTATTCAAAAAACATATTTAAAAATATTTTGGGGAAACAAAGGAAAAATTTTCCAAATATTCTAGACTTTCAGGAAAAATGGGTTTGGTTTTTTCCACAAAGTCATGATCTTCTTTCTGCCACAGCGATAACAGCCAAACATGCAATATTAGGACATAAGGGAGGACAAGAGGAAGTTGATTTTCATCACTGGTTCACCATGTTTTGCATGCCAGTCTGCAGCACAATGCACACTAGCAACATTTTTACCCAGTGATAGCTAAGTTTAATAGAGTTTTGTGATAATTTGGTTTATGCCCTAAATCACAAACTAGATTAAGTATTTGAGATACCTTATCATTCATTAGTATATACAACAAACTACTGTAATAAAGTAAATTAACCAGAGTATTTCTCAGCTGTGTAACTCCATTCATTTGGATAATTCCACCCAAAAATCTTCTCAACTAGACAGAGTGTAAACACTAGAATAACAGATTTATTGCTCTTATCACCAGCACATAGAGAAGATGCAGAAATAGGAATTAGGTCAGAAGTCCTTAAGCCTTATCACTAACCATTGTAGCTTATCAAGGAGTACAGTGTCTTTCTTGATTGCTTTCCTCTGGATAGTCCCATCTTTCATCAGCACTTTGCAACATCACACATGTCCTGTGGACTTTGTCCACTAACCTGAAGTAATCTGTGGTTAGCTGACAGATCGCAGTCATCCCCTACCCTTTCAGAAGACCTGGATTTTATCAATATTTTACCTGCTAATAGGCAAAATGATTCAAGCTAGTTTCCCACTAGGCAATACATTATCTCCAAACACAGAGTGTGATTTAGCACAGGAAATACCAACATGCAGAGGCAGCTCCCCTGTGCTATCCACCTGCACAACTGTGAGTCTACTGAGGAAATTACACTTTAGTGCGTTGAGGTGGTTACATTTGCTTTGATTTTGCCCAACTGCAATTACATCTTCATTTCAGAAAACTTTATACCGTATACAAATCCGGATTTCCCCTTGGGATTGCATTCATACCTAAGCCTTAATGAAAGCTTTTACTAAACCTAAGACTAATTTTTAGGTTGGCCAGTGTGCTTAAAAGTTACAAGACCAAATCCCCATAAACTTACTCCTGCAGCCTGTCTTTTATTCCAGTGGCTGAAAAACAAACTCTTCAGTGATCATACACAGATGGGACTCCAGAAAAGTTTGCAAAAATCAGTGTCATTGGTACTTGTATACCAATACCCACGTTCCAGCCACACTTCTAGTGTTATACATATACAGTGTTTTAGCACAGAGAACACACCACAGCTTTAATATCATAGGGAATATCAAGAAATCATTTCTGCACCTTGCTTCCAGCATAGTAGAAGCCATGCTTCACTCATTCTTGACAACTGCTTACTTGAATTCTTCTCAGTGTTCTCTAAGGACACACCATAGACTCTCAACAGGACATTTCAGTGTTAAATCTCTTTTTTTAAGAGAATGTCACCAAACACCTACTTCTTACACACATCTTTCAGGAGTTCAAGTCTATTACTACTTGTCCTACTCACCACAGAGATAAAACTATTGTTCTGGTTTTAGAGCAGGCTTCCAGACTACCATGTCACCCTCTCTGGTGCAGCCTTCCTCAAGTTAAAGAACTCAGTCCATTCAATTTGTCCTCATCCTCCTAACATCTAATGATACACAGCTTTTCCTTCATCTCTCTGCAACCAGTTCAGACATGATTGCCTTCTATGTTGGGACAACTAATTGGATAGAGAAGGGAAGAGCAGCAAACATTGTCTACCTGAACTTCCAGGTGGCTTTTGATAATGTTTCCCATTATATTCCCTCACGGGTAAGCTCAAGAACTGCAGGCTAGACAAGTGGACAGTGAATCGACAGACTGAGAACCAGCTAAATGGCAGATCTCAGGGTTTTTATCAGCAGCACAAAGTCTAGTTGGAGGCCTGTAACAAACAATGTTCCCCAAGCGTCGATACTGGATGCTTAAAATGGATGAAGGGATAGTGTACCTCACCTTCTAGTCTGCTGAGTACACAGAGCTGGGAGGAGTGGCTGATACTCCAAAGTGCTGCACAGCCTTTCAGAAATATCTCGCACACAGAAAGGATGGGCAGAGTGGAACCTTTTATAATTCAGCAAAGACAAGTGCAAGGTCCTGTACCTGGGAAGGAAGAACCTTGTGCACCAGTACAGGTTGCAGGCTGACCTGCTGGAACTCTCTGCAGAGAAGGACCTGGTGGGTCCTGGCAGACAACAAGTTGTCCACGAGCTGGTAGTGTTCCCTTGTGGCCAAGAAGTGCATTAGGAAGAGCATTGCCAGGAGGGTGAAGGAGGTGACCTAGCACTGGATCTTTCTCTACAGAACATCTTCTCGTCCCACTGCTCCTCATCCATACTTATGCTGGCAATTATTACCACCAGATAACCACTCAACTCCACTGAATTTCATCCTATACTTTTAAGATCATTTCATTTCCAATTTACAAAAATATTTTCAGTTGTAATCCCACCTTCAAACAGTTGCAGCTCATTCCATGTTTTGTTCATTACAGTCTTTAATAAAACACTCAAGTCAATGAAATCCTCAAACAGAATCAGACTCCAAATAGACCTTAAAAAAATCTGTTTGGTAGAGCCTTATATTTTGGCCACAAATAACTCCTCTATGGTACAATTGCCCAACTAATTTGGAGCCTACGTTACAGTAGTTCCACCCAGCTTGCATGTCTTGAATTCATTACAAAAGTGTTGTGTAAGAATGTTTTAAAAGCTTTTCTAAAGCCAGGATACAGAGGGATTTATTACTTTTTCCTCTATCCACAGATATTTTACCCTGCTACAGAAAGGGGTTATATTAGTTAAATATGATTTGTTCTTGAGGTATTTTTGGCTGCTATTCATCCTCTGTTTCCTAGATATTTCCAAACTATACATTAATTTGTTACAGAATTTTGCCAAAGATCAAAATCAGTCTGACTGGTCTAGAAGGTCCCCCACTCTTTTCATTTCACCAACCCCAAATTATTTTAAAATATAAACAAGCAGTGTCCTTTTCCTCAGCTTTTTAGAGCCTCATCCACTCTCCACAAATTCTAGAGGTGCTTATTGGAAAACTGAATAAATCACCATGGTCAAGGAGAGATTCAAATGACACAGGAAAAATCTGAGGCTTACTTTCCTATCCATGCAAGAACATCACCTCTTTTTCAGGGCTATTAACTGCACTGGCTAAGAGAACGAAATTGTCCCATTGAGTGACAATGGGTACAAAACAGTTAAAAATTTGGCCTTCTTAGCATCCATCCTCAGAGGCACAAGACCAACTTTGTGTATTACATCCCTGAAATTTGCTTTTCTGAATGGAAGGCAGAACACTTCCTTTCAACCAACAAACTAGAGGAAGAAATCCTTCAAGCTTTCAGACCAGATTGATCACTCAAGAGACAAAACTAACTTGGGTAAGTGGCCCAACTCAAGGATTGCTTTCTGAATTGATGCTCTTGAGGTTTGTTCATACCAATCATTAGTCACTATCATTTATTAGCTTGCAGATAAACTGAAATAAATCCTGGGAAAGAGAGAAAAATATTCTCCCAGGACCTCGGTTATTGATTTTATTTATTAACTAAACTTCAGCTAAGGCAAAAAATCTAACTTTCTCCATGTGTAGCAGAATCTTGGAGGAGACTGTGAAAGCAGGCCTCTCCCATTTGTATACCTCTGAAGAGGTCAGCTTCTATCATAGGCCTCACAAATTCAGGACCATAAAGATGAGTGAGCATTAAACAGCAGTAGACAGAGGCGAGGCATGCACCAGGTTGTTTGGAAGGCATACCAAAGGACTCCACCAGCACAGCCCTCAGAAATGACCCCTGCCACACTGATTCTTAGACCCTAAACAAACAGGCATGCACGAAAAGACATTGAATTTCTCATGTCTGACAGATGGGAAATTTGGAGCTGACTAAACACATGCCCAACCCTAACTCCTTAGCCTAGATAGCACTTCATTGACCCCTGGCTGATGGAAATGCCAGAAGAGTATCATCTGAATGTGACCCCTTAATGTAGTCCATGTGTGAAAACCTTAAGAAACAGTTCTCTTACCAGTGGAGGCCAGGAAATGAATGAAAAACGTTCACTGAAGTCAAGGGATTTACATTGGCATAAATCTGACACACAGAAAAATTAAGGATCCAAACTCTATCCTTCAAATTGAGGCCAAAAGGATCCCAGGCAAAAGACCTTCTACAGAAGTTTCCATATCCATAGCCACATTGTGTTCAGAAATATAAAATAGCTGGTGCCATATTTTGTAAATCTAATGAATACAAAATATTGTCCTGAAACAAGAAAAAGATTCCTTCAAAGAACTTTTTTTTTTAGTGTAGACCTAAGGGCCTTTCCTACTTAATTAAGTTTACCAGAAGAGCCTAGGGGCATAAGATACTGAAATTGTATTGAAATTCAATAGGAAACTGGCCATTAAATTTTATTTCAAAAATCCTACTGTAAACTAATTATTTGGAAAGAGTAGCTCTTCAGAAACCTTTACTTCTCAAAATTGATATTCTCAATATGTATGATCTTTGTCTAAACAAATTTTTATTTCCTTCAGCACAAATATTTTTACACCAATATTTATAGATTATACCACTGATTCATCATCAAATAAAGTCCAGTTTCTGTGCACACAGATGTATTAAAGAATATTAGAATTAACTGTAACTTCTTTGTTGGTTATGGAAGGGTGTCCTTTTAATGACATCTTTAGTTTGCAAAAATGCTCTCAGAGATGTAGCTGGCAAATATTGCTCTTGCAGAGCTCCCTTCTTCAGAAACATGACTTCTCTGAGGAAACTCTAGATCTTGTAACAGAAATATCTTTAAATCTTTTAGATAGCCAGTCCACAGGGAAAGGTTTAAGAAAGGATCAAAGCTTGTCCTTTCAGCTTGAATTATTCCATTACAGCTGAATGTGACATAATTACAAAAGATGTTGGATGTGGAATCTCATCAGGATTATCTGACACTCATCTTTGTTGAAAAAGTCTCCCCAGCTGTTGCTCTGATAGCACAAATGTGACAGGAGTGCAGAACACAAAAGTAGTTGCAAGTGACTGCTGCTTTGAGGCTGGTTTAGACTCCATGCAGCACACTGTCAGGCACCACAAATAGTGAGGCTACTTAGGACTGACTTGCAGGTGAGAGGGAAAACCAAGAATACTACTGAATTTCTAAATAAGAAAATTAGTTTGAAGTAGCCCATAGACTAATATGGGCTCCATGTTGTGTAGCTGACAGACACAAGCAATTAATCTTCTTTCTTATGCAAGGTCTACGTAATTCGGTGAGTAGCTGCTCGGTTACCTTTTTTTCACCTTTAAAAAGCCTGCTATATTGTCTGAGTTCATTTTCCTTGAGATCAGAACACAATGCTGCTTACAACACGTAAGATAAAGCGTATTCTCTTTACAACCTACATTTCTCTCTGCAGTTGATGCATTCTAAACCAGTACATGCAACCCCAAACTGCAAGGAGTACATTTCCCATAGTGCAACTATATTTGTGTGTATGTATACTTTTTGTTTTTGTTCTGTGAAAGGAGCTCAATTGTAAACTATAACATCAAACATCAAATCTTGAATAATTACCCATTCCAGAGGATTTGGTAGCTGTAAAAATACTTTTCTTTCCTTCCTTGTCATGGATTACATTTCCTTCATACATTATTAATGAAGTTAAACTACTAGTAACATGCCAAATGTGCTGCATAGGAGATTTGTGCCTAATCCAGCACAAAACAGGCCCAGTCACATAATGATAGAAAAAAAAGAACAAATGTCAACAGTTTCACACTGGGACTAGATTAAGCAGACCATACTTACTGATTCCTTACACAGGGATTATCTCACTTTTAGTGCTATGAGAAGACAAGCCACACTTCTACATTATTAACACAGAACTGCACCTCAAAAAAAGAGACACCAGTCCCCAAATCTGCTTACAGACACACATATACAGAAGTGCTGTTTATTAAACATCACAAATTCTTTTAAATGACAGACACAAAATCAAGATATTAATAATACTACATAACAAAAAATCCTTCTTGCTGCTTTAGATCTCAATTCAACTTTCAGTAGAATTTGTGGATAGCCCTTAAGGGGAAATTACATACAATTAGAGTCCAACTAAATCACAATTAAATGAAAATATCTGGTGTCCATGGTGTTTACTCTCCTACCATGGAAAACCTTCTTTGGCTTAGGATGCAGGTCATGCCAACAGCTAGCATGTGTTAACCTGATAACTAAAGTGCTCATTGAGGGCAACAAAACTGTACTAACTCCTAAGCGTTTACAGGACCAGGCAGTCGGCATAAAACTGCCTGACAACTAAGCAATAATGTCCAAGCAGAAGAGAGTTTGTGGGTTTTCATCTCCTATCTACAAGGTATATTCACCTAACTCCCTAGGGCACAGGCAGATGTTTAGTGAGATAGCATAGGTATGGTTTTGCAAGATGAAGAATATTGCTTTAAGATGCTTACTGTTCTGTCAGGAATACTGAAGCCATGACATAGATTGCAGAGCCAGTGAAAACTTGCTTTGTCATTTCAGATTTGTTAAAAATGTTCAAGGAGTAGCTGTCCCAGCAGACTAGGCGAGATCAGGTGTCGTCTGTCTACACCACTCTTCACTCTATGCTGGATCAGGTATCCTCTCTGCCACCGCAGCTGGCATTGGGCTGGTAGCAACAGCACAGCTTGTGCTGTGCCTGGCTCAGCACAACACAACTGAGCTCACATGCTGATCCAGACCTAATTAGCATTAGCAGAGATCTGGCAGGATGGATTGTTGAATCATAAACTAAATTTGCAGCTCCAAGTTGCTCTTTTACAGGTAAACAGGCTTTAAACAGTTCTCTCTTCCAAATTTAGCCCTGTTCAGTCAGAGCTACCTCATCTCTGCAAGCTGCCTTCACCAGAAGTCAAAACATTACCTGCATGCTGAGTGCACATTTTACAACCAGGATCACTTCAGAAATATAGCCAGGAACTTACAGCTCAGTGATGGCACAAATGCAAGTTATTCCCAATGAAGACATGCTCTAAGCCAGTTTCAACAGCACTTATGGATAGACATCTTGTAATTGACCTGCCATCTACCCAGAGGAAAAAAGTCCAGTCTGCTCAGGGTCCTACAAAATGCATTCAAATACATAGAGCAAATCATTAAAATCAAATGAGAACTTATTCAGCACACTGTACATTCGTTCTGAGCACTTTTCCACAAGCAGGGAGGGAAAATCAAGTGAGCAAAAAGAAACTAGAAGGTTATCTTGTATAAGCTCCAAAGCATTAGTAAATCCAAATAATTATACAGTCACTAGCACATAAAAATTAATTTGCTCACTAAAAGCCTGGGCTTATACTCCCTTGTCAAGAGCATAAATCATTGCAGTCATAAGAACTTATGCCTTTAGTTTCTTAGGGCCTTCCACTAAAACCCATGAAGAAAACAATACGTTGTGTCCACCAGACTACCTTCCTGCATTTCTTCTGCACACACACACAACCCCCACGGCAGGAACTGAATGGGGAATGCTGAAGGCAGAAATAACACAAGTATATATTCAGGAGAGATGACTGGAATGCATCAATCTTTTTTTATAAAGAAATAACTCAGACTGCTAGAAACTGTCTGCTGCACTATCTCCATGAAGCCCCTCCACTCCATACCAGGCTTAACATTTGTCACTCTCATAGCACTGTAGAGTATGGACCTGTTCTGCCAGAGCTTTCTGCAAATACCCCATGAAATGCAGTTTCTCACTGCAGAAGGAGGCCCATGAGCAAAACGTTAGCATCAAATTCTTTCCACAGCCGATAGACACGTATTAATCCAGCACTTTTCCTCCCTAGACTGGGGCCTCAAATTTCCCTAAGCTCCATTTGGACCCCACAGACAGCAAGAAATGATGTTTCTGAAGAGGCCGAATATGAAAGTTAGGGAACATCCTAGCATAAAAGTTTCCTGCTTTGCAAATCTCATTGAACTTCATTACTTCATTGTGTTGCCTAAGGAGAACATGGAAAAATAAATTTTAAGTTCAAGTTCATGTGACACTTCCAGCACACTTTCAGTTAGTAAAATATTCATTTTTGATTCCATGAAATGTGTCAAGTATATAACAGCACGAATTGCATGCTCAGCTTCAGTAAACACTAATTCATAATTGCAGCCTATGCTTTACCCAGTTTCAAAGTAGTTATCAAGTCAGAAAACAGTCATTACATTTCATTCAGCAAAAGAGCACATCCCAAATGAGGCGTCTTTAAAGAAAAGAAACAGGACAACTTGCACTGACAACATTTATCCTTTGTACTACACAAAGCTCTCCTGATTCATCACCTATTCATCTGCCGCAGCCACATTACTGGCCTACATCTGTTCGCATCTTAAATCACAGCCTTACTGCCAACTCTCACCAGTTACGATCCCTTGGTAAAGTACAAGTCCCATTCCAAAACTCTCTACTGAAAAGAGACCTAGGAACTACTGAAGGATTAGAGTCTAAAAATTCCACAATTTTTTTCTTAATTACTATTTGCCTTATTATCATTATTTCTTTTAATTTGTCAATATTTGGCTTCTTGTTTATTTGTTCTCAGCACATCAGATGAGAAAGGCCCAAGAGCAATACTTTGTTTTAATGTGAAGAGAGACAGTTTCTAGTATTACTCCATTCTGGAGGGAAACAGCTGAAGTTCAGGACACTGGCCTTATTCATATCTTTTTTTTTTGATCCCTGGCTTTCTCCCCCATATACCTAGGCCTGCTCCAGGCATCATGTAAAAATCTTGTCAGTAAATAGCTGTCAGTCACCAAGAGCATGTCCATCACTAGGTCTAGCAAAGGTAGAAAATTATGAGTAAAACAAGTTTACAATTAGGAAAAAAACCCTATCTTTAAAAAAAATCCTTATAAAATTAGGTATTTTGAGGCAGTCTAAAGGAGCACATGGAAATATGGAAAACTAGATGGCTCCTTACTGAAACAAATGGGCTGAGGGAGCTAATAGATGTAGTGAATAATATCTTCCAAGGCTTGCAGGCCTGTAGAATTTCACTCCCATTCAGTTTTTAGGCCTTTGATCAGTAGTTTTGGCAGGTGTACAAAAGGTTTTTGACAGCTTAAACACCTTAAGAAAAATATATGTACATAGTGATGTGCAAAGAGACTTCCCTGAGAAGAACAATAGGGAACACATGATCCTAAATCAGAAGTACTTAATATTATCAGCCCATGAGGAGGTTCCTGAAGATACAGCCTGTACACTTATGTCCCAGAGTTACTATGTCTTGACCCAAAAGCTTTCCTGAGGAATTCTCACTGTGCCACATATTTGAATCAATCTCTTCTTAAGTAATTTTAGAACTATCATTTTTCCTGGTTCACTCCATAATCCCCAAGACACAAATAACAGAGGCAATCTCCACACTTTCCTCAAGTGCAACAAGTAAGACTATATGTGCAAGTAAACCAGAACAGGGAAAAAGGTCTTCCCTTGCAGGACTGCTACCAGTTCCATGATGGACAGGAAGAACCCCACAAGTCTTTCAGGAGACTAGGTTTCACTTGTGCTCCAGGTAACATTTCTATATCAAAAAAATCCAGGAGGCTTGCAATATTGGAGATCTACAACAAAAGAATATCTATTTGTTGATGTCTGGATTATGTTATACACAGTGCAATAAATTAAGCCAATGAATGTTTTACAAACGTGGTGTTAGTATTCCGTAAAGGAAATGTCTGCATTAGAAAACCCTGATACTTAAAATGGATTCAGAGGGACTAATAAATTGGTCCAGTAGGTGTTAATCAATAATATAAATGAATAACCAATGAAAAACTGTCACTTGTAGGCCAAAGGGGAAATCATCCAAGAATGAAATCAGCGCAATAATACAAGTGCATTGTATCCTTCAACAAATACATGTAAAGCATGTAAAACATACTGGATAGAGATCAATTCCCAGTACAAAACCATGTGCTCCTTTAGACTGCCTCAAAATACCTAATTTTATAAGGACTTTTTTAAAAGATAGGGGTTTTTTTCTAATTGTAAACACTGACAAGTTGAATTCAAAGATGCACATATGCTGTTCTTGTGCACTGGATATTTTGTTTAAATTTTGCAGGGGTTTTCTTTCACCACGTTTAATTATTCCTGCAGACAGCTTTTTGCCAGAGCTCTGAACCCTAGAGGAAAATCCCTGGAGATTTACATGAAAAAAGCTGGCGTTCCCTCCTATTTGCCTATTGAACACACACACAGTGACAGATTGTTTGGATGGGCAAAGCCTATCCTGTTTTAACATCTGAAACATCTGTCCAAGATCCTTAGACAGTCTGCATGCATTTACAAAGCTCTGACTTTACTCAGGTTTGTAATAATCATCCTAGCTCTCTGCAGCTTACAGTGCTGGCCAGAGCTTCTGCAAGAGTTGATTTTGCAACATAAACAAAATAACTTGTTGATTTTTGCAACTCAAAATTCCCTCTAGAGCATAAACCACTACTCTCCCAAGTTCATTTGGCTGTCTGTTTTAAGACTTCTGGTAAAAACCCACAGAACACCTGGCAAAATTTTTGTTATATCTGAAATGAAACCAAACAAAATCTATATATTAAATGCTTAAAGTAGTAGGAATTACTTCCTTTGATAACAGAGGAAGCTGAACTCATCCTTCATTTTCTAAGAGCGAGAGAACAAATGAGCTAACACACAGGATATTTTTGTTCTTTGTATTAATTCTTTCAATCCACCACCACCAAATCATCACTAGCTCACTTGGCTGATCACATCTCTACATTCTCCTGTCCAGCATTGGCTAAATGAGTAACTGCTATGAAGCTGACAGCAAGAACTTTGGCAATACTGATGCTGAATATTTGGATTATCATTAAAAGACAGGTTAAAAATGCCCAGAAAAACTTTACACCTTGCAAGAGATTTCGACTGCAATACTTGAAAGTTTTATCTTCCATGAAACCTCAATGGCTACTTTTTGCTAACACTTGGGCAATAAAATCCACATTCAGCAAACCTGATCCTCAAAAGCTTCACACAGGAGTGTTATAGCCCGAGTCGTCAAAACCCTTATTTCTTTTGGAAAGCACCAAGAAGTTTGTCAGAAAGGAAACTGCTGGTATGCAGAGACCCAAAAGCAGCCTAATGTCTAGAGCTGCTAGCCTTCTGGTGAGGGACAAATATCCTTCAGAGCAGCAGTTTTACAGGTGCACTAGCATGCAACGCTAATCTCAGCAGCATAGAACCCATATTACCACTCATGTCAGTGAAAATTCGAATCTCAGATGATTTTTTCAGAGAAGTTATGCCTCTACTGTTCATTCAGCAGCTGGTGTCACCTGTCTAGACAGGGGAGCTGATGGCTTCTGTGCCTTATACTAGCACATCTCTTTGTCAATCTGATATTTCTTTAGATCAGATAGGTGTTATAGACTATCTAAAACCAGGAAGCGCATAATAAAACAATAGAAAGCAACAATTACCTTGTGTGTTTGAACTAGTTTAAATCAACTGCTTGGTATACCTACCACCATCTTACCATGTCACCCTGTTTTATGTTATTTCTCACTCATCTCTCTAACACATCAAATTATAGGGCAAGATCCCTACAGGAGAGATCTTGGCCTTAAGTCTAAGCTGTCTTTTTTTTGTGCCTGCTCAGAGAAAGGTTGTAGCAGGAGCAGCTTTATATCATACTCACATTTGCTCTCCTTTATTCCTGGGCTAGTCTCATGCACAATAGTTCACACCTAGCTTCATATGGACTCAGAGTGCTGTTCTGGCTGCCAGGAGTTCCCAGTGCATTGCAATGTTACAGCCTACTCAGTTTTGCTCACGAAAGGGTGATTACACTGAGCAGGAAAGCAGAAGCCTTCTCAGGCAGTATAAATGCCATCCTGGTGACCTTCTGTCAGCAGAGGAGTCTTCCAGTCATGGGTTAAGCCAATACTACATCTACTTCACCCTACTAGGTAGCTTAGCTGGAGACCTGTCTGCCCATCTTTTCTGCAGTCTAAGGAAAAAAAAAAAACAATAATAAACAGGAGGCCTTTGACAGGCGGCACAAACAGAGTATGTTTTGTCAGTAACACCATGTACATCTAGTGACAGATATGATATATTGACAGATATAATGTGCAGCAGGAGCACAAGTGTGCCTAGCCCTCCCACAGGTATCCAGCAAGCTTTTCATACTCAGATCTGCAGCAACTGGATGCATGCGGCAGGTACAGGAGGTTTTAAGATTGCTCCTGCATCCCTGCTGCTCACAATGATTTGCTGGCTTTATTTCAGGCATTTACTAGACCCTCTGAGCCCTTCTAGGCTTGGAAATAACTGCTAGATTACACACAAGAAGATGCTCATTAGAGTTGATACTAAGAGAACATCAGTACTCCATGTTTTTAAAATTCTGTTCTTTCTCCATCTCTGGATTTAGGAACAAACTTTAAAGCACATATTCCTGCAAACACTGGCTATTATAGCTTCAAAACAAAACATACTGTAACCCTCACAGGACACTTGAAATAGTGGATAAAATTCTCCAAGTCAATAAGAGACATTCAAGTATTGTACAGGCTGAAAAAAAGTATTATATTTAATACTCTCCTCCAATGCAATTCAAATTTTGGGATTTTTTTTTTTATTAGCATTACAGAGAACTGCCTCCAGTCCCATAAGAGGTGATGGTTGTAGTTCCCATATCAAGAGCTATTTTAATTAAAATTGACTTGTGACAAAATATACAAAAAAAATCTCAGTGCATTAAAGAAAAAAGTTACAATGTCCTAATCTATATGCACCTACCAGACTAATATCTTTCAGTCTGCTACTAAATTGGCAAATATTATCCATATATGCCCCTTATTTCTAAGGGATCTTTGTTAATTTTTAATAGAATTCCTCTATATCTAATAAACTGAACATATAATGTCAACCTATTTTTAAACAAATATACATTGATTATTTTCTTCAGATACTAGATTCAGATTTTATCTTATGTTAATGTTGGAGGTACAAATTAATATTTCAGTTGAACTGATATTCTTAGACACTCATCCATCATTATTAAAAAAACCCAAACAGTACCAGCAGCTTTTTTAACATCAAAGAGTCTTCACTGCAAAATTCCTGTTCCTATCAGGAGAAGCATGCACAGTTTTGCTTCAACTCCTTTTTAGCAAATCTTTAACTCCTCTTCAAATTATTCTGCTCAACCACATACAGTATCTCAAAGTCTGCACTAGTAAATTTGATTAGTGTCAATTCCAGCTGCCTCAAAACTTTGAGGACTTCAGCGACTTGTGCCTATTCAGAATGTTTTCAGCCATTGTTAGAAAATAAGTCATAACATTATGGCTTGCAGAATGATCCTCTGCACTTATTTAGACATGTCCAAATAATTGATAAGAAATCATCAGTTTGCATCATTCAGGAAATGAAACAATTCATAGTTAGAACAAAGAAGTCCTCCCCAGCACCTCTAGGGTGGCTGGTCTATAGTATCCCCTTTACTCATTATTTGAGCCTACAATAGGTAAAAAACAGACCACAAACATCTGCTGAGTTCCACACATACCTTTTTGGGGATCTCCTTATAAATATGATTCACATCCTGAGTTTTAAGGAGAGTTAAACATAACATTACCACCACCTCCCTACTTTCATTTTTACTAATTATCATGACTTAATAATGTTGGTAAATGAAGCACATACGCTATTTGATATGTGCTCCATGCTTACTATACATGAATCTATATGCCTCTCTGAATATATTTTTCTGAAGTCACCACCTGCACACATATTCTTCAAAAGGCATTCACATCTCTAACTGCAATCTTGATTGCACTTCCATCACTTTTGCAAGCTTTTGCCATAATTTTATTTGACATTTGCTATTCAGGTGTCAGCCTCACAGGATCTGCAATTTCCCCCCAAAAAATGCAGGGGAAAGCCAGTGTAGAACAATTTATCAGTCAAGTATTCAACACAAATTATCTATATCTGAAGCCTATTAAGCTGGTGAAGTCATCATGNCTAAACATACAACTTTTAGCCTTTAAATAAGGAGATTTTTCTGAATGAACTTGATAAAGTATTAAGAGATCTATAAGACTTTTATTGATAAAAAGGTAGAAAAAGTAACAAAGAAGTTTGTAGATGCTGTTTTGTTTATATTCAGTGTAAAGAAGAAGTTACACCATCAATTAAAGATCACCAGTTTCTTCCCTTCCTTCTACTCACATACCTCCCACAGACAGGTAGGTAACTCCTTCAGCCACTGCTTATTTGCTTTGCTGGGAGAAGTAGTGATATAACCAAGTATTCTTACAAT
>WEIV01003192.1:22830-35979 GCA_013390005.1 Calyptomena viridis
AGACAAAATGCACACAAGTGTGACAAAAAAAAAAAAATCCACAAAGAAAATAAATAGCAGGGATAATTATAAATACCCACATGTAATCTGTCAATAGGAACAACTTGAGTACCATCCAAATCATATTAAAATCAGTGGAAGACTAGGAAGAGAAGAGAGAGCTCAGTTCAGCTATTTGGTGCTGCTTAATTTTTGCCAGTTTCAAGCATTCTCAACAACAGCCCATTTGCATTATATTTGTGGTTCTGCTAAAGAAGAGTAGGGGGTCTGCCAGGAAGATTCCTGATCATTGCTATGTGCCAAACAAGTCATAAACCAAATTATCTTTTTCCACTGTTTCTGGAGCTGTGCTGTAGGCAGCAACAGTCCTCCTAACTAATGCATACATACCTCAACCTCATCTCAACAATCACATATGACATGAGCTTTCTTTCCCTTTGCCTCTGCCAAGAGGTTTCCATGACCTGATATGTACTTGGGACATTGCCAGGTGGCTCATCTCCTACCCACTTGTAGCCAGCAAAGGTATTTTAATAAAATGTACAGACTCTTTACTATTCACAGTTGGCATTTACATCTCTGCCTTGTTGAGCTACCTATGAATACCCATGCACCTACTGACCAAAGAGCTAGTCTTTTCCAGAAATTAGTATGCTGTCACAGAAATTTAAAAAAATAAGAATGCCTATTTGAAATGGCAACTCTAAATTTTGCCATTTAGAACATGATGCGAATCCAAGTCAAAACAGCTATTGAACTGCCTAAAATCAAGTCAAATGAAAACACAGCCCCAGGTTTTGCTATGGTAGGCTGTTTGGAGGAGGGTTTTTGAGGGCCTTGTTGCTACTTGGGTTTTTTTTAGGAGATGGAATACGTGTTAATTTTTAGTAATATAATCAAAATGCCTTTTTTACACTTGAGGACAACTTAAAACCTAGTGGGCAGTCAAGAGTCCTTTCTTTTCAGTACATAGCTGTCCAGGTTCTGCTTTCCCTCTTCCTCTCCCAGTTACTTTTCATCATCACACTATTATGCTCTATCAGTTAATATAAATAATGCCACAGCAGCTAAGTCTCCAGTAATTTATCATATATATCTCACTAATGAGAAAATTAAGATAAGCTGGCATATATTTCACTAACAATAAATTTAAAATACCATCTCTTTCATGTCATACACTTAAATTATACACATACAAAAAACACATTTTACATGAAAATCTTACATCATTGCTGTGCAAGTGTATTATAACAGATGCATATGTCCACAGGATCTGTTGTAATTACGTAGTGCACATAGACAAGAATGAAGAAAGCTTTTGGGTACATAAGACTATTTTATCCCTCCATCTCAGCTCAGCTACCTGACCGGCAGAAAAGGGACGTTTGTTTGGGAGAGACAATATACTTGATTATATATGGTGGTTGTATAACTAGCATCTCCTTGCTTCTCTGTACTTTCCTTTAAGAACCGAATTTTTTTTTAAGTGTAAAGTTCCTTCTTTAATTGAAAAACGCCTATCTGTTGCAAAAGCAAACCATCTGTAGGTCTCTATATTTCTTGAAGCATCCTCTACACCTTCCCTATTAACTGACCTCAACTAACCAATACTCAATTTACAACTTCTTTTTGAGACAAGCATGGATACCACACTTCCTCACAGTAGTGGCTGAATAAAACACAGGAGCATACTGAATCTACAGTCTTAAATTCTGTGAATCTTTACAAACACAGGTAGAGTCATGACAGACCATGCTCAAAGAACACAGAACCCAAATATGGATATATCCTTTGTGTGATTAAATACAGCTCTACTTATAGAAGTAGCATCCTGAAAATACTATGGAACTAGATCAAAGCAAACGTGGAAGAGAACAGAAAAAGATTAATAAATCACAAAGAAAAGAGCATGAAGTCCAAAGAGAATAAACATCAGTAACAAATTAACCACAGAAACACGGTGTCATTAAACCTCTTAGAGCAATCTGCATCAGCTTCATGTTGAAAACCAAACTTGAACACACATGCACCTCCACCAAAGACATCCTATGAAAAGCCTGATAAAGACAGACTCCAGCAGGAAATGGGACAGAGGGGAACAGGGAAACCAGTTATTCAGGGTTCACTCCGCTGTGAGCAACAAAATGACTGTTGTTGCTCTGAAACTGTTTGCGCTTTATAAAAAAAAAATTGCATTCTTCTGTGGTACACGTCTACAAAGCACTTGTCTTCAGGTGTCAAATTACCAAAGTCTGAAGAAAGAAATAACCTTAAAAACCACCATGGACAAAGACGCTTGAGGACCGAGCACATGGTGGCCTGACTGATCAAGAAGAATCTCAAAACATTCTGTGACAGAAAGCATAGAAGTCCAAATAGCAGGATTATCCAAAGTGTTCAATTCCATGTTTTGCAAACTACAAAGCATAAGGTCTTTGTTGTAAATACCTACACATTCTTTCAATATATTTCTACTCAAGATGCTCCTACATTCACAACTGATTCCACCATTACTGTTTGTGTGGGCATTCTTTGGGGTTTTTTTGTCAAAAGATGCCAGTCATTTTCTGGTTAAATCTGGTCTATACAAAACATTCACAATATTTCCAATCATTTGCCTTTGACTGCACACACAGTGTACCTATAAATATATATGTACTTCCATGTTTTTATTTTCTACCTGCTGTCAGAAAGAAATACTGTACTTTGAAACAAGCATTTACATCACAGTGCCTACTCAAACTAAAACTGGATAACTGGCTTTTACATAACATTTAGATAGCATATAATAAAGTCAAATGCTCAGTTTCCCATGCAGGTCCATAAGAAAATTTCAAAAACTCAAATTTAAGGTTTATGTGTTTATGTGCTAAAGAAACAATAAAGAGTTAAATAAACCATTACCATCAGCAAAACTGGAGCATTCCTGAAAACCTTCATATTTATCTAAAACCAAAATGTAGTAGAAGATATTTTTAATAGTCAGTATACATTATATATACATAGCTGTACAGAACACCACCAAAATTAAAACTGTTTAGGACTGAATGCACAGGTACCAAGAGGTTAAACTGTGTAGTTTGGCCAATTTCCATTTTAATTTGCAGTAGATTCCAACTATGAGAACAAATCAAAATTCAAAACCAAAAGCATTTTTCAAGCAAAGCCACAGTAAATTTTTTTAAAATACTCCCAATGTTCTCAGCTGCAAAATCTCTTCTGGCCAAGAGACACTGGTTCATGGAAAGCGAACCAGAAAAGCAAATTGTAAATATGTCTGATAGGATACCAAATTAAAGGAACCACACTCTTCTATTGGGAATTACCTAGACTATCATGCATCCCTGTTTTACTTTTGGCCTGAGTGCCTCCACTAGCCTGCATTGCAAACCATTTTTTTCATTTAGCAATCTTAACACATTTTAAGCAGATGTATTGTCAAACGTATTACATGCCAATCTGTTTATCATTAAAATGAAAAATCAATATGTCCAATTCAAGCGTAAACAGGAGTTGAACATTCAAGCTGTCATTGAAGATGACATATAATTATAGAATATGATTTGTACTTGGCAAATCATTATTTCCTGAAAAGGACAACAGACAGTAGCAAGAAACTTTTCACAGCAAGTCAGTATAGTGCCACTTATAGCCAGGGAATTATTTTTATGAATGCAGAAAGATACAAATGCAGCCAAAAGGAGCAATGAGAAAACAATCACTGTTAAATTTAATCATTATGTATGTTTAGTTGATGAGGGAATATGTAGGTTTATGTTACTGGGCTGAATCCAGATTTTTATTTAAAACAGAAGTACTGAAAATAAGATCTTCAGAAAATCCTGCGAGGTTTCTGTTCTGGACCATTAATTTTTCAGTCAAATCAAACTATTATTTAATTGAGTCCTGATGGTAGAACTTGGATTCTACATGAAAAATTTCAAACTAAAGCACATAGAATAATTTGTTATGTTGAGCTATTCAGCCCAATATGTCTAGGACAAAAAAATAAGACAAACTCAAAATAAAGTAAGTCTACTTTCTGTGATGACACAGAACTAATAGCAAAAGGAAACAAAACTTTGTCCCGGCCAAGAAGCTAAGTCATTAACTACCATTTCTTTCTAGCAGATGCTTAGTTTAAAAACACACTTGTAAAATGACAGAAAACACTCAGGAAGAATACCACATCTGTCCATACTACTTTCAAAGACAACTAGCAATTTTAGAAATCCTCTCAAAGCCACTACAAAAAAAAGCTTGGCTTTCAGGAGGAGGAGAGAACAATTTACAAACAAAGAAATCTCTAAAACTGTCAAATTAAATATTTAAAAAATGTGGGGGATAGAGGAAGAGACCGCTTGCCTGCCATACTCTTAATTTGATGCCAAAAAGAAAATTCCACTTCAGAAAAGGAAAAAGGTGTTCTTCCTCTCTGGTTTGGAATTACAATTTACAGACACCTCCAAACCTGGCACTTTCGTGGCTTCAATTAACATTTTGCTCCTTCTTGCATATCTCATGATTCTTATTCTCTCTCACTATTGAGTGACTAGTTGTCACTGGCAGCACAATGAAAGAAAAAGTCCCTCCCTGTCATTCAGCTAACCAGCTGTGAACTTTTTCAGACAGACAAGAACATGCTGAAAGTATATGGCAGCCCTCAGGCTTGGGAGCTGAAAGTATCTCGAGTCTGCTGAACAGTTGACAACTTCTATTTGCACATGAATGAAAGGATCTCAATCTTAAAATAGCCTTGGTACACCAGAAACCATCCAAGATTTCAAACAATGATAGAGAAGTCAGTATGCTGCTACGTCATAAACATTAAAAGAAAACCCAAATCCTCATTTATTCTAATATCAGTCCTATAGAAGAGGACAAAAGGTAAATGGGTGCAGTGTAGGGGGGAGAGAAAGAAAAAGAAGTCAGATTTCAAAAGAAAAAGGAAGAAGAAAAGAAGACAGCATTCTAATTACAGTTAAATCATTTGTCTTCTTCAGATAGAGAGTTTACAGCAGCAGACTATCAAAAAAACTGGCATTTCTATTTTACAGATAGAAGAAAACATTAGGATCTTACTTTCCCATGTAACAGTCAGCTAGGATAACAAATTAAAAGTAGCATTGTTATCCTAATTAGATGATCAGGAAGAGTAAGTTTTGTAACTGTGCCACTCCACAGTATCTTTATTTCACTGAGACTAAAAATAACATTAAACATTTAGCACAACTACAGATTATACCAGAAATATCAGAAGTTAAGCACTTGAGCACTAATTTTGACATGTCTAAACCTACTCTTATTATTACATTTCCCTCCGTCCCCTCAAACTTTTTACAGAACTGAAGGGTACATTCTAATATCTAAATTATATGTACATTTAACAAACCCCCATCAGAGATGCAGCAACAGATACTCAACCGATATTCTAGCCTGTATGCCAAACAAAATGATTTTCAAACAGTATGTGTTGAATTTGCACAACCAATTTCTTTTATTTAGCAAGAACATGCAGACATGCTTCAATCTCAAAAAACATTTTTACATACTTGAAAGAGAAGTATATCTATATTGTATTACATTGTATAATATAATGGCTCAATGATTTAGAACTCCAAGGTTTTCTAATAATCTTTTAAGTGCTAAGCTGCTAGTATAAACTTAAAATTCCCTAAAATAGTAAAATTCACCTCTACTTGGTCAAAAACACTATCTCCCCTATTACTGGTCAAACTAGGACTTTATAACCTTTAGAAAGGGAACACTGAAAAGTTTGACATATTTAATATAGGTATAAAACAAGAAAGGATAACACAAACTATTTTTTCCATTACTTACTTTCATATAAAAATAGAGCATAGTTTTCCTGTGTATGCATTTATATATTCAAAATATTAACACTACTAAGGGAGAAATGTAGCAGGCTGAATAGACTCAGTACAGTACCACAGAACCCAATAATGAAGCCCAGAAGGAGGAGGAAAAGAGAGTCTAACTTACCTCTCCTTCCTTTTTTTAGGGGTCAGTGGGAAGAACAAACTGTTGTCACACCAATGAGATAAAAAACCTCTAGGCACCACCTTCCTGTGAAAATTTTATGCCAGCTAGAGAGCTAAGGACACAGCAGCACAAAACAGGAAACCTGGAATCTCAGATATGCAAAGAAATTGCCAAATCTAGGACTAAAAGAAGTTGCGAGAAGTTTTATGCTTAGTAGAAATATTTGCTAGCCAAGATCAGCCCACAGACTTTTACCTACCACATCAGCCACACACAAAGTTCTCTTTACCAGAGGTCAAGCCTAGTCCACTCCTCAGGCATGTGTGTACTTCCTAGGTCTCATTATGTCACATGAGCCAGTCAGAAAACACAGTATCCCAACAGCAAGAACAGGCTGGTGTCCTCCAGCTTGTACAATACAGTTTCTAGAAGACATGAACTGACTTGACCACACACATAATGAAGCCACCTGAGAGACAGAGAAATAATCCAGGACATCAGCTCTATGGACTTAAGGTATCCACAGCATACCTTCTTGAACTGAATTATCTAGCTTTAAAAACCTTTTCTGGATATGAACTCAAAGCCTAATTCCACTCATTATTAGGAATTACTTAGATCATTGCCTCAGTGGAAGAGGAAAAATTTCCAGCAAGCATCAAATCCATCAAAAAGAGACAGGAATATCAGATTTTTCTGGTAAATACACACACACACTTACCTCAGGGATAGGAAAGAGGCAAAAAGAAGAGGAAAGAAATTGCTAAAACCAACTTTTCCTCTCCAATATATTTTTGGGATGGAGCAAAAATTCTCTAAATCTTCAGCTTCCCAAGATGAACAGACCCTCAAGCCCAACAAAAATAGTCCTCCTACAGCTGGTATTTGAAGTGGCAACACCTGACTACAGTTAACAGGTGTTAGGAGTTACAGAAATGGCGCTGTTGATTACTACTGTGTGTGTTTTCCTCTTGCACTCACACTTTCCTCACACTGCCTGTCATAAGACCAGTATTTTTGGTTGCCTGTAACAATGTTAATTTTAATTGGGAAGGCAGGACTTTTCTGTGTGGAAGCAGTGTTCTAGGAAAAAAGTTAACCTTTGATAAGCCAGTGATTTATCAAAAGAAGAAAAAGATAAAATGCTTATTCTCTCTTAAAGAAAAAATCACATGTTAAAAAAATGTCTCTCAGCTTGGAAATCTCAGTTGTACCTATGTTTTTTCAGTATCTAGCATATGGGGGGAGGTAAGGTTCTGCACAGGGGTGAGTTTTCTGTGTCTCTAGGAAAATGCATAAGGCTGAGTTGTAATCTTTATATAAATTTTGTGGAAGCATCTCCAGAATGGAAAACTGGAATAAATGTGCAGGACCAGAAATAAAGCTGGTGTAAGAGAGAGAGACCAGAGAAATAAGGAAAGAATCTCAAAAAGTGAGTCCTCTGGCAGAGTGATGGGATAGGAAGATCACAATCAACTCTGTAGTTCATCCTTCCAAGGAAAAAAAACCTTCAGAAATATCTAAAAGATATGAAGATGCCTTCCTTTTGTATTACCATATTACCTGCAAATATGGGTTTACTTACTGCTTGTACCATAGCTCAGCAGTTATAACGAACAGCCCAAAATTTGAACGTGTTGTGTTTCGCTGTGCCTCAGCAGATTAGGAAAACCCACAGACAGGTTTTCTAAAGAAACAGCCTGTCATTTGATACAGACTGGGCAGCCACAGCCTCTGCTGCATGGCCTTTTCGAGTACCAGGCAGGGATGGAGTTTGGCAGCCAGTAATGTTGCTGCCCATCATGCCCATTTCTGTGTCCATTGCTGAAATTTTAGCCTTTCCAGGCACTACAAAGATCCCTACCTCTTTGTTCACAGGAAAACTCCTACCATAGCAGCAGCTGTGAGTCTGCTTCATTATCTAGAAATCTTTTTCTCTTACCCCCCTGTCTGTGAAGTGCCAAGAAGGAGCCCAGCTGTTCAGCACTGCATTTCTGATTTCTTTGGAAAGGCCAGGAGAAGCAACAAGTGGGTAGCCTCCCTTTTCTGTTGGAGAAGAGGAGCCTTTATAACTGAAAAAAAAAAAAAAATTAAAATCAGATGAGATTTTCGTTGGCTCCTTGTCCTGTGTGAACTGAAGAATCTTAAAATCTTCATGGTCACAGTATTTTGAGCCTCTCTCTGCCATCTTGCAGGTCTCAGATCTGCAGAGGGAGTGTCTCTACCTATTACTCAGCACAGGGCTATACATGAGGCAAAGCCCATATTTCAGGCTTCTCATCTTTTTGCAGAGACAGTGAAGGCTGCTACTGAGCACACTCAGAAGAGATCTTATCATGCCTTTTAAAAGATTTTTCTCCCAAACCAAGCAAAGTGGGAGTGGCCAATGTCATCTATATTCATACCATGTTTTATAGCTCAAACATCAGATCGCTCTTGCTGTAATGCAGTTTGTAAAGTGTGTTTGGAGGGAATGAAAAAGCAAAAAATTTGGGGGGGGGGGTTTCTGCTTGCAGATCAAAAGGCTCACATGCCATACTTTCACCACGAAGCAAATGTTTGTGCTAAGTAAACTCCCAACAATTGAGATTGTAATGAAAGCACTGACAGCAATTTTTGTTGACCTACAGCTCACTTATAATCACAGGTATATTCAGTAGCTTTTAAAATCCAAGAAGACAGAAATAACTTTCCAGCTATTCTTATAATGCTGTGTTTTCTGAGCCTCCCTGCTTTAATTTGGGCTTTCCTTTCATGACAAAGTGATTGCCACAAAGTCTTCATGGCCACTTGCGTTCCCAGTGCTCTGAGGCAAAAAGAAAAATGTATTAAAGACAAACAGGCTGTGTGAAAATGTTTGGTCTCAGAAATCAGGATGGAAAACAACCAAAATGTGCTACTGCTGCTCAGTAGCAGACAGAGATAAAGAAATCAGCTACAGAAAGATCTGTCTCTGACAGTTTTTGTCTGCTGAATTTAAAAGATCTCTTCCTTTTCTTCATGAAGTTTACATGGGGAATAGATTCTTTTAAATAACATGATGGTAAACAGGGAAAGGCAGCATGACTCTTATCCCCAGAAATGGTGGCATGAGTAAACCTTTCCCAGGATGGTGAAAGCCTGCAAAAATAAAGGCAATAGAGAGCAGATGGGAACAAAGTGAGATAAGCAGGTGTGGAGAGTTCAGTCATGAGACCAATGGCTGTAGATACCATGAGCAACTCCATAAACACATGTTCCATGATGGTTCACAGAGCATCGCCCCTTAGAATCAATGGTGCAAAGATGACCCAGCTGAATGGAGAACTAGTTTATATGGCATGCTGTCCTCATGAGTTTGTATCAACACCATCAGGGAAAGCAGCTGGAAAGGAGATTGCCTCTCGCTGCACCAAGTTGTCCCTGCGCTCAGCAGGGTGGTACGACACTGGCAGAACCAGCAGGCAACACTGCTCTCCTGGTAAGCAGGTTCCCAAAAGCAGAGAAATGTGGAAGAGAAACCTGCTGGCAGACTCTCCTCTTCTGCCTTCTTGTCTACTGGAGTGGTTTGAACACACTCATGATTCCCAAAGTGAAATATTAAGAACATCTTACCTTTTCTCTTCAAGTCTGACCTCAAAGTCAGTATTTCTTCTACCTGGAGGAAATTAAGACATTCCAAAAACGCACCTATAAACTTGTCTTTTAGTTTAGGATTTGGACTCTGTGGGTTTTTTTAACCTGGCAATCTTTCCAACTCTATTCTGCATTTTATTATAACTACATTCTGTTTCAAAACACTTTTTGGTAAGCTGTCCAAACATGCCTAAAAATATGGCTTTGTGTGATTGCCACAATGTCATCAAGAGTCATTTTATCTAACCTACCCCATTAAGATAAGCATAAATTTGAACAGCAGATCACATCATAAATTCCATAAGAACAAATACGTTTCTGAAAGCATTCAACATCTTCTCTGATGGAAAGTAATGAAAGGAAAAAAAAATAAAGTAAGGAAGCAGCCTTCAGTTGGTGAAGAAAATTTAGCATTACGTTTCCAAGTGAAATACTTTTTAAATGCAGTGTCTAATAAAGAGCCAGCACTTGGACACAGTGTATTACAGTGGATAAGAGAGCTTGGCCACACTCCCAGATGGAGAACAACCCACCAGGTGTTGCCGTCTTTGCCCTCCCTTGAGCGATTTCCCCAAATGCCACTTAACACCTTAACCTTTCTAAAGCACGAAGACTTTCCAAAGGCTGGGACAGAGCCTGACCAGGCATTCTGGCAGCCACTGTGACCTAGTGGGAGTGCTGCTAAGGGGCTGGCACTGGGGCAGCAAGGCCTTCCTGGTTAGTCAGGGGTGTCAGGACTGGAGCATCCCCTCACATCGACAGGGACTGGGCTGTTGTTAAGCTCTGTTTCCCCTGCTTTTAGCCAGCTCCTTGGGCACTGAAGTCTTCTTGACTCTGGCCGCATCCCATCTTCTCACACTATAGAGGAAGGCAGTGGCAGGTGTCCCAAAACAGAAGTGGGGCTTCCCTAGGCCAGGTGGGATTTTTGCCTTTCTCCCGACCTGACTGCCAGCAGGGATGGGGGTTTGTTGTACCCTGCACTCCTGGACAGGTTTGCGCCTGTCCCAGCCATGGGAGAGGAGGCACAGTAGTGGCAACCATGAGCCATCCAGGGCCATGGGCCAGCTCCAACTGGCTCCAAAGGCCAGGTAGTGAGACAGTCTTGCCACATGCCAAAACCTGACTGTTACATCCCAAAATCTCACATCAGAACTTCAAAGCGCATGCGATATGCCGTCCCAAACATTTTTAGCAAAAAATCCCAGCAGCCAGGATGGAAGATGCCCTCCATGGTGGGTGGGGCAAGTGCCCTGAGGGACTGCAGCCGTGAGTGACTTGCACCATGACAGTGACAGCCCAGAGGAAGCAAAAAGGAGATAGAGTGGTTTGCTTCAAGGAATGATGTGAGATCAGATACAGGCAGATAATTTTGGTGTGCATCTACCTTTACAGTCATGTGTAGTTCAACCAAGATACTGAAACCCAGGAGTGGATCAGCTGCAGGTCATCACACTGAATGACCATGAGAGGAGAGCAAAGCCCAAGCAATGCACATTTACCTCATCTGCTTCAATAATCCTTGTCACTATTACGTTGTGTCCAAAGTAAGAAAATTATCTGTTTTGTAACAGATAATTTAGGGTCATATTTCTCCCCCTTCTCCTTCAGAAGCATTCAATGGCCACAGCCAGAGACCACACATTTTAAATGGAGCATTTTGTAGTTTGAGGGATGGACCGGCAGCAGCAAAGGCAAGTGAGACACAGGAGAAGCAGTCACTTGACGAGCGTGACAGAGGCTCCCTGAAGAGGGTGGGCACAAGCACTGCCAGTAGTCATGGCATGAGGGATGGGTCCCTCAGTGCTGTGACAGACAGAAGGTGTGACACCTTGCATGCTTTTCAGACAAAAGCGGCATGGAGGCTGTGACAATCCAACATTGGCAGCACTGTTTTGCTGTAGTACTTGTTTCATGAAAAATGTGACATCCCCTTCAGCCTACACCTGCAGCACTTACCAGAAGGTCTAATTTTACCAAATATGGATGAAAATGATTTAGGCAACTATGCAAAGATCCTGGGTTTCCATATGCTTTGGAAAAGGTTTCCAAAGCAACATAGAGAGCCATGTCAAAAAAAAAAAAATCCAAGTGGCACCTCTTCTAGGGTTTCTCTACTAAACTCCCAAATCTTGCAAATTTGAATCCAGCTCCTATAAGATAACAAGGGATGGTTTCATTCATTCCCTTTGCTACAACATGACACTGCTAAGAAAGAAGTTCAACAACAATCTTGCAAAGCATGAGGCATGCAGGGAGAAGGTAGACATGTGAAGTATACTCTAGTGGATATGGGATGCAAGCAAGCTATGAGTAGAAAAATTCTGTCACAAATGACTGAAGCCATATAATGAGGCTTGAAAATGAATGCTAGGCTGCCTAATCCTTATTGATAGGTGATGCCACCCTACAAATCAGACTTTTGAGGAGCTGAGGCTTAACAGAGAGTGTAAGACTCGGGTATAACTAGACAGTCCTTGTTGCCGCAGCCAAGCAACTGACCCACTGGAAATAGGAAAGAGATGGCACACACAGAAAACAGAGATGTCATCAGGCCTGCTTGATGGTGAGACATGATCTGGTGTAACTGGCTTTTGCTTGGAAACGAGAATGTCCTTTCAAAGCTAACGAGGGTAGAAAATACTAAGCAAAAGCCTGCTGAGCTTTCACAGCCTGGGTCCAGCCGCTACTGTGAGGTAGACGGAATCAGAGATGCCAAAATAGCTGCTAATCCCATCCTTCAGCTTTCTGATACTAAAATAAAGAGCAACCACACATGGAAGGGGTGGTGTGTGCATGTGTAAAAAAAAAAAATTGAAAAAAAAAGGGAAGGGGGGGAAGATGATGCCTGTAAAGGATGGGGTTTGCTTTGTCCTGTAGAAACAGCAGCCAGAGCAGGAAGAAGGAATGTGCATGTGTGTGCACACCATGTGGGACAAAGGCAGTGTATTTCTCTTCAGCCAAGAGCACTGCTGTCGTCTGTCAGTATTGTATGCCTGTGTACAAGCAACACCAAACACTATTTGCCTTCCAGTGCCTTTGACAATACGGGTTTTGTGTTGATTTCCTCATCTGAATTTTCCTTTTGGTTCCCCTGCTCAACGTGTATACGTCTAGTTTTGATGACACTCAAACAGCAGGCTGCAGACAAGTCACAGGCTTACATGTCTGGCCAAGTGTAACACACGCACATACATATACACACACCCCCTTGTCCTGACCTCTCTCCTCTGAGATCTGCTGCATTCGAAGTGTTTTCTTTAGCAACTCCCTTCCCAGGCTGGCCTCCCCAGCCCACGGAGGGCTGCTCCCCAGACCTGCTTTCGAACCAGGTGAAGAAATGGGGGGCTTCGGGAGGCGGGCTGAGCCTTCGCCGCCGGGCGGCAGCGTGTTTCACGCCGCTGGCCCCTCCGCAGCGCCCCGCTGCTGCTCCACGCCCGCGGGTTCGCCGGGTCGCTGCGCCGGCGGACCAAAAGCTCGGGGCTGCGGGGAGCGGAGGCTGAGGCGGGGGGGGGGGGGGGGGGGCGGGGCGGG
>WEIV01003192.1:48416-92521 GCA_013390005.1 Calyptomena viridis
GCGCTCCTCCGGGCGGCGGGGGCTTCGAGGCTCGCCGTGCCGCCCGGGCGCTAGTCGAACGTCGCCCGCCCGGCCGCGGCTCCCCGTCCGGCAGCCCTGACACCAAACAGCCGCGGAGCTGCTCCGCGTCCACGGAGGGGGTGCCGCGGAGACCCTCCTACACGTACCGACACCTACAGACACACGCACACCTTCTCCTATCGACCCCCCAGGCGCGCATATAGACTTTGGCATCCTTTTGCCGATGAACTGCATGAAGGACCCGTTAAACTTGGAGCGCCTGGGAGCCGGGAATAAGCTGTGCTCCTCCTCACCTTCCTCCTCCTCCTCCTCCTCTTCATCATCTTGCCATCACCACCAGCCCGCGCTGGCCATGGCGACGGCGCTGGCGCCGGGGCAGGCGCGCTCCTCCCTGGAGTCCGCCAAGCACCGGCTGGAGGTGCACACCATCTCCGACACCTCCAGCCCTGAGGCCGCAGGTAAGAGGGGGCGAGCGGCAGGGACTCCAGCCCGACGGGTGCCCCGTCGCCCTTTTCTGCTCCGGCCCGGCTGGCGGCCCCGGCAGTCCTGCGGACCGCGATGAGCCGCCGCCGCTCTACCCGGGAGCGCCCCGCACCCGAGCCGAGATTCCGTGGTTTTTCGCGTGCGGTATCTGTGTGCCGCCGTATAGGAAGAGAATGACTTGTGTAAGGGTAGGCGAATAGCATGTATACCGGTGAGCGAATTATGTGGATAAAGACTGGCAAATAATATGGGGGCTGATGGGCGAGTAATATGGATACAGACGGACAGAGTATGGATACAGGGAGAGAAAGAATATTGTTACGGGAGGACGAATAGTACGGATACCGGTAGGCGAATAATATGGGGGTAGGTAGGCAAACAATATGGATTACATGTATACAGACGGAAGAATAATATGGATACAGATAGGCGGAAAGCTTGTATACAGAGGCGGCTCTGTTCCGCTGCCCCAGCGGTGGCTGTTCCACCGGGAGGAGCCGCCCGTGAGTGCCCGCGGGGCGCGGAGGGGCCGCGGCGGTGGGAGGCCGGCGCGGGTTAATCATTACAGCGCCTAGTCGCGTTTGGGGCAGTCTGCGGGATCCATCAGCGCTGGGGACAAGCCCTTCTCCAGACGCTGACGAGAAGGCTGAGGAGACTGAGGCGCTTTCGTTTTCCGCCTTGTTTTTTTTTTTTTTTTTCCCCCCCAAATTGTACATAGAAATGTATTTAGCCATTTCTCTGCNTACAGAGAAAGATAAGAGCCAGCAGACCAAGAATGAGGATGCAGGGCCCGAGGACCCCTCCAAAAAGAAGAGGCAGCGACGGCAGCGGACCCACTTCACCAGTCAACAGCTGCAGGAGTTGGAGGCCACCTTCCAGCGGAATCGCTACCCAGACATGTCCACTCGGGAGGAGATCGCCGTCTGGACCAACCTCACCGAAGCCAGGGTTAGGGTAAGTCCCGACGCGGCACCCCAGCTCGGAGCAGCGGGGGTCATGGAGGTTGGGGAAAGGGAATACGGGGTGAAATATTTGCAGCTGCTTTCGATTTCGACTTGTATGTAAACTTCAGAGCCTTTGCACAAAAGCAGGGCAAAGCAGGACATTTCTGTCAGAGCAAGACAGATTGTGATCCCTCTCTGTGTCTCCGAAATACGGTTTGCTGCACGTTTCGCCCTCACCGTGCAACGAGTCCCGCTTCTTTTGATCGAAACGCTAATGAAAACATTAGCCAAGAGAGCAACTTGGAACAGGCTGTAACCTGTGCAGTCTCTAATGAGAAAAAGATGTAAAACACACAAAAGCTTTTGCTTCTCTCCGAGGCACTCCCAACGTGCCCTTCCTTGCATTTTCTATTTCTTTTGGTTTCACAATTCGACAAGCGTCTCTCTCCGCCCTTTCTCCCCCTCTGAGATTTATGGGACCATCGCGGCGCTGCAGAGATACCGCGGCCGGATCCTGCTGGCCTGCAAACGCCGCGCTGGGGGGAAAAAAGAAAAACGACAAACTCCAACACACGCACACAAAAAGCCTGCAAATGGGCCGAACTTTCAGGTTTTCCGTAATCCCACATAAATCGTCTCCCCGAGGTCGCTTGGGGAAAGCGAGACAGTGAGAGCTGAGGGGCAGCAGCTACCGGGGCCGGCTCTCCGCCTCGGGCCGGTGGCGTTGGCGACGGGGCAGCTCCGCGGCGGGAGCGGGGCCCGGCCGGGGCTGATGTCCTGCTGGAGCACGAAGCGCTGGAGGTCGCGATGCAGCTTTTGCTGGAGTTTTTGTTTCAGTCAGCGCGGTGCCTCCAGACGGGGCCTGTTCCCCTGGTGCGCAGCCGGCCCCCGCCCGCCTCGACCAGGGTGGGGGTTACCACAAACACCCCGAGGCCGGGGTGGTTTCAATACACACGGTAAGGCTGCTGCTGGTGGCTGTCCGACGGGTCAGACATCCAGATGTGTATTGGGAAAGGGGATGTTTTCCCTATTGTCTGCGGGAAGGGTCCCTTAGATCTCATTTAGCACGTTGTTAAATGGCGATTTTTTTTCTCCCCCCGCCCCCCCCCCGCCAAAGAGCAGTCGAACAAGTTTGTTTAGAAAGTAGTTTTCGTCTTTGGAAGCTTTCACGCAGGAGGAACTTGTAGCTTTAGCAAACTGAAGTAAGGTTTTACTACTTGCTGGCTTCCTTCTCCTTCTTCGTACCACTGCCTTAAATATTTCGCGGATTTCCACGCATTTTGCCCTCGCTTTTGCACTTTTGTATTTCCCTTGAATGGCTCCAGGGCAGAAAAGGCCGAGGGAGAAGGGAGAAAAAGACAAGAGAAAGGAAGGGAAGGAGGGAAGAGAGAAAATAAGAAAGAAGCGTTGGCATCTGTGGGGCGAATTAGAGCATCACAAATTATGCGGAGGTCTACGGGGGGGCGGGTGGTGGGGGTGGGCAAGGGTGGAATTACGTGGCCAAGAACCTACCTTGCTAAACCCGGGCTGCCCCGGGGGTGCTCGCCGATTGCGGCAGCGCATCGCTGTCCCGGCCCAGCGAGGGACTCCACCGAGGAGAAGGCAAACCTATATAAAGCGAGATATATATATATGTTCGTACACATTTTTATATATAACTTACATACAAACATGCTCGGCTGTTGCCCCAAGAACCTGCAAAGGGCTTTGGTAGTTGTGGTGGTTCCTGACTAACTCACATCTCCTTCCCTCCCTCTCCTCCCGTTTCCAAAGGTTTGGTTCAAGAACCGCAGAGCCAAATGGAGAAAGAGAGAAAGGAACCAGCAAGCCGAGCTATGCAAAAACGGTTTCGGTCCACAATTCAATGGCCTCATGCAGCCCTACGATGACATGTACCCCGGCTACTCGTACAACAACTGGGCGGCCAAGGGCCTGACCTCTGCTTCCCTCTCCACCAAAAGCTTCCCTTTCTTCAACTCCATGAATGTCAACCCTCTGTCTTCTCAGAGCATGTTCTCCCCTCCAAATTCCATATCCTCCATGAGTATGTCTTCAAGCATGGTACCCTCTGCAGTCACCGGGGTCCCCGGCTCCAGCCTCAACAGCCTGAATAACTTGAACAACTTGAGCAATCCCTCCCTGAATTCTGCAGTGCCAACGCCAGCCTGTCCTTATGCTCCTCCAACACCCCCGTATGTTTATAGGGACACATGTAACTCGAGCTTGGCGAGTCTGAGACTTAAAGCCAAGCAGCACTCCAGTTTTGGCTATGCCAGTGTGCAGAATCCTGCTTCCAACCTGAGCGCTTGCCAGTATGCGGTGGACAGACCCGTGTGAAATATCCAAGTAGGAAACACTGCATGGGAATCCCTTCCCATTTTTCGCAGAGACTGAGAATTTCACTAGAAAGTAATGGGCACTAGAAAGAAAGAGAAAGGAAGAAAAATCAGACAGAGGCAGAGAGAGAAGAAGAGAGAGAGAAAAAGAGGGGGGAAAAAAAAGGAAACCACTGTAATAAGATAGTTCCTTTGTTTTCAAAGGACCTCCTAAAGATTCTGAGATCTTTCTTTCACTAAGAGTATTTCAGCAGTTACAAGGACATATATATATATGGACAAATGTTTGACTGGATATGATATGACATTTTAATGTTACTATAAGCTTGTTATTTTTTAAGTTTAGCATTGTTAACATAAAAATGACTGAAAGGATGTATATATATCGAAATGTCAAATTAATTTTATAAAAGCAGTTGTTAGTAATATCACAACAGTGTTTTTAAAAGGTTAGGCTTTAAAATAAAGCATGTTACACAGAAGCGATTAGGAATTTTTCGCTTGCGAGCAAGGGAATGTATATACTAAATGCGACACTGTATGTTTCTAACATAAAATTATTAAAAAATTGTGTGAATATCAGTTTTAGATTAGTACCTTTGGTGGATGCAATGATGTTTCTGATACTGCAATGTAAAACATGCCCTGTGTATAACATTTCGTACAATATTATTGTTTTACTTTTCAGCAAACATGAAAAAAAATGTGTTTTATTTCATGGGAGTAAAATATACAGCATACAGTTCTGTCTGGATTTTTTATTTACTGAACCAAGCTGTGCAGTGGTAACTAGTCTGCAGTGATTGACTGATCGCTGTCACTGGATCTTGTTCTTTGGAAACTCGGGGCAGTACTTTTGCAATACAAATAAATGCTGGCATTTTTTTCCCACATTAAAAAAAAAATTCCTCTTGCTAACGTTGCATACTAGACAAATGCGGGGCTTGGACCCTTTGTATTCTGTTATTCCCCCACGCAGCCCCGAGAAAATGGATTATTTGACATCGTTGGCCTCGGGAATTACCAGCCACAAAGTCGCTGTATCTGGAGCATAAATTTCTCCTGCTGTGAAGGAAGCTTTTATTACGTTCAAGAACGGGGAGTGGGGAGGGGAAAGAAAAAAAAAAAAGTTACTTTGCAAACAAACCACTCCTGTTCAAAATAATCTGTTCCCTTTGCCGCCCCTTCTCCCTTCAGCGGGGAGATCATTCATGTAATATTACATTTCTATTTCCAAATCCCCCTTTCAGACATGAAGAGAAACAAAGAGCAACCCAAATAACCGCAACCTTGCGGAGCGCGGGGGGTGAGAGGTTAGCCCCGAGTTTCCTGAGACTCCATGCTGCAACACGTCGTTGAAGGGAAAGGTCGTGCTCTCGTGTGTTTTGTTTTAAATAATATTGACCCATTCATTCTCAACCTGCTTGTTCGTGAAATTATACAGGATTATAACTTTGCCATCGCCGGACAATTGGAACAAATCAAGATGAATTGCTGCTCGGCCCTCCCATCGGCTCACACCCCGGGCGGGCGAGGAGGGGCTGCCGGGAGGGTGGGCAGCCGCCGGACTTGGAGGGAATATCGGTACACGAAGAAATTCCGCAGGAGCGTAAACTGGCGGGAGGCGCAGGGGACGGCAGAGAGGAAACTCACCGCGGTAAGGGTGAGCTTGTTGCTTGAGCGGCCTTTGCGCGCTCGTTGCGCGCCTTTGTGAGATCGGGAGAAGTCGCCGAGGCAGCCCGGGGGTGGGCGGACACGGCGGAGGGTGTTCCTTTCCCCCTCAGCAGTTAGATGGGGAGAGGAGCAGAAGGGGGAGAGGGGAGAGGTCAGAGCCCGGCGCTTTCCCACGAGGAAAATGCTTTCCCCACACGAAATCAGGGTACTTCGCCGTGGGACCATTTGCAGCGTGGGCCGAATCCAGACTCCACATTTTCACCCTCAATTTTCCTTTTTTATTTTAAACCCCCTCATTTTTATTTTCCTTCCCTCCTTTTTTTTCTTCCTCGTCAATTTTTTTATCTGATATTTTTGCCTCCTTTATTTTGCTGTGTGGTTGTTTTTTTAAATTATTTTAATATTTTACACGTCTTTCCTCTTCCTCTGTGTACTCTTGCCAGGGGGTCGGTGGAGCGAAAGAACCTTCGTGCTTGGGGCGGGGAGGGGAAGGAGGGAGTTCCCCCCCATCGCCTGTCCGGCCTTGCCGCTCCCCTCAGTTTCTCCGCACCGTGTCAACACCTCACCCGGGTGAGTGCCAGGGGCTTCCAAAAATGTCCCCTTCCTTTTCCGTCTTCTCCTCCTCCTCGTTGGGCTGCAGGCAAAAAGTCTGAGGGTGACGGTGCCGAAGGGCTGGTAGCCCGGGAGCCCCCCCTCGGGGGTTAGGGAAGTCAGAGAATCAGGGGAGCTTTCCTGCCCAAACCGTCTCGGCGGGACGGGCTTGGAAATCAGCAAGCAGATCACTGCGGGGATCGGCACGATACTCTACATGCTTTTCGGCTCTCGTTTCTTCTCGGTGGCATTGGTTATTTATAGTCCTCTCTTATTAAAAAAAAAAAAATGTAGTTGGTATATATATATATTTAGAATATGTGTGCGAGTGGAGAAATATTAGATATATAATATATAGTACACGCATATAAGTTTAGAATAATAATATATACCGATTCCGGACAAAAAAAAGATTGGATCAGAGTTTTCCATTCTACTGTGTAATGGCTCAAACGATGAAAAAATCAACGTGACTGCTCAGAGAGGACATAAATCACTCCGAGAGTAATCTGAATTTCTCTTTCTCCCCCTAGCTGAAGCCTTGAGGGTCATCATTTTTCTGCGCCACTTGACCAAAGATATAATGTTTTGATTAGGTCGTAAATCAAAATCTTGGGTCGTGGCTTCATTTTTTTGTTTGTGGGGTTTTTTTTTGCTTTGTTTTGGTTTTTTTTCTTATTTTTTTCTTTTTTACGGATGCTTTCCGTCCCCTTATCGGCGGTGGCACTGTGAACCTGTAACAATGAAGGCCGCAGAGAGGGGGAGAAAAAGCCACAACGAAATGGGGAATTTGCAAAATATCTATTTGGAGAAGCAAGGAGGAGAGTGGTTAAACAACGGGCTCACACCCCTCGCCCCCCACTCGGCCCTCGGGAAGATCTATCCGGGCCGCCTACTGCGCAGCCCCCCGCGTCGGGCGTGCGAGTGGGCAGCGCCGTCTGCTTCCTAATCCACATCCCAATCCACATCCCAATCCACAGTCCCGCCGGCCCGCGGAGCCCCCACCGCCTCCCGATCGGAGCTGCTGCTGCGGAGCGGCGCCGGGAGAGCGCCCCTTGCAGCCGGGGGGCGGGGGGTCCCCGGGCGTCCCGGGCGCCCTCTCTGCGCCGATGGTGCCTCGGGGCAGCGTCGGCTCTGTTCTTTTGTTTCCGGACGGTGCCTTCCCGCACTTTGAACCCCGGCGGCGTGCGCGAGTCCCTAGCCGTCGGATCGGTGTGTCTTGCCCCGCAAAGGTCAAAATAAAGCGCAGATATGAATGTATCTCCGTTGGGTTATTTTCTGTGCTTCCCGCTGTCCTCTCCTTGCTTTGTTTTTAGTACGTGCGCGCTCATCTGCGTGTGCCTTCCCAAACCAGAAACATACTGATCTTTACATACCTCTACTGTTGTTTGTACCTATAAAATAAAATAACCTTTTCTTTCCATTACGAGATTCATTAGCATTTTTTGAGGGAAATAACTTCCTTGGGAAAATGGTTAACATCTGAGCCCGGGGAAGGGTTTGTTGTTGGGTTTTTTTCCCCATAAACCGCATTGCGGGCTTTTTTTTGTGTGTGTGTGTTTGTTTCAATAATACTCCATTGCGGAGCGGGGGCGGTGGCGGAGGCCGGCGGGGCACGGGGCAGGTTTGCAGCCCGTCTTCCCGCGCCGCGGCGGACGGGGTTGCGGGGGGGTGTGCAAGTGAGGTCTCACACCCCGGTTTAAGACAAGGAGGGAGGACAGGAGACCGGCCAGCCGCGCACTGGCTCTAATAAGCTTTTTCGGGGCATATAATTTACCTTGCTAAATGCCTGCTTTGGTACGCGTATTACACATGTGTAGTAATGGATATTAGGCACCCGGTAGAGCGTAACAGTCAATAATCCAGAAACTTGGAAGGATTTACACCTTCGGAGCTCCATACAATGCCGGACTAATTGATTGCTAAATCCTAAGTTTTCTAAATGCGAACCCCTTTCGGAATTAATTTCTCCAGCCACCTGCATCTACTTTTCAGAGAAGAAAAGAGAGGGAAAAATAAACTCTCCCCCGCAAATTTTTAGCGGCAAGATAATCTTTTATGTTGTGTGTCTTGTTTTGTTTTTTTAATTAAAAGATGCATTTGAGGCCCTTTTCGCGAGCTCAGCCCCGCTTGTGTCGGGCAGATCCGCGGGGGTGGAACCCGTAGAGTTGAGCCGATGCTCCGCGTCCCTGCGTGGGGAGACAGAACTTAGACGGCGCTTGACGAACGTCCGTCTGATCGATCGGGGCCGAGGGTGGCTTGTTTGGTCCCTTGCGGCTGTGACGACCCCCCGCCTGCCCCGAAGTGCAGGGGGCAACGTGGGTCGCTCCCGCCGCCGCGGAGCCAGGCGGGGCTGGACAAGCGCTCCCGCAGCCAGAGCGAGATCTGCTACGGCCCTGCCTTCTCGGGGGGCGGGCTGTGACTGTCTGGGGGGGGCATCGGCCCGACCCCGGCCCCGCGACACCGGACGGCCGCCACTAGCCCGTGCCCGCCACCTCCTGCGGAGCAGCCCGGCCGTGACTCCATGTGAGCCTCACGGTCTCCCGCCCCACGGGAGGGAGGCAGCGTGACCGAGGTGGGGATAGGTATCCTCCCGCGGCACCGCTTCGGCAAGAGCCTGGGCCTGACGCCACGGGGGGAGGGAGGCGGCCGGGCCGCTCGGCCTGCGCGGCTGCGAGTCTACAAAGCCATGACCCCCGGGGGGCTCTGGGTGAGCGGTGCGATTTGTACGGCTGGAGCTGAGCCGTCGGAAGCGGGAGATGGACGCTACTGACGGCCAGACCAAAACCAGGAGAACAGAAAAAATAAAAAAGAATGAAAAGAAAAACTGCCACAAATCCCCCAGCAGCCCACCTGGGAGCAGCAGGCCGCGAGTGCCTCGCTCCGGCAGCGAGGAAGACCCGGGAGCCCTTTGGCCTCGGCGGGCGGCAGCACACGGCGTTCGCGAAGGAGCCGTGTGAGTCTTGTGTGTGTCTGTGTGCGAGTGTGCAAGAGTGTGGGAGACATTCTCCGGCTCAGCGTGGACCCCCATCGAGCCGACATGCAGCAGGGAAGCTTCTTAGATTTATGCGCGCATACATATGCACACATACATAGATATATACACACATATATATTGCACACGCATACATACATATTTTACATAGAACCATACATACACACACGCATATATATGCGCACACACACGTAGAGTGCTGTGGGGGCTGTGCTCTGTAGCCGCTGCCTGCAGATGGGAGGGATGCTCTGGAGGCTGTAGCCCCTCACGACCACGCTGGGACTGGCCATGCACAGACTGTACCGGTGAAACCCATGCCTGATAGGAGCGGGGGCCGTAATCGCCTTCTAGTCTCTCGTTCCATTTGACTTTTATTAAGGTTTCCCTCCCCATCCCAGGGCCGAGGGGGCGTGGCGGGGCCGAGCACGGAGCGAGGCCGATAGCCGCAGCCCCTTCCCTGGCCGCGGGCTTATGCCCACCGCCAAGCCCGGCCCGCGTTGAACATTAACCGGCTGGAGCGGCCCCGCGGTATAACAAGCTACGTATAAAAACGAATCATCTCCCAGGTTGTAGTAAAACGTCCTGTAAAGTCCACCTATAAATCCTGGTATGCACTTAGTGCTCTCGGCTTCACGTCTTACCGTTGGTACGTAGTATTTGCCATTCCCTCCTCTACCCCCTTTTCTCTTCCCCGAAATCCCCGGGGCCGTCTGCGGTCCTAACCCTGGATCCGCATGCTTTGGGACGCAGTCTCTCCCGCAGTGAGGAGAGCAAAGCCCCGCTGGGGTACCACCGAAGTGCCGTCGGGGCGCTGGGGCCGCCTCGCTCCCTCCAAACTACGGAGACGTAGAGAAGCAGGACAGGCACGGCCCTTACCCCTCCAGGGCGGTAGGAGCCCCCACCCCCCGGGGCCAGCCTAGGTGGGGCGGCTCGCAGCTGTCCCTTCGGCTCCCGCCCTTTGAGGGATCAGTGTCTCTGTGCCTGTGATAAGAAGAGCTATTCAAACATTGCAGCAAGGTTCTATAAAACCCAGCAAGGCTCCCCGCTACAAATTCATTACATATTTTTTCTCGAGATTAAAGAGAAAAGAGGAAGAATATCTAATCTGAAGGGAGTGCAGTGCTGCACAGCCTCGGTGGGCAGGCACAGACGAGGATCAATTAGCGTGCAGCCAACAATGCAGGCTACAGTTCAAATCTGCGCCTAAGATTTATGCAATTGGAAAGGAACCCAAGGAACAAGCCCCCTGGCCTGTTGGGTGTATGTGTGGAGAAATGGCAGCACTCGGGAAAACACGAGGGTGGAGCCGAGCTCATCTCTTGATGTGTATATTTAGTGTGGTGGTAGTTCCACTGCCTCACGGGGGACTACTTCCATGCTTAAAGTTATTCACATGCTTGAGTGATTTGCTGGATTGTGGCCATATGTAAAGCAATAAATATAAGTGGCTACTTCTGTGCAAGTAAGAGATCCAGAGGTCTCACAAGTAATTTTCCAGCAGATCCAGACCTCACACTTTTAAGATAAAAGTGAAGAGAACTCGTCTTTCGTTCAATTAAAAAAAAACAACCCCACCAACAACTAAGGTCACTGGGACAATGCAAGCATAAAGGAGCATAAAGCCTTTTCTTTATGAAGAAAAAGCACTGGGCACTTTAAAGGCTGCATTATAAGGAGAGAAGCAGGAATTTACAAGGCCAGTACTGATGCATTTGTTTTCAACTTTCCAAGCCACAAACCCTTGCATCTATTTTGGTGGATGCAGAACTAAGGAATGAAACAACTTCTTGCCAGGCTGGAGGACAGTGTGTCGGTGTGAGTGAGTCCCAGCCAGTTTGATGCTTCTTTGAAGTTTGCAGAGCCTGAGCCGGCAGCACTCAGTGCAAGGCCAGTTCCCAAGCAGGCAGAAACTCTCCCTTATGAGGTTCAGAGTGGTTGAATTCCCATCATTTCTCCAGGGAAGGTCATGCGTGCTTCCCACTCCTCAGCAGGGATGGGAAGAGCAGTGGAAATGGAGGTTGCTCTTCTATCCTTTCTTTTCTATATGCAGAGCCAAAGTCTCTGGCAATTGTCTCTTTTTTTTTTTTCCCCCCTTTTATTTTTCATGCAAAATAAAACAGGGTTTGAGTAAAATAACAGTATCCAGCTTTTGGCAATGCTTCCTATAAATTCATGGCTTTAGCCTGGACTGCCTCATGACCAGACTGTAAATTTTCACGTTCTAACTCCCTGTGACAAATCTCTAGCCCTAGTCATTGTTATTTCCTCCAGCTTTCACATCCTTCTGGCAAAAACCTCCAACTCTGGTATTCTTCTCCTGAAACAGAAATTCCTACCACAAGGGCCATCACCCTGAGAACATTTTTTAATAAACATGTTTTGAAAATGAAAACAAGACGCATAAAATATATGAATACAAGCAACATCAAATGAAGACCTGGAAGGGGTTTCAAGTAGTATTACAAATAGGAAATAGCTTTCCAGAGATAAAAATACTCCATGTGTTTTGTTAACACCAGCAGGCAGTCGGGCTTTATTCTTATGGTTTATTTGGATGTTAAGGGACACCTTTGTCCTACTTGACGTACTTGTAACTGCTGGCTGAGCCAGGAGGTCAGAGACTTTAGCGTGTAATCAGTGGGTGACCAGCAACATCTCTGACAAATACTGTCGGTGTGACACGATCAGGGCGACAGCCATTCTTACATGTCAACAGCTATGGCTCAGTGAGTCTGAGCAAAGGACATGGGGAGGGATGTACAGGCCATTTTTTGAGTCCTGGACCATGTACCTAGATGCTGTTTAAAACTTCAGCCTCTGATACAGAGCAGGAAAAATGGTTACCGCTGACAAGGGGTGGTTTTGTTTTATTTTGGTTTGGTGGTTTTTTGCAACAAAAAGGGGTATTAATTACTTTGAAAAGTGATCTAATAGGTCATTTAACTACAGTTGTAGATTCTCAGAAACTTATAGGGTGTTTCCTTTGAATTGTCTAGGGCACAGGACATGTTGCATTTTTCTGTCTTCTGAACAAAAAGACTTCTGAAACTGGAGCACAGCTCTAACAATTCTTTCCACGACAATGAAGCACTTAATTCTTGTGATGGTCAGGCACTGCCATTTGAGACCATTCAAATTCCCTCTGGTAGATCTGGCAATTCTGCAGACATAAATAACACAGCTTGGGGACCCAAGTGAGCATTGTACATGGAAATATTATGAGCCTACACTGGTCAGTGTGGTGTTTTCCTCCTTGCACTGGAAGGAGCAGAAGCTGTGACATGCTAGTTGATCCAATGAGGCATGTATTCATATACTTAAAGCCATTGGCTTCCAATGGCATTTGAATAGTATGGATGGGTACAACTCATCTCATACTGGAAGACAGCAGGAATGGAGTGTGTGCCCACAGAACATGCTGAATCAGGACCAGGCTCCAAGGGTGAAGAGAAAGGGCTGGGAAGAGTTTCCCTTCTTACAGCCTTAGACAGGCTAATTCAGTTTTGCACAGCTGGACAAGGAGAATAACTGGGAGGTTATGCAGTGCCTAGAATAAAAGAATTCCCAGTCAGAAAATACCTAATCTCTGGCCACAAAAATCAGTCGGCTATTTGGGACCAAGGTATGTTTCGTAAAGGGAAACAGACGAATTAAAGTTGGAGAAAACCCTCTAAAGGAGTTCTGTGAAGACTTTTCATAGGGTAAGGAAGAGAACATGCTGCTCAGGCTATGAAGATCATGCTGATCCTGTGTGGAGATCGTAGGAATGAGCAGACATCATGTAGACTCATGTTAGAAACACGTTGCATTAGAAATCACAGAGCAGTTCCCTTAATTTTCTCTTCTGGCAGGAGAAATGAAGCCAAAGGATAAGTAAGAAGAAAAGAAGAAACAGCTTGAGAAGAAGAAAAGAGATCCTATTTCTGGTTACTGTTAGATGTCTTGTGCAGTGACTGTCACAAGAAGAAACCTTTGTCGAATGCAATGCCACTGAAACCAATGTGCTGTCTTATTAAGAAAAGTCTGTGTGCTCTGTAGATCAGCTCAGGGGTGGTATATTATAGGAGTGATAATTCTGAATCTAATTCTTTGGTGTTGTAACCCAAGCAATTTTGTTTTACTTATTTATTTTAATAGCACATTTTCTCTTTCTTAAAAAAAATCTAGTTGAAACAAGTTTGCAGAGGAAAAATGGGACAGCTAAGTTAGTAATCTTAATGTAGCTTCTATAAAGGTAATGAAGATACTCATAATTTGTTACTTGTCATTCTTCATGGCATCTGATTAATTTCACTGTAAAATTTAGTTTACACATATATACAAGCAGAGTGTGTGGAGTGCTATGGGCAGAAAGCCCATTCTGACTATTCCAGAGGATTAGGAATGTCAGGCTGTTACAAAGAGAAAAGCAGAGCCTAGAAGCCTTAAGAAGTAATCCTCTGGTCCTGTCCTGTCCTCTCACCTTTTCCATTGGAGGGAAATGCCGGGCGCTTGAGAAGATACCTGCTGGAGGATTTGTCACTCAGTATGCTGAGGTCTCCCAGAGGTACAAAGAAAAGCCTTGCTCTGTCCATTAGGAGTTGTGTGATTTGAAGCTAGAGAGATGGACTTTAGCCAAATGAGAGAAAAGTATAAAATTGCAAAAAGCACTTATTGATATCTTGGCAAGAAACTCAATACAGTATCTGACACTCGTCTACACATAATGCTATAGTTCAACACTACTTAACTCTTAAAGGCATGACATTAGATATGTAATCCTGGCTCCCTGGCCTCTGTGATTAAGATGCTGTCATGCAATCCAGCTTAGTAACTGGTGTTGGACACACTTACAGTACCCCAAGGGGCTCTTGATGTTTTAGACTGTAGCCAAAAGACTCCTACGACAGTTGATGTGGACTGGAGACACAGTAGTAACCTGTCTTTCAGCTGCTTCCCACTCTTCCATATTCCCCTGTGAAGTGTTTATGGATGAGACCTCTCTTTCCTCTGAAAGTGAACTCTTCTTACCAACTCCCTCTGTGAGCAAACACTAAAACCCAAGGGAGCTGTGGCTGAGTTGGTTTGGGCCCCCAGCCGCCAGAGGATGAGACAGTTTCTGGCTATCATGCATACGAGTGTAGAATGACCCTATGCCTTTAGCACAGAGGGTCAGACAGACACACCATGTCTTCTGGACCCTTCCACATGTAGAGCCTTCAACCATGGTGTTACTGGCCCATCCTGAAAAACGGCAAGTCCTAAAGCTGAGCCTAGCTAAGTAGGTTGCAAATAGGCCATGTATATGCTGAGCTCAATGAAATGCAGGACACCAGCACTAGTTCATGTTTTGGGCACATGAACAAGGTCAAGCCACTTAATGGTGTTTAAACTGAAGGATCTGGGATGCTTCCAAACCTTCAGATCCAAGCGCATATCCTGGCCATCTAGATCGGTGTAATGCTTTAAGCAGTCAAAAACATGTTGAAAAATCCTATGTATTCAACCACAGGAAGGAAACCAGGCATATAACAAAAAAAAGAGGGAGACACAATATCTTCTCATCAGATCTTTGGTGTGTGCCAAAGGAGATGGGCACCTGGAAGGTCCCACAGAGTTCATATGCCATGCAGGCTTGATCCAGACATTATTTTTCAACTGCTCTTATCTGAACTAGAGCAACAATTGTCTCCCATGTGATGCAATCAGTGGCAGAATGAGAGGATACAGTCCCAAACTGCACCAGTGGAAGTTTAGGCTAGATGTAAGGAAAAAATTATTCATAGAAAGAGTGACTGGCCATTGGAATGGGCTGCTCAGGGAGGTGGTGGAGTCACCGTCCTTGGAAGTGTTTAAAAAAATGTGGCACTGAGTGCCATGGTTTAGTTGATGAGATGGTGTTAGGTAATAGTCTGGACTTGATGATCTCAAAGGTCTTTTCCAACCTGGTTAATTCTGTGGTTCTGTGTAAAGACAGAAGTTCATTGATGGTTGCAAAATGCTCAGCTAACTTGGTAAGGAAGAGCATTAGTAAATTAAATCCCTAATTTCTACCAAGAAATGTACTTACTGCACATAATGCACACTTTATTTTTTCTGCTGTCTCTTGGTTTTGGGGATTTTTTGATTGTTTGTTTTTGTTTGGGTTTTGTTGTTTTTTGTTTGTTTGTTTGCTTGCTTTTAATGCATTATATTAGCAGCTCCAACTTCATACCTTCTATTCAGGTGAAAAGCATTCTCTTCATAAAAGTGTCTAGAGACAAAGTGGCTTGTTTGTCTATGAACTGGAAATTGCCTACCTTCACTAAGCACTACAAAAGGTTTCAATCAAAAAGACAGGCATAGCTACAGGAATAACTGACTCAAAATGAAGCACCCACCTCACTGCAATATTGTTAAGAAAAGCTTTAATAGGCTGGGACAGATTTATAATAATTAGTACAACTTGCTCATTATCTGAGACAAGGCATGTACAGCGTATAGCATGTCTCTCTGTGAAATTGTAGACAAGTGTGAGCTGATTACATTATGTCTAAGTAGCAAGGTGAAACAGGACATTTGGTCCAAATACATGTAAATAGAGTACCTAATAGTTTAGGTACTATGCCATGAGTGATTTATAACTCCCTTCTTTGTCAAATCTTGTTGACCAGGTTAGACCTTTTCATTTGGTCTCCCCAGGGAAAAGAGCAGAGCATTTTAGGGACTCATCTCCAGAGAAAGTGTCATGGTGGTAGAGATGCCAGCTTTTCATTTTCCCAGTGGGTGGTCTGCTGCAAAATTCCCAAAAGGCGAAGGATCTAGAACTACACAGGGCCTCCCTTAAGCTGAAGCATTTAAGAGATTTTTTATGTGTAATTTAAGATGTTTGCTGAGAAATAGAGACTCTGATTTAACTATTTGCAGCTTATGATTTTTCCATTAGAAAATCTTGAGGAACCATCAGCACATTCCATATTTGACTGACCACAAAATCACAATTTTTTCCCTCAAATCTATGCCCCATAGCAATGTCCTTTGTTCTTCTCCTTTCTCATTAGGCTTGTGCTGATTTGGAAATTGTCATAGAAGACTCTCAACTGCTGTCATTCACACTAAGCAATATGAACATCTAAAAAGATTGCCACTAGCTTCTTTTGGAGCAATTTGCAAAGCAAGGATTTCATTTGGAAGTCTGGGTGGACTGACATTCCTGCTTAATGTTTAACACAATCCCTCCAAACTCCCAAAAGTTTCACTCATCCCTTTCTGTGCAGAGCCCTCTCTTTAGCAGCCTGGAAGATCAAACTGAATAGAAGTGAGTGGCACGCAGGATTCTTGCATGTATAAACCTCCGAGTCATCCTAAACATGTTGGAGCTGCATTGCAATAGGCAAATGCAACTACATCTAATTGTCTCCCTTATTTAAGTATTATATTTTTTGTAGGAAATATATAACTTCTGTTTGACAGTGCAACAGGGTGGTCTGCTTTAAGTAGCCAAAAGGACCTGGAGCCAGTTTTCCCTCCTGCTCCCTGCAGTAAGCTCTTTTTTAAGGAAGTAGATGTGTGAAGGAACAGCAGACAAGATAGAGACTGGAGCCAGATGTTCCTCTGAGAGCTGCCTCCTGACTGGGATAGAAACTCAGCTGTTTGCTGACTCAGGGGGATTCCAGGCAGAAAGCTCTGGGATTTGCCAGTGTGTGCAAGAGAAAGGCACAGCCTACACTCCCCTATGCTTACTCTCCCTAGTTTGTGGATGGAGGGGGAAAGTGTCTGCTTGGCTGGGAAAAGGATGCTGCAAGGATGGTGAGTGTGTGTCATACAATCCTTTCAGGAGAAAGCCGCAGCTCCCCAGACTGTGCCGATGAGATATACAGGCACATTTCTCCTGGGACCTGCGAAAAGTAATCCTATTCCGTGAAGTGAACTGCTGCCTTAAATAGTGCAGGCATTTGTCTAACTTATAGGAAGAATGCCGAGGAAATGGTTCTGCTATGGATGTGCTGCAGGCTGACAGCTTGCACCTGGCTTTTAAAATATATTAGATATTTCTGGACAAATTTACAAACAACTCCTAGTTGGGATAATAAGCTGCTTGGCCAAAGTCAACACAAGCTGTAGCACACATTATATCACCAACCAAAAAAATTCCATCCAGTAATCATGGTTTGGCCCCAGAAAACCTCTCTACTTCAACTTGTGTTTAATACCATTGATTCTGGGGGAAGACAGTTTTCCTGCACTATTGGTCCATAGGCCACAGTCCCTAATCAAGAGTCTGGTGGGATGTGGCTCCGCAGGCGGTGCAGGTTACTTGCTCAGAGGTGACTACAGATAATATGCCATGAAAAATGAAGAAAAGTCCATTTAGGGTGGTTTTTATTTTATACTTTTTCCAACATTCGGGAACAGGTGTCCCACATGCAAATGCATTGCTAAAAGGCTAGATGAGGCTCTTGCTTATAAATTCTGGAGAGGTGCACTATTGCCCATTCAAAGGCATGCATAGCAAGCCTCTGTGCTCTGTACCTGTTCTTATTCACAGTGTATTTCACTATGAGACACTGTCAGTGACAACTATCCACAGTGGAAACATTAGGGCAGGCTGTGGCTTTTTGCTGCTGAGCAGGCATGTCATTCAGTTGCATCTAAAATACCTTCTCAGACACAGAGGTCTTGGTGGGCTGTGAACCACCCGGGTTATCTGTTCTTTGCCACTGCAAGCTGTGTGTGCAGCTTAAAGGGAGAGAGCTTTGCACACATGAATGCCTGCGGCTTTGGTCTGTCTGGCCCAGCAGGGCTGTGCTGCTTGTGAGCCTGATGCTCCTTGGAGCTGGCCACCACCAGAGGTACGCAGCCCCTGGGATGATACATACTTCCAACCTAGGGCTGTGAGCATGGATGTCTGAGGCCCAGCACTGCAGCCAGAGGAAAACCTTGGCAGCTTGGCAAGCTCACTTTCGCTCACAGCCAGGATTAGGAGCACCTCTCATCTTCCTTGATAAAATGCAGCATGAAAGTGGATTTGACCTGCTCCTAAGCCAGCAACCACAGCTTGGCCAGTTCTGCTTCACGCTGCTGCACCCCACATCTTCATGGTTTTGAGGCTTGCCTTCAAAAACCTTGGCTGTAAAGTGGCTGCATTGGTGATGTTGTGTCACTGCTTCAGCTTCTAGATGGGAAGAGCAGCAGAAGTGAACTACAGAAGAGAAGGAGGCATCACTGCTCCTCTGACTGCACTAACATTCCCTCTGGAAAAATAGCTTATTAGTATTTTATACTAGTGCTTTTAATTGATAGTAACTTGCTGGCCTTGCAATACAATAATCCCAAGGAAGAAGGGTTCACATTCAGCTAAGCACTGCTAGCTAACACAAGGTGAGAAATTCCCTGCTCAGAAAGGCTGCCATTTAAACAGATAAGGCAAATTGTAGGAGGAGAAACAGAGCTAGAGGAAAGTGAAAAGACTTGCTCAAGGTCACATGGCAGATCAGTGGCAGATCAACAAAACAGTCTGGTTGTCTGAACTGCCAGTCCTTCAAAATCTTTGGAAAAAAGGTCCTTAATAGCTGTAGATATCTTCGTGTGTATAGAATCCCTCTGCAGATGATATATCATAACTCAAATTCTGACATCCCAGAAATAAGAATTCCATATTTTATGCACTTGGAGTATGGTCTCCTAAAGTGGCTAATTTGAAAGTTAAACGATTTGTTGGATCAGTCATTTATTTTTAAAAACTAACTTTTGGATAATGTAGATGAACTGAATTCTACTTTTTTTCCTGTGGTGAGAGGAACATGCTGGTGACCATAATCTTGGCTAAAATATAGGATAAGGAACTCTTTGTCCCCCTCCATGTGCTATTTTGAGTTGGCATGTGTTTACAGAGATAACATTTGATGTCATAGTTGCCACATTTGACAGAGAAAAGCCTGAGAGAACCATTAACTATAGGACAAGTCAGCAATCTAAGGCATCTTTGTCCTTTGCTAAATGATTAGCTCAATGCAATGCTCCTTCTGAAGTTTCCAGCCCAAGAAAATCCCACAAACAAACATTCTAATAGCTATTATAAAGTAAAGAATCCTTTATATGTAACAGAATTTTACAATTGTGTAAAATCAACTCATCTTTATTGCCTACAAGAAAAAAATACTTACTTGTATTCATTTCTAAATGCATTATAGCAATGTTAACTACAGATTTGAAATAATCAGTGAATGAGAGAATAGAAACCAGAGACAAACAGGAGTCAGGATGCCAGATGTCTATTTCTGCTCTACCACCTTGTTGCTTTGTAACCCTGGATATGTCTCTTAACGTTCTCACCTCAATGCATCTCTATGCAAAAGGCAATGATGATTTATCATTCTCAGAAAGATTCTACTCCTTCTGGCACAGATCCAGACACTTGACCCTTCCAGACATATGCTTGTGAAGATTCTGGGACAAGTTTTTTTTTTGTCCCCAAGGAGCTATGAATCCTAGAGGATTATATTCAGTAGACTAGATGTTGCCACCAAAAAGAATTACATGGAAACTACATTCCTAAAACACTGCTGGTCACAGATGCTCTGAAGACCCTTGAGGGGGAGGATGATGCTGGTCCATGATGAAGCCCCAGACCACACTATATTCTCTTAGACACCTCCAAGAAAGCAAAGGAGCCACAGATATTTTTGCCTACAATTCAGTTGGTTTCCTGCAGCCATAGCTGCGAGAAGAGAAGGATGGGAATTGGATAGGACAGCTTAATTTGCCTGTGTAGGGGAGAGGAAGACAATACACAGGAAGTTCTTTGGATAATGGGATCTGAGCAGTTGAGGGAAGACACCACTCTGAAGCATGTTTAAGTTCACTACTAATTGGTTAAGAAAAGTGAGATGATTTTTAACACATTATTTGTGAAACATTTTTGCTGTTCCTTCAACAAGTGTTTTAGTAAAAGGTGTGACACCCATGCCTGTATTAGTAAATGCTGTTACTGGTAAACATGACACTACATTGAATCCATAAAAATGTATAGTTGTCATATGTAAATGACTATTTTAGGCACCTAAAATTTTTCTATACTTTCTTTTATACTAAAAACATCCATGGAGAATGTTTACCTGAGACTGCAGACTTATTTATCTTTTGGTTAAAAATTCAACACAAATGGCTCACACAGTTTCCAGGGATAATGAAATTAACCTATTGTCTGGCTCATTTTCCAAAGGGAGAAAAGCATCTCCATCCTGCTGCAAAGCACTGGCTTGTATGTGCTTAGGAGCAAGGATGTGAATTTGCTGTGAAGGTTACTCTGGTGTCAGGAACACGCCCTTTCCTTTCCTGAATACTATTAGCCAAATTTGTGAAATTCTAGTTTGGACATACTCTAAAGAGACTTCTTAGAGTTGGGCAACTAAATTATCTGAAGTTTACATACATGGTAGTCCCCACCAGCTTGCATCAAACTACATCTGCTGTAGGAAACATGCATTGATGTGTTACAAAGCCAAAGCACTGCAGTACCTCCCAGCTGTACTGTACTGATGGCGAGATGGGGGTTGCTGCTTGCTTCACTTCTTGGAACCACCCAGGCATCTGTCAAACAGACCTGCAGGTTGTCCTTCTGAACCTCAGCTATCCAGCCCAGGCCCCACTGGGCTGAGCAGGCTTTTCCTTGGCTAACTTCAAGGATCTTAAGGAGATCTTAAGGCCACTTTGTGGCCAAGTGATGGCTGGAATCATTACTTTTGTAAAGCAGAACTTGCCAAAAGAATTAAACCATCCAGGCCAGGCTAAAATTTAGGACTGCTTTCTCTATAGAGATGGTGGGAACTGAACACTGGTTGAGTCAGAAGAACACTCACAGCCATGAGAGACAGCACTGACAAGGGCACTGTGGCATTAGGAAGACTTGCAATGGGTCTTATCCCCTCTGGAGCTGAGTAGCAGGCAATCAGCATGGTTAAGGAAGGTGACAACAGTTGTTTTGGTTAGAGATTTTCCATTGTCATGGTGAAGAGCATGCTGAGGAAAGAGTTCAGTCTGAGTAAGCCTTGCTGCCTGTATCACCTCTTCTACAGCCATGCAAAGTCAGGTAGCTGCTGTTTCCACCCAGGAAGTGCTCAGGGATTAAATGGCAGCAGCTGTGGCTGGCAAGAAAGCAGAGCTGTCACTATCACCTGGTCTGGAAGTGACATGCCTCTGTCCCCATGATCTTGCACACAGTTTCAGTCCATCCTTTTCTCTTCCCTTCATATGGCAAGTTGGGCTGCCTCTGTTTTGGTCTTCTTATCCCAGGAGAAGAAAATGGTGTTTTGCTACACAGCTGAGAAGTCTCAAGCTGATTCTTTACTCATGGGTGGGGACAGGGTGCCAAAGAGCAATATTGGTGTGCAGCCTTCAGCCCCCAGGATGGTGCCTGCACGTTTGAGACTGACAGCACTTTAGACTCACACAGTGCACATACGTGTCCCAGCAATGTCTCCAGCCCATGTTGGGTCAGGACCTTGTCGTGCAATAATTCCCATGCCTGGCATGAAGCTGCAATAGGCCCTGGGATTGTCTCCTGAGGGCACATATTAGCTCTGCCAGAATGCAGTTAGTAGCTTATATCTATACATGAGCACTTCTATACCTATGCATGAAGATCCGTATTTGTTGTTACAAGGGCTAGAGAGGGAGATGTGGGGAGCTGGAGTCTGACAAAGTTAGTCAGTGACACCCAGATCCTCTTAAGATGGAATAGGAAGCTACCAGAAGTTCTTGGCCTGAAGGTAACACCGAACAATACAATTTTCTGCAAAATCCTTCTTCAAACCCTATTCCATCCACACATGTTACTGGTGAATAACGTTAGTGGAATTTGTACCATGTAATGGGGCATACCTGAAGAACACAGCGCCACCTCTCAGGTATCCCAGTTTTGTGGGAATTTCTTGACTTTAGACTGTGCTTACTTCACCATGATAAAACCAAAGACACTACTTTTCCTTTTTTTCTTCCTCAGGAAAATTTTATTTGCCTGCTAAGCCCAGGAAAACAGAGCCAAGAACAAGACAAAAAGGAAAATGAAAATAAGGAAACAGAATTAGATTGTTTTCTTCCTTAAAAATTTTGAACATTCTAAACCCCAAATATTTTTCATAAAAAAAGCTCACATCTGTTATTTATAAAGTTCCATTTTTATGTAATTTTTTTTTGTCTCCCACTCAGATGACAAAATCCCAAATCAGACATAAGAATTACATGTTGTACCAGTAAGTATTAGATTCCCTGAAAGAATATAGCAGCAATTGCTTTTTTCCTAAAGATTTGGCAACAGAGATGTGTTTGGAAAAGGGATAGAAGGAACAGAGGTAGCTCAAGAACAAAGAGAAGGGTGATTAATAGAATACAACCCTCTTTATCTTCCTTGTCTCCAGATACCAAAAATATTCAGGTGAGCAATGAAAATGGCAAGTAGGCATTACATCCCTGATGAGAGCCTCAGTCAAATGAAACAGACCTTCAGATAAATCCGTTTTCTTCTTCAGATGAATATATTCAAAAAGGCACATGCTTGTCAGCTTGGGCACCAGACTTATTTTTAAACATTTATCTAGTCAGCATGCCAAGCTCTTAGATATGTTCACAAGCAAAATTCTTAAGCCCAGTGCTTTATAACGACAGAACAGCATTATTTTGGCTGTATCTGCACGCAGAAGCCGTGTTGCTTCGACCACTCGGGCATAAGAGCACAAACACGACCATTCCCCTCTCCTCCAAATTGTGACTGCCATTATACCAATATAAAGACCCCATACCGATTTGTTATTCCTCACCAGGAAAAGGAATGAATTGCAAGCACCTTCCTGCCACTGTAAGTGAATTGATAACAGGAGCTGTAGATGCAGTTAAAAGACCCCTGTTGTGCTTCCCCCACACCAGGTCTCTCACACAACTGGCACAGTTACACTTGCACAAAATCTAGCTATAGAGCAGGCTTTCATGGACCAGGAGTCTTTAGCCTTTTTTAATCCACTTAGACTAACAGCAGTGCACTGCTAATTCACATGGCAAAGGGCAAAGGGCTTCTTGCAAAGAACAACTTTTTCTTGTGGCAAAAATAGATGAACCCACTTTCCTCCAAAGAATTGATTACTGAATGCCTTTGTGGATTTTGTACAGCAATCTGGTCGTGTGAACTAGATGTATTTTGGTGGATGCAAAGGCTTAACCCCCCCTTCCTCCATATGTGGGAAAGGAAGGAATTTGTTCTTAAGTTTGGGATTGCAAAAAAATAGAACAGCTCTCTATTTTCATTTTTTTTACACATAACCTACTTGGTTTTACATGTAACACACAAACATTTTAAAATAATAGCAATACAGGGCCCTCTCAAGTTTTCCTAAAATAGTTGTCATGCTAAGAATCTCAATCTCCATTAATCCGGCAAGACATTTTAATGTGCAACAAATAAAATCATAAATTTGTTAAGGGCTAACTTTGTCCTGTTAACATTTCTGACAGTCCAAAGGAGCCTTGGCCCATAAAGAAATTTCTTATGAGATAGACAACTAAATATTACGGCTTTATTAAATATTAAAGGATTACCTGCACTTTATGTACATACTTGTTTAAATTGGGTTTTAGGCCACTCTAGATTTTCACTAATAGAAATCAAGCATTTCAGAATCCAGGCTGCTGCCTCAGTTGAGCTAAGCTGCTAAAGGAATTTTTACGTATGACATGCTGTCCTATGTGCTGCTTTACTATTCAATTACATCAGTACTATTTGACCCAATGCAATAATAGGTAGGCACTGCAATAATTCTAAGAGAACAGAAACATATATATATACATACAACAGCAGTGCCACCATATGTGACTGTAACCTGGAGGGGAGGCATGTGAAGGCAATTTGCATCCATGTTAATTTAATTTTTTAAAATCTCCTTTAGCATTCAGAAATTTCTTTCTCTATATTTTCTTTGAGCAGTGGGGAAACCCTCAGCAATTAAATGAATATGCAAATATTTTGAAATTTCTAACACTACGTATACATACATACATAAGCTCAGTGACATTCACATAGTTAAAGTTAGGCTTGTGCTTCATAGCTTTGCTGAAAGAACCAAATAGATTTTTCCCATGTCTCTTAGCAAAGGAGTTACACGGATATTAACAAAAAGACTTTCTGTATGAACTGGTTATTAGTCACATTCTGTTAGTCTGTCAGATTTTGCTTCCTCTTTGCCTGACACCACATCTACTAAATCTCTATTCACCTGTAGACTCAGGCAAGTAGAATAAAACAGGACTTGATTTTTTGTATAAAGTATTACCGGAAAATCTCAGTCTGCAACAAAAAAACCTAAAACAAACAATCTTTTGGATTAGTAGAGATTAAAACTATAGAAAGTTATTTTCTTCCACTATTCAATCACTTTTGAAGGTAGCCTTAAATCTGCACTCACTTGTGCTTACCATTCTTTTCAAATTTTCCAGTGAAAATTGAGATTTGATTTTCTTGACAGTAAAATGTCAGCAGCAGTAAAAGCGAGGCTTTTCCTGCAGGCTGTGTAAGAGATGAAAATTGCACAGTCCTTCTTTTCCTCTTCTCTTCCTTGGGCTCAGTTTCTTACCCTGTGATAAATGGCACTTAGATCCAGGCAGATCCTGCTGTATCACAAGCATGTTTTCCTTAAGCATAACATCCGGCTCTCTGTACCAGCACGCGGCCGGAGCCTGGGGTAGTGTGGAGCACATATCTGCATCCACCCCCTGAAATGCAGCAAGGATATGGGCGTAAGCCATCCTTTTTGTGTGTGTCAGATCTGCAAAATAACAACTGATTTTTCTTTCAGTAAGGCATAGAGCCAACCTAATCTTCAAAACTAACTGTGACGTTTATAATTTCTGCTCATAACAATAATTTTGGTCTAATACATATCGGAGGCATTGGGAGGTGGTAGTGATGTTGTCTTGCTTACTAACACATAGAACTTTTCAGCTCTCATCCTGTAAATTATATCACACAGTTGGTGCTCTATAGAAAGAAAGCTCCTCTTTAGCAGACCAGATGGCAAGTTTAGAGCTTTTAAAGGCTGTATCCAAAACCCACCAGAGCAAACAGACTCAGTTATTTTGCATCCAGAGACTCTTTGCTGAGCACATGATACAAAGACCTAGCTTCTGCACTCGCCTAGATGCACAGAGCTGATCATTTCGTCTTTGTGAGGAGGGATTACTAATTCCTGGCTGTGTTTGTCTGTGGGCCAGGGGTGCTCCATATTACCACACCTCAGGGAGGTTGTTCTAGTTCCTTCCTAGCCCACAGACTCCATTTTCTTCTGGGTGGGGGGCAAAACAGAGGGATCACATTCTCACATTTCACCCCAACACAGAGTCAAGACATAGCTGAGCCAGACAGAAGGACCCAGGAGCTAAGCAGTACTCAGGGTCAGACTGCATAAACACAGTCAGTATTAAATCTGTATTATTTGCTTTCACTGCAGTGCCTCAGGTCTCTGAGAACCTTACTGTGCCAGGCACTGTATGAGTCCAGAACAAACTTGCCCCGATATAGAATTTGAATAAGGACAGTATTGAACCATAACAGATTTAGAACACAGTCTTTAAAGATATCATTAAAAATATTTTAAACCCCTATTTTTTTTGAACAACACCATCCTCCACCGCTTTAGAGGGGAGACCTTGTCAGGCTCTAAATAAATGTTTACAGAAAGGTGTTTATGACCCAACATTAAATAATAGTTTAAGATGGAAATGTTGACAGAGCCTGAGTGCTAGCAATGCTTCTTAGAATCTTGATACATCTGGGAATTTATTTCCTTTTACAGCCTATGATAAAAAAAGAGAATAGCTCTACCTATGTTTTAAAATTTCACATCAAGGGCCAACCAAAATGATATGTAATCCCTGAAAACAGGGATCTCTACTGGAAACAGGAACAAAACCTCTACTGTAGATGTTTCAGCAGGAAAAATAATACAAAAATCATCTCCATATGTTGCATAGATTCCTTTGTCTGTTTATAACTCAGTTTCAGAAGCCGGGATTTTTAACTAGCTCTGTCTTTTCATTTGTCTATTTCCCTTGTTTGTCTTTTTATCTTAAAATGTGTATTTGCTCCAGAAAAGTCGTCTTAATTTTGACCCACTGGCGGTCTGGCTAAGCACTGAGCTAATATTGACTAATATTTCAAAATAAATTGCTCCCTCTAGTGAAATCACGGCAGTACTGATGTCTAGCAGATGTGACTGAAAACTGCTTGAATGTGTTTCTCTGTACCACTCGGTTAAGCAGTTGGGTCATGATGGATTTTATTCTCTTCTTCTTATCCACACAAAACTTCAGATGATCTCAAGAGGAGACTTGCCTGAGCAAGGAGTACACGATAAGGCCTTCTGCATTTAAGATAATATTATTTACAATGGCTTATGCCTCCTACACCATTAAATTCTTCTCTTAAACAACATGCCAATTAACCAGCAGACCTTTGGAGAAGCACACTAGCTTGCAGAATGCTAAAGCCTTTGCCATCAATAAGTTCCATAAAAACAATACAGTTACCACCATCTCCTTAATTTCTTTCAGCTCCAAGTGTTTTGGAAAAAAATAAAAGTCATCCAATTAAAGGTAGACCTCACTCCAAACATGAGCTGGATGCTTCTGTTTGCTCCCCTACATCCAGCAGCTTTTAAAGTAAAAAAATATATTAATATGGCATATTTTGTAGCATCTTCAAAAGTCTCCTGAGAAAAAAAAGACATTTAAGAGGGACAGCATTGATATTGTTGTCATCATCTAGCATGATGATGTGGTAGTATCAGAAGTAAAGCATTTCATAACGAAATGGGTGCCCCTTCTCTTTTTGATTAATAAATTACTGAGGGAACACTTGGAAATAAGTTCCAGAGAGACCAGGACCACGGTGCTTCTCTCTAATTTGTGTGAGTTATTCGTTAGCAGCATTATCTCAAAGCTGTGCAGACACTGGGTGCTGCAGACACCAGCACCTCCCTGAGCATCTGTGCCCCATGGTGTGGGTTGGCCACCACGCAGGAGGGCTCGGCCCGAGCAGCCTCTTCTCCCAGCTCCGAGAGCAAACCCATGCCGGCACAGAACTGGAAAACCAGCAAGTGGTATCTCTTATCAGCCATCCTGCCCTCTGCTCCTTTCTGCCGGCTAGCAGGGCAGGGCCCGCTGAGCCCGTGCTGCCGGAGCTGTGGTCCGGCTGCCTGTCCCCGGCAGCGGGTCTGGGGGGCTCTCGGCAGAGGTTGCCCACCATTACAGCCCACCCGATGCCGAGAGCGGCAGCGCTGTGAAGCCGTGCCGGCTGCCGCAGGGCGATTTCATTAGCGGCACAGCCTGATTTCATTACCAGGATGATTGGATTAGCCTCCGAGGAGTGGCTGTAATGAGAGCGGCCCGGCCACCCGCCCCTGCCCTCCCTGGTGCGCCAGCGGTGTTGGGGGCTCGACCGAGCTCATGTAGGAGGGGCTGCGCGCCGCAGACAACGCAGGATGGTGGTAGGGCCTTTCGTTCTCCCTCCGATGGCCTTGCCTGCTGTATGGAGAAGACACAAACACTTGGCAGGCTCCCGGCTCCCTAAGAGAGGTGTCCCTCACGGTGGTGGCTTTGGGACAGCCGGCAACGGGAGGTGGAGGCAGAGCCGCCGTGGGTTCTGGAGGGGCACAGCCTCAGGGGGTGCGGTGCCGCACAAGCCAACACAGCTGTGGCCCAGAGCCCAGCGGCAGGGCCGAGCCTCCACCTGCTCTCTCAGGGAGAGGCTTTATACTTTCGAATAGTAAACCAGCAACTCGACCGGTGTGAGATGAGTATCCAGAAGAGACCTCGGCTCCCTCAGATTGTGTAAGCAAGGCTGTTCTATTAGAGGAGGTGGGTGTAAGGGGAGGCAGGGGACATGCCTGAATACAGGGACCTGGTGTTCCAAACCTTTGTTCCCATCAGGGCGAACATTGCCTCACCACTGGGTGCAAGACTTAGTTCTCCATAGCCTGTGGAAAGTCAGCCATGTGACGGAGCCCATCCCTCCAGCAGCTTCTCCTTCTGGCCCGGCTGACACTGTGCACCTGCACAGTGTGTGCCAGGTGCTGCCCCTTGGTGCTGGGAGGACAGGTGTCTGATGCCTTGCTGCTCTCCTGCCTGGGATACCATTCCTGGCCTTGCCCTGACTCTCCAGCCTCCATTCTGGCAGGACTGTAGGGGAAACTGGCTTTGCTGTTTTCTGCCGCACCTCTGGCAGCCAGAGCTTGTTCCCACCTGCAGCGTGGGTCCTGCCATGGCCCCTCAGCATTTTGCTGAGCACAGTGAGTTACCCAGCATGATCAGAGGCAGATGCTTGGTTTCCACAATGCCTCAAAGCACAAGTGTGTGGGTGTGTGTCTGTAAAGAAATTCAAGTTTACAAGGAGATGTAATGTCTTCATTTGCTATCGGTGGAAAAAAAGCTAAAATATACCTGGCTCAGAATGACGTAAGGGAGTTTATGGGCATTCGTGATTGCTGCAAATTACACATGCCTGTTTTTACTAGGAGGCTTTTTTTTTTTAGTTGCAAACAACTGCATGTGATAAAATAGCCATCATGCCAGTATCCAGCACACCTGCTGTCTACAGACATGTATGCAAGCTTGTTTGGCCTTTCAGTTCTTCATGGTAGTCCCCACTGCTTTTTGAAACATAACTTGCATTTCTCAATTTCTGATAACTAGTGGTGTTGTTCAGTGGTCAGTGTTAGGACTAGTGGTGTTTATTATCTTTGTCAGTAACATGGACAGTGGGATTGAGTGCACACTCAATTTGCTGGCAACATCCAGCTGTGTGGTGCAGTCAGCACGCTGGAGGGAATGAATGCCATGCAGAGGGACCTTGACAAGCTTAAGAAGTGATTTTGGGTGAACCTCATGAAGTTAAACAAGGCCAAGTGCAAGGTCCTGCACCTGGATAGGGACGATCCCAAGCACAAATACAGGTTGGACAGAGAATGGATTGAGAGCAGCCCCAAGGGGTGCTGGTGGATGAGAAGCTCAACATGACCCAGCAACGTGCACTTGCAGCCCAGAAAGCCACCTCTGTCCTGGGCTACAGGTTTCAAAAGAAACATGGCCAGCAGGTCAAGGGATGTGATTTTCCCCTTCTACTCCACTCTCATGAGACCCCACCAGAAATACTGTGTCCGGCTCTGGGACCTCCACTATAAGAAGGACTTGGACCTGTTGCAATGAAACTGGAGGAGGGCCATGAGGGTGATCAAAAGGCTGGAGCACCTCTCCTATGAAGACAGACTGAGAGAGTTGGGGTTGTTCAGCCTGAGGAAGAGAAGGCTCCAGGGAGACCTTATAGCATCCTTCCAGTACCTGAGGGGAGCCTACAAGAGAGCTGGAGAGGGACTTTTTACAAGAACACGTAGGAATAGGACAAGGGGGAATGTCTTTAAGTCAAAGGAGTGTAGGTTTAGGTTGGATATTAGGAAGAAATTCTTTCTGGCGAGGAACTGGGACAGGCTGCCCAGAGAAGTTGTGGCTGCTGCATTCCTAGAAGTGTTCAAGGCCAGGATGGATGGGGCTTTAAGCAATCTAGTCTATTGGAGTGGTGGTGGGGTTCAACTAGATGATCTTTAAGATTCCTTCTAACCCAGGCCATTCTGCGATTAAAATGGTCACATGTAATCTTAAAAAGTGACATAGAAGATTCTTTTATGGGTTGGTTGGTTGTTTTTTTTTTTCATACATATAAATTTTAGCCATAATGAATGCCATTTATTCTGGGTTAAGTAGTTTTATGTGATGTTACTTGGAAGGTCCTGCGTGACTAATGGCTGGTGCTGTTCATAGGGTCTCTAAGGCAAGTTTGGGGCTGTTTTGTTTATTTTTTGAAGATGTATTATAAGTAGTTAAGGAACTGTTTCCATAAGCATGGACGCTGTGTTAAGGCCAGTATAATGAAATGTAATGGCTACTAACTGTCACTAGAGGCTGCTCTTAATACACCGTGAAAAAGTAAAAATAGGGGAAAGGAGATGTGCAGTGAATTTATCTCCCATAAATTAGATTTTTTTTTTCTTTAATGGGAGGAAAAAAGGTAATCACCACGATGCATCTGCATGGTTATCCTATTTATTTCCATTGCTAAACATTCGTTTAACAATAAAATTATCCTAGGTATTACAGTCTAATACAAAGACAAACCATGTTTCACAGCCCACCAATACTCATTTTTTTCTAGCACACACAGAAAATAGACCAAAATTTCTGTATTGCATTTTAAGAAGTATTTGAGCAATGGCTCATAATTATAGATGGAAATTTTTTGTTTTGGAATAACATATTTCCCACAGTAAAAACTTAATGATACTTCTTTAATGTGTTTTCTGATTCTTGCTTTTTTCTGTCTGTAATCTTCCCCATCCGATTTGTCTTTGACAGATTGCATTCATCTTTTATGCAAGCAGTCTTTGCAAAATATTGAAGGTATTTTTATCTTTTAGCTAAGAGCTCTTAAATGTTTTCTGCAGAACTGTTAACCTCTAAGCCAAGTGTTTTTAAATAAACAAAACACAAGCTGTTTGTGTCACTGGGACATGGAGGTCAACCTGCTTTGGTAATTTAACTTGCCTCTCTGATCCCCTGTCCCACTGTTTCCATGTTCATTTAGGCAGCCCAGATGGTACCCAAAAAATGTCTTTTTCCTCAGTAAACCCACTCATCCATTAGATCAGAATAAATGTTTTTGGCCAAATGAGTTGTTCCCTGTAGCCATATCTTACAGGCCACCGAACAACCATAGTTCCCCATTCATTCAAGATTCAAAGATGGCCAAACATTTCTTGCCCTGCTCTGTTCTCTTCTAGCCGTGCCTCTGCAGACGTGAGTAGGGGACGTGGGAAGAGTTCTGTCCGGGGTGTAGAGCAAAAGGTGCTGTATTGGTGTGTTAGTGTAGCACCATACATGCATGAGTAGTGCTTTTTGGTGTTATACCTGATTTCCTGCTCCTGCAATCTGATTTTAGCCATGGCTGGCCTTCCCCTTGGTTGTGGTATTTTAATACTAACCATAGGTTGTTGGCTCTGCTGGCTGTTCTGTTTTTGTAATACTTGGTGGCTGACTCAATGTTCATTAAAGCCAGCCCTGGCTTGCATCAGCCCTTCTGAAATTGCTCAATTTTGTGCTTACCTTTTGTGGCTAAGGCGATACCTGAGGAGGTAGTTTGCTCTGGTGTGCCTTCTAGTTTGCACTGGTTGACTTTCATGCCTGGAGCTTGTCCTTCCTCTATTGCAGTCTGGCTGGGGAGCTGAGCAACAGTCATGTTATTTCGGTGTGTTCACTGGAGGAGCACATTTTTGTTTGTTTGTTTTTCTCCTGAACTAGGAGAGAATTGAGTCTATGCAGCTTAAATGAAGCTTTATTTTCTGATGAGGGAATGAAAAGCTGAAGTCTTGTCTCGCCTGACACAGAAATATTCCTTTTCACAGGACTGAGCCTTTCAGTTTGGAATCCTGGAGGTGGTAGAGTAAAATAAGGGCTGCATTTACAAGAGCACTTGAGGAGAGGAATGCCCCTTACATGCAGTGGTTGGAGACCTTGTGCGGGAGGTGGAGGACTTGGTGAGTTCCTGTTTCTGCTAGAGAGAATTTTAAACCACATGTACTGTGGAATGGTGCTCCTCTACATTTCTAATTACTTAGGGCCTATTGTTGCAGATCTGAGCTTATTAGCAGCCTCTCTTGAAGATAAATATCTTTACTTAAAGTAATAATAAAATATTCTGTAATAAAATAATAATAACATAGTCTCTCAATCCTGTGATCTCAGGTGCTCATGTGAAGCACTGAACTAGGAAGTCACTAATTTGCTCTTGATCCTGTCTATTATTTAAGTACCATGAGAGAATTTGAAAGACCAGTCCCAGTATAGTCATTTGGAAGAGTTCGTGTGCATTTCTGCTGGGGAGGCAGGAGTGAGCCTTGATCTCTTTGCTTTATTTGCAAGTGCTTCAGTCCAAGGAAAAGCAGGGATGATGATTTTTCATCAGGGTTTGTGTAACTTCAGGTCCATAGTATTTTCTCCAGCTGAATTTGCTTAAGGAACCTGAGTGTGCCATAATTTCAGTTTACTGAAAGTGACTATTTGCTAAAATAAATGAATCCAATCAGTTTTTGGCTGCCCACCAGACACCTGGAAAATCTGCCTTAGATTGCCACAGCAACACCTTTGGCTTAACACCTTGTTTTTTGCCATGATGTTCTGCAACATTTGCTCTGGCTAACAGCTATGTTAGCTACCCTCTGGAGAGCATCCTGCAGTTTGGTTTCAGGCTTCCTCTTTGAGAAAAGATATGAAAAATAGCCCCAAGTTGCACAGCTGCTACAGTTTTGAGCTCCCTAGGTCAGTGATACGCAGTTTCTGGTTGGAGATGCTTCTTTGCTGACTTGTGGTGCACCACGTGAATTTGATAGCAGTATAAACAGAATGGGAAATCCGGAATGGCAGAACCTCATCATCCACTCCTTGCAAGAAATCATATCAGTGACCAGTCCCTTGCTCCCTGAAAACTTTTGGAAAAAAATTCAAGTGCTGGAAAGGATGTTTGAAAGTCACCTGGCTATTTCATTAATTTCCAAAAGAAAATTAACATAGATGGTTTAAGCTGGGTGAAGGTTGTATGGTGGATATCACATATATAACTGCAACATCTATTTCAAAATGACTTTTGGTTCTTTCTAAGAATAATGACCCTGTATCCCCTGCCTTCCTTTTGAAGAGTTAGGCTCCAGTCCTCTCTCATGCCTGGGATTTCTTCCTTTCCCTGACTACCTGGTTCTTGAGATCATCCAAATGCATTTTTTCAGCATTGCTAAACCACCAGCAAGCAGATGTCAGCTTGGTAGCAGTCTCTGGTCATCAATTTGTAAAGAAGAGAGGGTTAATACGGAAAAGTTTTCTGCAGGTGGGGTACTATTGTGTAGTACTTCCTGGTCATCCTAGTTCAACAGACATATGGTATGTATAAGGTAAGGGTCTTTTTTAATGTCTGCATACTTTGTAGCAATCTTAACTGCTGTGCTAGAAACTGACTCATTTGGGGAGTTGTAGCCACCTTGGTGCTATTAATTTTTTGCTCTGTGCAGTAGTACAATGTTTTCAGTTGTTTCTTTACCTGAATTATCAAGATAGGAGCACGAAAATGCTTTATCAGGCTTACAGCCTCCTGGGGCTCATGGGCTCAGGCTCCTTAGGACGCACAGCTGTGGCTGATATGAGAAGGATTTACAGAGCTGGTGTAAGGCAACACTGCAACAGTTCAAAGTGGCCCCTTTTTAACTTCACCACATTGCACTTCGATTACTCAAAGTGTTTCTCTGCCTCACTGCGTGCAATAGCTTTTGCTGTGGTACAATAGGAACAGCAGAGCCTCAAAAAGCTGTGTGGATCTAAGGGGCCAGCTGGTTCTGCACTCCCTCACTTGGCTTTATCAGTAGAAATTCCTTCCTCGCTGATCGAATGACCGAGGGAAAATTATCTCTTTTTAAAACAGTTCACATTTCTTTGGATTCAATTTCAAATTGGCATTCTTAAGCTTATCACAGACCATTTGTAAATGCACTAGTTCCTGACCGAAAGATTTAGCATGTAGCAGATTTGTTATCCGTCTAGGACAAACAGTCTGAAAGCGGCACATGCCATACAGTACATTCTCCATGAACCATTTAAAGGTAGCAAGAGCACTGCATAATCTAGAGAACATTATTTAAAATTGTCAGAACCTTTACCATAAAAGCAGCTGCCTTCCGGGGCTTTTGGACTTAGTTCCATGTTCACCTACCCACTTAAGATCAGTGTAGAAATCCAGCTAACCTCTCTGTAACATCAAAAGTGTCTCTGATCCAGTGTGGCTCAGCCACAAAGGCTGCACTTGGTCCCACCTTCCTGAACAGAATGAGAATCAAATGACAAGTGGCTATTGCATGGTTCACTATTAAAATCCCCTTTTCTCCCCCATTAACCCAGCATCATGAGACCTGTAGTAGTTCAGGCGTGGCCTCTGCTTCTCGTTCCGTCTTTGCCTCAGTGATATGTTTCTGTTCTCTCTCTTTGACTGACCTTTTTTATTTTTTCTATTACAGCAATACATAATGCTACCAATGTGTTTGTATGAAACCATGGTATGTCTCTATGATTTGGATGAAGGCTGCTTTAGCTATAGCTTTCCAGCATCATAGAAAATCTTCATTACTTGCTATGTTTCCTTGATGGAAGCCTGCTACTGTAGCCGACAACCTTGGCCAGCCTGGGCCTGCTTAGTGGTAGTAGAGGCTACATGTAACAAAGGATTAAAATCCCTTAGAGTAACTACCTAATCTTGTATCACTCCTGTAATACGCATAGTTTTCTTGCTACAGCAAATTGTGGCAGAAGTGTATTAGAAAGTGATTAGAAAATCAGTTCTTTTTTCCAAATTTCATTAAATCATCTCTGAAAGGGAAAACAACTGAGCTATGTGCTGGGTATCTTCATATTGGTTTTGCATTGTTGCACATCATGGCCAGCTGTAGTTAAAAACTTTCAATCAAAACATACTGACAGCGCACAGAAAAATTTTATGAGATGATTGTGCTATTGTATAGTCACAGTGATGCAATGTGCTGATAGTATTACAGTGTGATGCTACCAAACCAGTTTGTGACCTTGAAACCAAGAGAGCTGCTGTTTGGCTTCTGCTCCTTCAATGCAGTCATTGAAACTGCAAATCAGTGAAGGTGAATTGTCGTATGTTGTACTGAGCAGGCATCTGCCCAAGGACAGTCTGCTTCCCATGTGCTGCCAGTAGTCTGAGTGTGGGCAACTGCTTCACTTTCACTGTCCTTTGTGTGTGAATCTGAGCAACAAGAAAAACTGGAAGAAATTGCCTGTCCCTTTGCTACCTCCTCACCTTAGAAAGCAGCTGGTATCTCTAGCAAGTTGTAACCACTGCTAGTCAAAATTCTGCCATATTTTGTTTGCAGGAGGCAAATGACTGACATTTCCCTTTGATGGGTCTTGTTTTTTAATCCTAGCTGGGAACTCAGCCCCACACAGCCGCTTGCTCACTCCCTCTCAGTGGGATGGGGGAGAGAATTAAAAAAGTAAAACTGAGAACATGCATGGGTTGAGATAAAGACAGTTTAATAACTAAAGCAAAAGGCACACATGCAAGCAAAGCAAAACAAGGAATTCCTTCACCACTTCCCATGGGCCAGCAGGTGTTTAGCCACCTCCAGGAACATAGAGCTCCATCATGCTCAGTGGTTACTTGGGAACACAAACAGCGTCACTCTGAATGTCCCTCCCTTCTTCTCCCCGGCATCTCTATGTGTTGAGCATGATGCCATATGGTATGGAATCTCTCCTAGCTGAGTTGGGGTCAGCTCTCCCACCTGTGTCCCCTCCCAACTTGGGCACCCCCAGCTTCCTCACTGGTGGGGTGGTGTGAGAGGCAGAAATGGCCTTGACTTTGTGTAAGGGGCTGCTCAGCAGTAAGGAAAACATTTTATATTTTATCAACACTGTTTCCAGCAAAAATCCAAAATATAGTCCATAAAGCTATTGTGAAGAAAATTAACTCTACCCCAGCCCAAACTAGCATGACAGGACAACTGCTCATCTGGTCCCTCTGACTGCATTTCCCATTTTGTTCTGTTTTTTCAGAGGAGATAATAGATTTCCCCCCTCAAAAGTCCCTGAGGTTGTTTGAGGTTGTCCCTGAGCTATGTAACAGCTGCTTTTCTATATGCCAGGGAGTTTTATCACTTCATCAGAAAGAGATTGAGATTTCAGGTAGATTTTTTAATTTTATTTTTCCATAAGAAAAGAGACAATAAGTAAAGTATGTCTTGTTTGCAGTATTGGGTGCCCCAACTAGTAACATCAAAAAAGCAGCTGATAATATTGATCCCTTGCGTGCTGGTAGTTAAACTTGAAAAAATCAATGGAGAGGAAAGCTTAACTGGCCTTTCTAAAGTATCAGAAAGCAAACCTAAATCCCAAATGTAGAATTTTTACAGCTATAAATATAGGGGATGATTTTCAGACACTGTTAAAATTACTGCTTAATTCCCTTTCCTTCAGGACAAAGGTCCTGTGAAGTGCACTTGGAAAGGAATCCCTGAGTGTATTAGATATACTTCCGTATGAACCAAGAAGTAGCTTTTCAGAGTGGTATGTGTAAGGAGTGAGACCAGAGTGATCAGCAAGGACCTCAGTTCTGCCCTCACTTCTGCCTTGAGTAAATTTAAATGTTTGTCCTGTTTTTTTCAGGCAAATTCAGTTCTCAGAATATGAAGCTATTCCTGCTAAGCAACTACACAAACATTGCTCTGGCAGTGGTCTCCTGGGTGTTTGTAGAAAAAAATATTAGGCCTTGGTCCTCTAAGGTACCTAGATGAGAAATCCACATTGCTAAACATCTTCGAAGATCTGAGTGCCTGGTTTTTTTAAAAAAGTAAGGCTTTGAAGTCTTACTGTGCTTCTAGCCATGTTTGTATTTCCTCCTTGTTTTCTTTTAGCCATTCAATGTTGCTCTTCACCTGCTCAAGTGACTGACTCCTGGGTGTTTCTCCTGCACCAGCATCAGGATATTTTTCAAAGAAATTTTCCATCTGGAAAAGAGAAAAAGAATTGAAGTAAATAATTCTGTTATTGGGCAAGTGGCTCTTGATGGGGACATGGTCAAGGTCAATTTTGGCTGGGAGAGATATTTAAGCACTGAAATAGTTTTACAGTAACTCCTGATGCTTTATACATTTAGAGGATAAAAAGTCAAGTTTCCTGGCCAGAAGTTTGTTAAATATAGCGACTTAAAAGGAACAGAAGTGCTGTCACCATACCTGCCAAAGCTGGAGCTCAGTGTTGAAGTTTTGGGTAATAGTTACTATTCGACCAAAGGTTCTGTCATTGATAGTGAATCTAGAAAAACAATTTAATAAATGATAGTTGATGTAAAACCACAGAAAGAGTAAAGGCACTAGTAATTATTGGAAGCTTAAACTTATAATTGTGCTACAATAAAACAGATACATTCAAATTTCAGTATTTTTTTAAATTCTTGAAAAATAGTACTCCTATACAGTATATGTGCTGTTCTTAATATGTTTAATAATGGAGTGATCTCTCATGGTGGACTTTTTTTTTAGGTAATTACTTATTTTCTGAAGCTGGAAATTAGGTATATTGCTGCCCAGCAATACATATACTGTCCAGTTCACAGCTGTAGGCCTGCAGGTGTGTGTTATTTCTGTGCCCCCACCAAGCACTTAGAAAGGAGACATAAGGACAGAGAAGTCACTCAAATAGGGAGGAGCAAAGCTAAAAGTTTTGCTGCTTCTTCCACTGCTCTTCTGTATGTCTGTTGCTTGCTGTTACCATTAGATAAAAATTTTTTAAAAAAATTCAATAAGTTGTATTCTTGTAATGAAATCAGCAGCAAAAGTGGAAACACAATTGACTAATTTCCATGCAATAATCAGATTTCTACGGTCTTGGTAGAACTTTCTATGCTTCTTCATCACAATTTACTGGTAGTAATCATTTAGGGAAAGAATGGTTTTCAAGTTAGTGACAAAGTACTTTTTCACAGCAGATGGATACAATCGTGTTGAATATGCTTTCAGTTTTCATTTTGCAAGGGGCAGTGATTATAGCTGTATAGTCAAAACAAAGAAAAACATAGGATGCAACCAGATTTGCAGAGATAGTTTCCAAAGAGTTCATTAGAGTACCTGTCGATTAAGTACTGCCAGTTCAGTCGTATCCAGTCCCAGACCATTGTTTTCCCATAGGTGTTATATGAGATATATCTCAGGACTGTGAACACGTCTTGGCTTTTGATGAGGCTGGTGTTGTAAATATATTTCAGATACCTAAGGGAAATGCCATAACAATCAATGAGAGGCAGTTCCAGACGAGAATATTAATTTTTTTTTTCTACAGCATTTTAAAGGTGAAGTACATGGATCTAAAACATAACTGTGTCAAGAGATAATTATATTGAAAGAAATCTGGACAGTTAGGAATCTCTTTAGAAAAGAGAGTTTGTCTCTATGTGAAAATAGCCAAACACTGTTGTTATTCCTGTATTTTAATCAAGTAGAGAAAACAAGATTGGATCAATCAGTAGTTCAGCCTGTTTGGGCAGCCAAGCGCCAAAAAAAAGTAGTGGTCCAGGCTATAAAGATCTTACAGGAACCATGAGCACACACACGTGGCTTGCTCACAGTGACATCTGTGCTGGTTTTTTGGACACTTTTGCCCATACAAAATTAAAATTCATTTGGGCAGAGCATGCCTGCAAGTGCTGCAGTTATACTTGCAGTTAACAGCACTAACAGTTTTGGCTGACAAGGGGGAGGGATGCCTCAGCACTTTTGCAGGGAGATGAATGGTGTGGTCATAACTTCACTGCAGCAGCTGCAGAAAAACACCTTTTTAAGTTGTGGTATGCTGGGATTAAAGATTGTCTTCTTTTTTCATGTAAGGGACAATTTTGTTGAAGTTGTTTGATCTTTTCTTCTTGCCTGTTTTTTTAATAGTAATTAAGTGATGAGTTTTCCCCATTTTAGGGGGAATTTTTTATTTTCTGCAAATATAGGCTAATCTAGCTAGTTAATTCATGTCTTAATCATGTCAGTTATTAGTCATTCAACGGCTTTAGATTACGGCTGTTGTAGTCAAAAGAATTTAGGAATACAGTTGCTTCCTACCACTATTTTAATTACTCCAACCCTTATATTTACTTTTCCCAAACCTCCTATACTTCCTGGTTTCATCTTGTTTAAAATTGGAACTCTTTCAGAGACTGCTCCATCTTATGCTATTTAGATAGGGCTTCAACACAGTGGTGAACGACCCTGGTGAAGATGTTTGCCTGCATCTCCACTACATTATACAACTACCAGCAAAGTTATCAAAGAAGCTTAAAGTAGCTGGTGTGCCTATGCAGAGTAACAGCCTGGTGAGATATTTGCCCAGTCTGACCGCTGGACTAGCCCGGAGCAGTACCCAGACTCCTCATCACTGTCATGGCAACATGAACAGAGTATTTTTGGTTCTAGCTCAATTATCTCTGCACAGAACTTCAGGGAGCATTGCAAGTTCACATGGATGCCTTCGTAGGACAATTAGTAACAATTGCTCAAGGCTGTTTGCCTAATTTTGGCTACCTAGAAAGTAAATATCTAGGCTAAGCAAACTCCCTCTGGAGCCAGTGGAGGGTGACTGACTACACCCAAAAGCAATTCTTTGCCTTGATTTTAAGCACCTTTCCTGGTCTGGCGTAAGCAGTGCTCTGGAGGACATGCCTCCCTTCACTGATTGTAGAGGAAACATGACTAATTTTCTCCTGATGCTTAACTACTAGGCAGCTAAAATAGTGCAGGGCAAAGGTGGAAGAGCTGAAGGCTGTTCATTGTGTGCAGGAACTACCATGTGTTCAATATCTCTCCACTAAAGGAACAAAGCTTTTTTCTGCTATAGTACAATCTCAGAGGAGGGTGTTAGATAACTGGTCTTGAAAATGTGTCACATTTCCTCATGCTGTAATCTGAGAAAAATGACAGCACAAAACAGAGGAGAGGGGAATGAGCAAACAGTTGCTTTTGTAGGGAGAGAGAAATCTTTGTGTGTTTAAATCACCTGTCCAAAAGGGCGATGTTCTTCACTGATGCCAGGCCATATAAGAGCTTTTCTTTTTCTTGGGCTAATGTAGTTTCTTGGTATTTCTTGAACATGTAATTCCACGATGACTCATTGCCTGAGTTCTGCATCCCATAGCGATATACTATGAGTCGGAGATTTGCAGCAATACTAAAATAAAGAAACAGTACTTAAATATTCTTCTGCCTTTCCTGCTTGAGATCAGTGACAAAGTCACATTCTGTGTTCTTTACCAACCACAAAAAACTGTGAGCACTCACGTTTCTCCTTGTAACCATCGATTGAAGAGTTGAGAAGCAGTGTTAAAAGACTCTACGTCATTCATACTGCAGGCAAAGTCTAGAACAGAAGCACGAAGAAGCCTTGAAAGAGAGAGAGAGATAGAGATTTTCCTACTGCTTGTCATTCTTTGAATCCATCAATAATGTGAGAAGGAAAAAATAAAATTGTTTTACCTCTCCAAATGGCCTCCAGAATCATCCCAGCTCAGTTGATCCACAATGGGTTTTACCAGATAGCGAAAATATCTCTGAGGTAGAAAAAGGGGGTTGGTTGCTTGTATAAATTTCTTTAACTATGAGATATTTTTGTTAATAGTTTATTCTCCTGGAATATAGCAAAGACACACTGCCACAACTGTTTTCCACAGATTATGCCAAATTCAGGACATACTTGTTTTAGGGACCATTAAATCATGTTTGGTATGTTAGGTCAACTAACAAACCTGCTGACTGTCACACTACGATATAGACATCCTTTGTGCTGAGGACAGGTGTCAGAGACTTTGCTGCCCTATACATGCTTCTTTATTGAATGCAGGACAGCCTTGACTAATAAATGTCTGTACTGTGCCTTATGATGATGGATTGTAAGAATAATTAGGCATAATTTCTTTTCTCCAAGTGCACAGTCCTGTATGCAGAATCCAGACACTTCAGATATCATTCCTAGTCAGTTTTGGAATTTTTTAAGAGTATGGTAACAAAAAGAAAATACTGATAGTTCAGCAACACTGAAAATCACTTGAACTTCAATATTATTCTTGTTACAGATCCTGAACTCCTAGAGTGGTTCCATGCAGGAATGTTTTTTTTTGTTTCATCACCTGAAAGAGGGGATAGAGATTTGTATCATCTTCAAGCATGTTTGCGACGTAAGTTACAGCTGATATAGCTCTATACCAAGGCAAATACTCTGTTTCGTTTCTTAGGTATTTTGTGAGGTCCAGGGGAACAGAGTAATTTACGAGTCCAGGTCTGTGGAAAGAGAAAACATAACTTCTGTTATTTTAATGAATTTGAAGAACTTGCTTCTTCAAAGATATAAGATTTACTATTTACTTTAGAACCTGAAATAATAAAGTCGGGGGCGGGGGGAAGTAGTCTGGAAAGTAACTTGGAAGGTGTTTTCCAAAGAGACACAGAGGATTGTTGTTGATCAATGCCAAACCATAGGAATTGTCACTGTTGTGAGGAGACTGCTCACATTGTGCAGCACCCAGTGTGCCCAGAAATGGGTAGCACTTAACTGACTACATTAACATCACATAAAAAGGAATTGCTAGCTGGAGACATTCTGAAAGGCTGAGGAGACTTGGATTTAGAGCTGTTACAGAATGTCACTTAAAATTTATCAATGTCAGCATGGCTGTGTACATGAGCTAGAAGTTTCTGATCAAGTTTCTGAACAAGATAGCTGAGATGGTAGATACCATCTACCTAATAAGGTATATATAGGTAGATATGAGGCATAGGTAGATACCTAATGCCTTGGTGTGCATTGTAGGCATGCCTCTGGCTTTCTAGAGACCTACTTATTCTGGAATGCTTCTACTATTGTTACTTAAATGGTAAAACATCCCTTTCTAAGACCTTAAATTAAAGCCTGCTTTTTTTTCTTGCCATGGAACTGAAAGGGAACATTTCTCTTGATTGCATTGGTAATGCAAGTTGCCAGTGCATACTTGAAGTCGCCCCTTTTGGAGGACAAGATAAAGCAGCAAAGAATTAAGACTTGTAACAAATTCAGAAAATCTCTTTCAGCCACTCAGGTTAATTTTAATTATTAGACAATGCAAAATGAAAAACTAGTGTTGAAATCTCTGCAGGGAATTAGTTTACCTTGCTAAAGAAAAGGCATCATCCAAAATCCCTGCACGATCAGAAGCTGAAAAGTTCTGTGTGAAAAGAGAAAAAGAGGGATCAAGAATATACAGGTTATTTGCAGAGAAAAACATCTTTACAGAGCTCTTATAAGAGACCCACCAGACAGGTTAACATTATGACACTTACTTTGTGGTTTTGGAACAGAAGAGTGCTTAGGTGGGCCCAGTTTTGACTATCATAATTCACCCGATAGAATCCAATGTGGTCTGGATTGATGTTCACAAAAGTATCAGAAGAAGCTCCTATTGTAATTCCTGCAACACAAACAAACAGGGGTCAGTTTGTGCATCTTATAAGACACAGAACTCACTGAAGATTCCTTGACTTCAAAAGTACTGTGTGGTTTTAATGAATATCAAAATAAGATCCAAACCTTAATTTTATTTACTTATTTTTAAGTGTCTGTGAGGAAAGATAAGTTATTATTGACTTTAATGAATGCCAGAACTTGTCATAAAACAATGAATTGTGGTAATTACTTGGGCCAGCTAGTTTGTTAAATTTAAAATGGACATCATTGTGACTAGGGTGAGGATGGTGAGATTTAGTGCCACTGTAAGAAGTAAAAAAATTGCAAAGAAACAGTTCTTGCAAATATAGTTGGCATGTTTACTCATGTTTACTATTATTTTATTACACTATTTTATTGTTATTACATGTTTACTAGTAGTTTTAAAGTTCCCATATTTTATCCTCCATTAGTTTCATTTTTCAGTTTGTTTCAACTAACTTTTTAATGGTTTTCTTCTCTGTATTCTTCTCTAATTTACTTTTTGTAGCCATAGATAAAGGAATTGCAAAATATGTTGAGACTTCCCTCAAGCACTGATGTTTAAGGATTTTCCCATTTAAAATGAATACTTGAAAAACGTTCTTTCTCAGAAGCTTGGACTGGTCCAGTTGGTCATGGTAGTTATGAAAGTTTTTCTAATGCTCATTGAAAGCAGTGGTCTTCAAGCTGTAGTTTGAGGGTGGCTGTAGTTAAAAGCACTTTTCTTTTTGGGTGACTCATACAAAGTGTTTCTAAAGGCATTTTGTCCTTACAGTTTAAAATGTTAAACTTACAGCTTGTATCATGACATAAAACTTTTTTTTGTTGGTTTTTGCATGGATTCTGAAAGCAACCAGGTGAAAAAAACCCCCCAAAATCAAAACAGAACAAAAGACAAATTTCATTTTAAACAGGCAATATTCAAGCAAGTAGAAGAAGAGCCGATTGTAATATTTCTGAAATTCCAACATGATGCAACTCAAAAAGCTTTTCCCTCCATTTTTGTCCACTAGAGCTGTAAAATGAAAAATTCAGATTTGGCTGCATAATAGAACAGTGATCAAACTTACCCATGTAGGTATTTTCTAAGTCCTGAAATTAGCATTAGAAAAGATGTTTAGTAATTTGTAGTTCTTTTTCTTAACTGAACTCAGATTGCCAGTTTACAATGCCACAGATGCATTCATCAGCCTCACACTTCACCTCTTTTCTTAAACTTGACAAAGAGCATATCTAAGTCCAATTGATTTTAGCAATTACAATTAAGAGTATCCTTAGATGGTTCCTTGGATAGGGCTGTGTTTAAACAGATGCTTAAGAACTATACTGGATTGAGCCTAAATTGGCATGATATTTGTACAAGAGAAATAGTAATCTTATCACAGAAATTACTACTAACTTCAGTCCAACCAAGCTGTGTGCTGGTTCCTGGATCTGAAAACTAAAAAGTATGAAATTTAATTCTGTGTTGCATCCATTTTTTTATCCATTCATTATCCTTAAAAGAGAATAGGAAATTTACCTGTAGGTTCTGATGCATTGTATAAGGTATAATTTGTTGAATTCCCAAGTTTCCATTTCACTGGTATATTCCACTTGTAACTGAAATTATTTAAAGGGAAAAAAAATCAAATGACTTTGAGACCAAATATAAAAAAACCCCTCCAATATGTCATTTGTTTGTTTGTTTTAATGCCTAAATCTTGTTTTATGAAGCCAACTGTGTGCTTATGCACATATACATTTAATGAATATCCCTTGTAACAAAACAGAGTGTTTTATCAATAGCTGTTGTTTATGTTGTAAACATGTTTCTGTGCTATGATGCTCTCTGTCCAGGTAGCAAAATGTCAGATATGGTGTGGTATAATACTTCGTATTTTTCAATATTTGTCAAAATGCATGTGGTGGACCAAGCAAGGAAGTGAAGATTTTATGCAGTGTCCAGTGTTGACATAT
>WEIV01003192.1:92601-114636 GCA_013390005.1 Calyptomena viridis
GGTGTGGGGGGGGGGGGGTGTTGGTTGGTTTGGGGGAAGTTGTTTGATGGTTGTTGTTTTGGTGGGATTTTTTGTTTTTAATCAATGGAACTGCTAGGGCCACGTTCTTCTGAATCCAATCCTCACCTTCTGGTGACTCCATATGCTGGAGAGGGTAATAATTACCCATAATCAGAGAGAGATCATGTAAACGAATTTCCACTGTGCTATATTGTGTAGTTTATAACCTCAGCTCTGCAACATGAAGCCCTACTAGGCAGTATCTTTGTGTCGTGTCAGGTTATAGTCTAGTAGGATGCAATGCCATTGATTTAGTAAAAGATGATTATATGTGAATGGTTCATGTCAGTGTTAACGTTGATGTGTCTAGGGCTTTGTGCAGACACCAGTTAATCTTTGCAATGCTGACTTGAAATATGTGGTTAAGTATTACAATACTTTTTTTACAGATGAAAAAATTGAAAGAGTTTAAGCAACCACTGTGATACAGTTAGTAGGACCTCTTGCCTTTTCCAGTCTATTTTTCTTCTCCAAGACAACCCTAATTCCTCCTTTATAAAGAGCTGGGAGCCAAATGCGACTTACCTCTTACTCCTCAATACTTTCATTGGGTAGGTGCAGACTCCTCAGTCTGAGGCATAACCAGGACAAAGCTGAGAAATTTGGGCAGGGATGGAGCCACAGCACAGCCTGACCAAGACTGTGACCAGGCAGTCAGGGAAGTAGGACAGCAGGACATGCTGTGAGTGTACCTGCACAGCTACCTGCATAGTGCTGCTAAAATTATTGAGCCCTTTTGAGCAGTCAGCTGCTGTTCCATGTTAACATATTATAGTTCATCCCAGGGAGATTTTTCTTCCATCTTAAACCCCTTGGTGACAAGTGCTATAGGAAAATCTAAATCATCTTAACAACCCTGGGTTAAGTGAATGGTCATAAACTTCCAGAAAATAAAAAAATGAAGGTTATGATATCTCCTCCTGCCTTCAGGAAGAAAGATCTATTGTTTTGTATCTTCTAACAAAATATCTTAACAGATTCATACACTTCTAGGTTTTATTAGTTCTCTCATGGAGCTTACTGTGATGGAATTTAGAGATGTCATTGTTTGGTCAGAAGCTCCAGCAGTTTTCCCAGGAGAAAGCCCATATATGATTTTTTTTTTTAATAAAACCTCAGTTTTTGTAAATGCATTTAATGAGGGCATGTGATGGCCCACTCTTAAGGGGAAGGATTTTAATTAGTTTTCTTTGTATATTCCTGAGATTACATACATATGTACTTTTCCTGAGCACAAGATGCAATAGTTGTGTCCTGTTAACTGTGCGTATTGGATATGTGTTCCTAACATGCTGTGCTGTAGCTGTGTATTTACCCAGCAGCACTACTTTAGGAGCACAAGTTTTTGAACTTCTCTTTCTTTTGAGCGCCAACATGCAGGAGAGGACTCTTTCAAGCCAAACAAGTTTGGAACAAGCCAGCAGCTAGGGAGACTATTTCTGTAGGGTTCAGAGAATAAAGCATACACAGGATCTGGAGTTTTCGCTGCTTAAATGAAACCCTGTACCCAGACATGAAATAGGCCAGTCCTGTCTGTGGTGGGATCTCTTTAGGAGCTTCTCATCCCCATCTGTGAGGGTGGAAGGAGGAGGTACTGATTTTTAGTGAAATTGCTTTCAGGCAAGGGAGTAACTCTGTCACAGGATAGACAGTATCAGCATTATAATATATATTATGGGGTTTTTTATACAAGTAATTTATAAGAACTACATATTCAGAAATTATTTCCCCTCTGACTTTGGGAATAGTAGGGACAGTACACAGTTCATCTTCTTGACAGATTAAGGTAGGAACAGTGCTAGGATTTCTACTCTAGAAATGACAAATGGCAATGTACTGTAAACACTGAAGTCAGGTGAAAGTAGGATTCATGAGTCTTACTTTGACTTACTTCAAAGCATAGTGCAGTAAGTCATCGAGTTTAACACAAAGAAGTATTTTTGCCTGAATAGTCTGTAACACCACCTGTCAGATGGCACAGTGCTGTACTTTTTGTCTATGAAATCTTCTACTTAGCTTGGGAGAAATGCAATCTTGCAAATACAGGGGGAGTCATCTCATTCCAACTCTTTTGACACCTATCCAAAACTGCTGATAGCGTGGGCCTTCTCATTGTTCAAGTTTTTTTCTTTTTAATGAAATAGAATGGTCATGAATGTTGGAAGGGACCCACAAATATCATCGAGTCCAGCTCTTAAGTGAATGGCAATACAGGGTTCAAACTCACAAGCCTTGGTGTTATTAACACCATGCTCTGCTGACCAACTAAGCTAATTTCAGGGTCCTTGTTCTTGCTATTCATATTAAAAGAGCTAGTAGAAGGTAATGGAAACTGCGTTTGGGTAGATTTAGTTCTGGTTTTTACTGGTAAGTTTTACTAATTTAATTGATTGGTCTAGGGTCCAGTTCAATGAACAAAACCTTCCTATTATGGATTAATTTGAATCTCTTTCACTGAAATGTTAGAAAAGTTGTGCTGCCTCAAAATTTGGGCTCGCTAAGAAATTACACAATGCCAGATCTGAAAAGTTATTTGGCTGGTTAATGCCAGCTGAGCTATTTTTCTGTGTAGGTCCACCAGTCCACAGGTAGAGTTCATTTTCCTGCAGCTCAGTGATCTGTAATTGAACAAATATGCTCCAATACAGCATCCTACCTGTCTTGAGCAGTGTAGATAAATGCCTGGCTGGCCACATAAGACCCCAAAATAGATAACTTTGACAATATAACTATCTTTTAAATTAGTAAAATTAAGCAATATGATTCTAAGTAAAATAGAAAAAAAAGTAGCTCTTGATGTGATTTTTCTTAATGAAATTTATACATGACCAGCTACTTGACATTAACTCATGTGTTTAAGACATGCAGAGAAGACCTTGTATTGTATGTGAAAATGCTGTGATGTATTATATGTTCTACATTGTATAGGAAAATATATAAACTACTGTGATACGAAATACTTGGATCATGGTATCTGATTTCTGGACAGAGACAATTTTGTGTCAGTTTTCTCAGTCTGAGAGACTACAGTTTGCAGTGATTCAACAGATGACTTGCAATAATCTGAGCTGTGTGTGTGTAAATAAGATTTTCTGAGAGATCCTGTCCAGTTTTACTCTGGTGCATTTGAGAAAGAAACCTTGAGACAAGGGGCTGATGTTATCCTAAATTTGAAATATTTGTATCTAACTTCCTTCTGGCTTCCTTTTAAAGACAAATCCTGAGAGTAAGTTTAGCAAGAATGGTAAAACACAACCTATGTGTATGTCAGGTGAAAAGGTATATGTACAGTATTTCTACCTATTTTGAATAGACGTTTACAGCAGGAACTTACCCAAAATCAGAATGGGGATAAGAAGCATTTGCATTGGCATCCAAGAGAAAACGTTTCTGTGTGAATACTGAATTCTCTCCCATCTCCAAAACAGGGTAGCCCATCTGCCTAGTCCATGTGTCCATGACTTCCTTCACAGGTTTATTACTTGCCTATGAATGATGGGAGAAGGTTACAGTGAAAATGCAAACTCAGTCCAAAAAAAAAAAAAATCTCTGGTATTGAGAAAAAGAAGAGCAGAAAGGGGCAGAAGAAAGAGCAGGTTCAGTACAAAAAATGCTCCATTAAATCTTTTTATCGTGCCTGTCATTGAAAGAAGAAATTAGTTGGAAACTTGAACACAGACAAGAAATGAGACAAGAAATGAGAAGTATGTGGGCAGGACACTGATCAGTAACATGGATAAGAAATAATGAGGAACTTTTGAGGCCCCTTGCTGCTCTAAGATCTTTCCATTTTTTCTGAGGGAATAACTGAACAGGACAGAAAAAACACAGAGAGCTTTTCAAAGCCTCCTTGCAGCCTCAGGAGTCTCCTTGCAGTGTGTCCTATTTTGAGTGTGAGGGAAGAGCCAGTATTCGCCACCAGCAGCTGAACTAAGTAGAATTTGATCCATTTGATTCATTCTGTGGGCCATGAACTTCTGTCCTAGGAACTGGAGCTGGAGAAAGCTGCCACTGCTTCCCCAGGATGCCGTCTGTGAGCAAAGGAGGCTACGTCCACTGTTTTCTTCTCCACATAAGGTAGATGATAAGAAGATGCAGAGTACCAAAGAGAGTAGGAAGAAGTCCTGCTAAGCAGGAAGAAATCTGGGACTGAGGAGAAGATGGGAACTAGAAAAGAGACACAAAAGCACAGCTTAGGCAGTGTGAGTGTTCACAGTGGTGGAAGTAAAGGAAATAATATCAAGGAAGAACCTGGTAATATGTAGGTGAGGGTTTGGTGGTAGTGAGATAGATGGAAATAGCCCAGCCTCAAGGAAAAGGGAAGATCAGAAAATGGTGGCACAGATAATGACCTATCTGGGACTCAGAAGCAAGAGAGGGAGATAAGCATAAAAATTACTTGATAATTGATACTAATGAGAGCTTTCAAACAGCTGAATCTGGTAAGAGAAAAGGGAGAGTATGGGGTGCATGTGCGTGGTGGATGAGAGGTTTTTGCAAACATGAAATAAGTTCAAGTTGTAGGAAAAATGTTTCAGTTGCAGGCTGTTTGTTAGCAAGGCCTCCTTTCTTGTTTCTTATTCTACTCCCACAGTCTTATTAAAAAAAAAAAGAGAGAAAGAAAGAAAATAATATACATTTTCTAGAAATAAGATATATTGGAATACACTTGAAGGCTACCTAGCTTGTGATCTTTCATTGACAGAAGAACTACAGAATACAAAAAGTTTGGGAAACTGAAATCAGTGAGTGAGATACAAAACATTTATTAGTGACGGTTTGGGCTGATGCAAAACACACCTCTTCCAGAGCTTCCCAAAATTGTTCTGTCCTGGCATTCTGGAAATGGTATTTCTTCAAATATGCCTAGAGAGGGGTAGAAGACTGTGAAAATACTACCAGGTCTTTCTTCTTTCCCTATGAAAACAATACACATATTAAGTTGTACATAGAGTACCAATCAGTTGCACAGAGTATCTACCCATGAGTGGTAGTACCATGAATAGAAGGTTAAAGGGATCAATGTTCAGCTGGTGAAGTTCCTTTGCTCTCCAATGCATCCCACAATGCTAAAAGTCAGCCTTTTCTGGTGTGACTTATATGAAATAAATGTGTGTCTGAAGAGTTCTGTGTATTTTGCTTGAATGGACACAGCCTGTTGCAAATTTCCACCTACTGTAAGATTTTGTTGAGCAGCAGGAAGCTATTTCAGGGCATTTCACTAGCTGGGGTCTTAAGAGTGGAAGTAGAAAAGACTAGTCACCTTTAAGTTGTGATAGAAACGACTATTACAAGCAATAATGGTATTCAAGTGTTTGCACTCCCTAAAACCTGTTCCTGCCCTATGTCTTACCTGGCCGCTTAGGGTTTTCCTGCCCTGTTACCTGATCCTGGCGATGTTCAGTCAGTAGATGGTGCTGTTAGTTTCGCTGATAGCCACAGCTGCCTACGTTAATGCTCTTGAAGGCTCGGAGCAGAAGGGAAGTGTTAGGCTTTTGGGGACAAGGTGGCTGTATTTTCTCATCTTGTGTAACTGTCCTAATTGAATATATGAAAACGGAAATAAAGGAAAATACAACTGTCTTGTAACAGCTCATAAACGTGCTCTCCAGAAGGGAGGAAAGTAAGAACAAATGTGGTAAACCTGCAATATTCTTTAGAGATGACTGGCGTTGGTTCAGAGGAGAGGACTTACTTCTGAGAGGGCTCCTTTCTCCCATTTTTTCTTTCCATAATTTTGTAGCACCATATTTTTCCTCCACAAGTAAGGACTATAAACTGTACATCCCTTTTTTACTCCCTATTACCTTGGCTTCCTAGGGCAGGGTGTGTCCCTGCATCAGGGCACAGATGAGCATATGCCTATAAGACTGTCCCTACACATAGCAGGCTTGTGTGGGTTGGAGGATCCTGACCATATGAAGATGCAGACACACTTTACAGCTGACTGAGGGGATCCTAGCTGACAACAGGGTAACCGTGGGGTGGAGGAATTTTCTCCACTAAAAGCTGTCCTGAATTTAAGTCGTCAATGGCAGGCTATCAAATCTTAATGCAGTTCACATCCCTGCTTCTGTGGGAGCATGGAACTTCTTCCCCTCCACGTGTTCCACTCAGTACTGAAACATTAAATACTTTGCTACTAATACCAGGATCTCTGGTACTCACTTTTTGAGTAATGGCTTTCCTACTGTCACAAGAGGATGGGCTGTACCTCTGGTGGGTTTTGGTGATGCTCTTACCTGACAGCCGTTCTGGAAGATCTCTGGCGTAATCCAGTCTTGAATCATTCTGAGGATTGATGCCCCCTGAGGGCAAAGTGAAAGGGGACAAGGTTATTCCACACTGCTCTAACACTGGACTTTTGTTTATCTAAAAAGTAGCACGTGATTGAGTATTTTACAAGGCAAAAATAAAAACCATCCATCATACTAAGGAAGTTTATTCTAATTCCTTCGTGGCATGGCATGCCTGCCTGATGAAGCTTAATCCTGGATGTGAAAATTGGTCTTTAGTTGTGTTCAGTCACTTGTTTCAAAGTTCAGCTGTGTGAGATGGAAGTGCTCCTGAGTGCTGCTACTCAGAGTTACTGTTCTGCCATTCTACAGGTTTGTATGAGCAGGGCCCCTTGTTTTGTTTTGAACAGGACAGAGGCGAGGGCAGCTGAGGAATTAGCCCTGTCAGGGGAACAGCCTGATAGAAGGCAGTGGCTTCAGCTGAACTCCAAACAGGTGGGAACTCCAAAAATGCTACAAGTCTGGGACTTTACATTTTGTGGATGCCATCTCAAGACTGAATGAGATTTGCTGAGGACTGGTGCAAGAGCTTTGGCCTCTTAAGCAGGGTAGAGTTAGAAGAATTAGTTACTTACTTGGTTGTCAAAGAAGAAAAACCCCAAACAATTAAGGCCTTGAAAGAAGAGAGAAACAGAAAGAAGACCAGAGAGGGAAGTAGAAGAGTCATGTGGAACAAAAAACAGACTGGGCACAAAATGATGAGAAAAAAACCCAATCTAAAATGCAAAAAAAGATTTTAGGATTAGCATGTTTTCATTTTCTGAACCGAATCAAAGGCCAGCTGAGACCCTAATGCTATGAATGGTTTAAAAATCCAGTTGTCTCATGAAAATAAGGATGTTATCTGAATTCTAGGTAAATCCTGTTTTCTCTCTTTACATGTCTGAAAATAACAACAGTACAAGTCATGGCAGAGGGACTGTTTGAACAGATACGCCTCAAACTGCTTTCCAGCCTATTGTTGCAGATTCAAGGTGGACAGCAGATGATTGATACAGAAATTTCATGTGTTTGCCATGGAATATGTTCAAAAACAATTCAGTAAAATTTAGAACAGAGGTCTATTAGTGGTTATCATGAGGCTGCTTATGATTAATGGTGATCATAAGGCCACATGTATACACTATGGTACCTTAGATCCTCAGCTTTGTCTATCAGCCACTTCTTATCTGATATCACCTCTCATAAAACAACCCCTCCCATTTGTATTAAAAGTCCAAGTAGAAATATACACTTATGCACACATTTGAGAGCAGTGGAAACTTCTTTTGCTTTAAATTGTAATGTATAGTTAGTCCCTCACATCTTTACTACTGTTTTTCAGTCTCTTTCCCCTACTCTAGTCATTCCTCTGTATTCCATGATGGAGTGTGTTTGAGAAAAACTCATCCTAACAAAATGACTGATTATAGGAGCTCCAGTGTTTTAATAAATTTCCTTTCTTTCGACTATTCGGAGAGGCTCAGGAAAGTGACCTTGATTTGAATAACTGACCTGCTTTGACGGGGGTGTGGAAGGGAGTCTTTTATCAACACCCACGTAAGTTCTAGAGAGTCATAGTAATTGCCAAGTATATGACAAGGTTTGTTTTTGGCAGAAATGTGGAACATGAATCCTAAACTTCTTTAGCTGGGAGGCTACAAAAATGTGGGGGTCCAAGAGTAAATTTCTAGCAGAACTTATTTAAGTACCTGTTTTCTGAAAAGGTTTGCAATGTTTGAACTCCAAAGACAAAAGATCTCATTGTTACTTAATAACATAGTGCAAAATAAAGAGAGGATTAAACTGGAAAAGAGGTGAGATGCAATTACTTTTTAAGAGCAGATTAAAAAAATCATATACATTAATTGTTTAATGACCAGCTCTACTGTAGTAGGGCTTTCCTAGGCGTACCCCACAGATAATACAGCAGTTAAAGGATCCTTACAGAATACTCCATAGACCCTTAGGCAATTCATTAGAGCTTTAGGATTGTATAAACCCTGTAATTGGTCTGGGAAGACTAACAGAGAGCATTCCAAATTATTCTTTATTTGTTTAGTTGTGAATATTATCAAGAGAAGATTGTTTTTATAAGAAAAATGCAAAAGAGAAGCCAAAATAAAGCAAAAAAGAAACAAGTTAATTTTGTCATGCATTTATATATAAATACCAACAGTAATTTGAGCTAAATCTACACAAAGACTTTCTCTTTCAAGCCAGATTATATCCCAAGCCAAATTATATCCCAGCAAACTGTTTTCAAACAATGCACAAGTCCTCAAGTGTTTTTGCTTAAAAAAAATGAGTTCATGTAGCAATTATCCAGGCATAAAGAGCTAGGAATTTTTTTCTCTATTGTTTTTTCAGACCCTGCAAAAGTATGTCTCTTGCTTAGCTCCCCACTGAAATACATTTCGGTCCAGAGTATTTGATTTAGCTCTGTATATTTCATGACTTTTGTCAGTTTGATTTAAAAACAGTGTTACACAATGCAGGTTTTCACATGGTTTATGATTTGACTGTGAAGCATTTATGATACAATAAATACTGGTTATATTGTTGGATAGAGGATTTAACAATTGAAAACATGAAACTGATGGAAATGGATGGATCAAGTCTCACTAATAAAAGTAGTATCTACGGTTACAGACTGTAACACAGCTAAAGCTGAAGTCAATGCAATATATAACTTTATACTTAGCTGATAATGGGAGCTTGGAGGGAAAACAACAAGCAGTATTTAATAATGATGGATTTTGTGTGTTCAGTGGAAACTTGTGGTGGTTTTTAGTGGCCAGGGGTTTTTTTGTTAGCAGGGGGGCCTATGGGGAGGCTTCTTTGAGAAACTGCTGGAAGTTTCTCCATTTCCAGCAGAGCCAATGTCAGTCAGCTCCAGGCTGGACCTGCCGCTGGCCAAGGCCAGGCCAATGAGGAGTTATGGTAACGCCTCTGTGATAACACATTTAAGAAGGAGGAAAAAAAAGTTCAGGCAGACGAACATGGGCGCTTAGAGAAGAGCAGAGTGAGAAGTTGTGATTAACACCAAGGTCAGTGGAAGAGGAGGGAGAGGAGATGCCATGAGCACTGGAATGGGGCCCCTGCAGCCTGTAGTGCAGACCATGGTGAAGNAAACCCTTAGTATTTTGAGTTGGAGCCTGTTTTGCCTGTGAAATAATAAGGAGTTTTTTATGGTCCTTATCACAAACTTGTGAAACCTTTTAGTCTTTCCTCTCCTTTGTCCATTTGTAGGGAGGGGAGTGGGAGAGTGTGGCTGTGTGTGTGTGAGTCCTTGGCGTTTAGCCAGGCTCAAACCACTACACTTGTTATGAAATCAAATAGGAAACACTAACAGAGCCATACAAGAAGTTGTCAATAAAAACATGGTGTATCAGGTTCAGAAGCAACATGGGAGATGGCTGGTTGAGAAAAAGAGTGTACAGAGTCCCAGTTCCTTCCTCATCTTGGTGGCATATGTGGTGATGAGAGGGAAGAGGGACAGGGATGTTTCCTCCTGGGTTTCTTCAAACTTGTCTATTGAAACATTAAAGAAAAATAACTGAAGGAACAGTGTTGTCAGGGCACTGGAGTCAAAGGATTCTCTGGTTAGATACAACAGGGACACCTGCTTTGTTCCATGTCCATGGCTTGTGTAAGGACAAAGTGGCTTTGGCTGTATTTGATGTGGAGGGAGACAAGCTGGCCTCAGCCTCCTAGGCCAGGTCTTGCTGACCACATCAAAGTGCTGATCCTCAGCATGGCTGCTGGTGTCCCTTATGGTCTGGACCTCACAGCACTTTTCCACAAGTGCTGAGCTCCTGGCTGCTGCCTCACACAGCTAGTCCTACCAGAGGCCATGGGCTCGGAAAGGTTTCTGTGTGCCTTGGTCATGACAGTAGTTGAATGACGCCAGCATTCCAGCGTCTTGCTGCTCAGACAGACCCGGGTATTATTCCAGTGAGTTCCAGCTAGCTCCTGGGAGAGCCTTTATAGGCACAGGTCTTGACCATCACTGACAGGGACAGGATGAGCAAAGATCTTGTCAAATACCTAATGGAGTGTCATCTACCACCTCCTGGGCTACAGACTACTGTACTCCAAGGCAGTCCTGAGCTCCACAACTTTTAATTAATTGTGGAGCTAATTTATCTCCCAGTTTAGGGCCAACGCCAGTAAAAGCTGGTGTAACTCATCTTTGCTAAGGCTTTTTGGGTGGCTGGGATACTGTGAGAAACTTGAGATAAAAAGTCACTTTCCTGTTTTCACTGCTTGGTCCCCTGCCTTGCTTCCTCAAAACTGAAGTTACACTGGTTTGGAAGTGTGCTTAAAAAGTAGGAGAGGACACCTCTGGGCATCTGCCCTTGCATCATCTGCCTATGTGTTAGATTATGAGTCTTGACATAAATGGGGTACATCAGCACATGAGATGGGAAAGGTATGTGCTTACTATCTGGTTTAGTTTAATTTTAAATCCGTCAACTTTAGTGGCAGAAGCTACTGCCACCGTGATGTCGCTGCACCTCTGCATGCTGTGAGCAGGTCTCTGTGGTGCACAGTGGCTTACCAAGGCTCTGGCTGCACTGCTTCTCTCACAGTTGCTTTTAACTGCATCACTGACAACAGTTGGGAATATCCCAGGAGAAAGATCCACACAGACGCATCTCAAGTGAATTAGAAGTCATGATTACAAGAAGCCCTGACTTTTGTCTCCTCTTCAAAGCCTCCGCTTTCTTTTATATCCAAAGTCACAACAGGAGGATATCCTACCTTACTGTAGGATATCCCATCAAACACAGAGGTGATTTCAGCTAGAGATGACACATCGACCACAACTGGGTGGGAAGACAGCAAAGAGTCATCCTTCATTACAGGAAGCACATCGTCAATTAAAACCTGTTCAAGCTGAGAAAGAGAAGTCATTAGATAGGAAGAAAGGAATATATTCCTAACTTCTTGAATAAGTAGTTTGAACTGCAGCTTCTCTAGGGAGAGGCAGTTGGAAATGGAATGAAATTTCATGCCCTCTATAGAAGGACTTGCAAACTCCTACTTTACATCTGAATGGGGAGGGATAGAACTTTTCTTTACCTAAGATAAATAATTTTGCCTTCTGCGAATCATGTTTTCCCGCCTGTATCATAACACAAACATGCCTGGCCCACTTTCCCTACACCCCCAGTAGGCAAAAAAGTAGGCTGTGTTGCCAATTTCAACAGTGTGACAATATTTGCAAAGCATTATGGGCTTCTCTTGCAAAAGTGGAGGTGGGTAGGACGGGAGGGAGGGAGGAGGAGACAGGCTTCCCCATCCCAAGGCTTATAATTTTTTTTAAAGTGATTTTAAATTTTTTTTAAAGATTAAGTTTTCAGCAGTCAAAAGCCCCTTACTTTCTAATCAATATTGACCAAAGATGACTAAATTTCAATTTAGTTTTCCTCTTCTAATAATCACTGGGGTGATAACATTGAAATGCCTCTAGATCTTATATGATTATGATATCTAGATACAATAAGGTCTTTTAAATTTTAAGCTCAGTAATTAAATTTTTTCTTATGTAGTTAGGATAAGAGTTCCTCTACTTCAAAGAGTAAAAGTAACTCAGAAATGATTTTGTTCTCAGCCTCATATAAAACGGATCCGAGGAGATATTTATGGGGAGCAGCAAGGGGGGCAGGAAAAGCACCAAGTAGACATTGCCTAAGTCACTAGGCTAAGGGGCTAGTAGATTCCAAAAACAGGCTCAACCTATGCAAAACCTACCCTGCTTCTCCCACTGGCATGTGTTGTGTATTTCCTAGTAGGCAGGATCTCATTACACCTGGACAGCTGGGGGAAATATGCATGCTATGTGCCATCACATCTGTTTGGGAGGGGAGGAAGGAAAGAGCAAGAAACCTCTCTCTATTGACACACTGCTATCATTCCTCGGAGTCTAATGAATAAGGCTACCCTCTCTGCACCCCCCTTAAAGTGTCTGGAGTTGGTTTTGTTGCACAGTTAGCACTGCAGGCCATCCCCTGTCACTATCTATTTTTGCACTGCAGAGAGATTGTCTGAGTTGGAGCATTTGAAATAACACTTAAAATGCTATCAGAAGCTGAATGGAAGTCCCATATTTTCCTTGATGAATAGCCCAAGCTGTGGAGACAGGTGCAGGTTCCGAAGCCTCACCAGAACGAATAACAATCCCAAGTCCAATGATGAAGAAAGTACAGCCCAACTAAATGTTCATCTTTCAGAGTTAGACCTTTAAACAACCTTGCAAAATTGCTAAGGCTCTGTCCAGAATCCACTTAGGTGTTATTTGCCATAATAATAACCAAACAGTTGACTCACTTGTTAAAAAATAATGACTCTTCCCTGCATACTAAAACCTTACGAAGTTTACTTTGACTTGTTTCAGAACATAACACATGTATGTGAGAAAGCTTAAACCAACTTTATGTTACACTGCACTGTGTTAGTTTTCTATAAATAAACTTTGAATCTTCATTGTCCTTGTCTAATTTTCATTCCCTTTTGAAATACTCCTCCCAGTCTCACCAAGCTTCCACAAGACAGAAATAATTACCATTTGCCAATCTGGTTCTGCTTCATTTGCTCCCAGGAACTCAAAATAGCTGGCAAATCCTTCATTTAACCACAAGTCATCCCACCAGTCCATGGTTACAATATTTCCAAACCACTACAATTATAAACATAAAGATGTAGTGTTAGCTAAATAGTAAATGTACATTTCAGTATCTCACATCTCCACATAGAACATTAATTTGCTTACTTTTTTCCTGTTGCTAGATGAAAATTATCATAATTCTGGGGTTTAAATAGGAATTAAGGCCTTGTCTTGTGTTTAAACATCACTTTTATCATAAAATTACATATTACTGGGGAGATTGCTAATGATTCATGTGCCAGTGAAAATATTCTTAGTTTGTTCCTCTTGATTTGGTTTGTGCTTCTAAAGATATGTTTTTAGACAGCCTCCACAGTGTATAGTTGTCCCTATTTGCTTGCCCAAAAGAGACATCTGCACACGTAATTTATTTCCTTTAAAGCATTTCAGACAGATTTTCATAAGCTGGCTGACAGTCTGGGCCCAAGCATCTAACTTCCTGAGAAAAATGACAAGGCAGTAATCATGGTATTTTAAAGCTCTAATGGGGATCTGTTTCAACATAATATTTTGCAGAGTGTGAGCACATATGGAAGATCCTGAGACGGAGTTGATGACCGTATTTTCAAGATTAAAATATTGTGACTACATATTTGAAACACTGTAAAAATGAATCATGTCCTAAGATGTACCTGATGAGCGAGCTCGTGGGCTATGACAGTAGCTACTCTCTGTTTGTTGGAAGTGGCTGACTCCTGGGGATCATACAGCAGGTTTGTTTCTCTGTAGGTGATCAGCCCCCAGTTCTCCATAGCACCTGTCCCAAAATCTGGAATAGCTATTTCATCTGCATTGAAAGAAAGAGAACATGATTACCACTGTATCCTTTAAACCACCTAGCTTGTCCTCTCTGTGTGTATTTACAGCCTGTATTGCTTACCATTTGTGATTCCGGCTTAGTACTGTTGACTGCAGGCTACAGACTGTGTTTAAGTGAGGAACTGGCCTATAGCAGCTGATAGAATGCTCCCTGGCTCTGCTGAGATTCATATTGCTGGGATCAGTTCCACTAGCTAAGGATCTGTCCTGTGAGGTGATGCTATGTCACCTTCTGGGAACATGTGTATCATACATTACTTAATTTTGGCTCCAGAAATTAATACAATTGTCTGGGGATGTGCTGTAAGTAGCACTCCTGAAACTATTTGCAGCGTAATGGAGCATGACATTGTTTGTCACACTGTTGTATTAAAAATATTTTTTGACATTTTAACTGAAGTAAATCCCCCATGTTTTGAACTGCATCTGTTTCTACGCCTGGCAATTTGTGGGGGTCATTCATTTATGGTCAGTAATCAATACAGGTTTAAATGAGAATTAGGGACTCAACTGGACTGGCATTTTCTTCTGCAAATAATGACCACAGCCTTCCTATGTGGGTTAGTGAAAAAAGTACATGTGGAATTAAAACTGAATAGACTGAACAACCCTCACCCCACCATAAGAGAAGATAGGAATTACTTATTTTAAATTAAACAACTTGATTACAGAATGAAAGCTGGTAGTCTGGCAAGGGCTTCAGTTATAATAAAAATGAGGATCAAAAGGAGAATGGCAATGTCAGAAGCCATAAATCAATGTGAAGTATAAAATTTAAACAAACCATTATGCAGAAGTATATTTGATCCATCAGTTTTGACCTCGATGACTTCTAATAATGAGTGAACACCATGGTAAGTTAAGATTTGTGATCCAACAAATAGACATTCTGAGAAAAAGAGTATCAAGTCTACAAAAGTATCTATCTTGTGATACTGCTAACTTGGGGATAACAGCCCTGTAGCTCAGACAGGCCCTTAGCCACACCTTGCTGTGGCAAAGTCATCATGCTTTCATATAGGTGAGATATAGTCATTATTATTGGGGACCAGTGTGTGAAAGAACAACATATTGTGCTGGTTTTCCTAATTCAGTTGTTGTTGAAATGCAAACAGATATTTACAGTAAACTCAGATGCCGTTTTGAAAGGAGGAGGTAAAAGTCTTTTGTTAGAGTAATATAGGTTAGCCTGATAGGTACACATATGAATAGCCAGTAAAAAGTTTGCATAGCATTATTAATGGTCTTCAAAGTTTGGGGTATTTTTTCCCCATTACATTGCCTTGACTTGTTTGCAGTTAGTATTTTTCCATCCTTTTAAGTTCATGAACCCAACTGAATTACCTCTTTGAAGGACTTAGGAGGGGGCATTTCCATAACTCTGATGACATTTCCAACTTTATAAATTCAAATTGCACAAACCAGATCCACAGCCCAGACATTTTAAACTATGCCCAAATGCACTACTTTCTCTGCTTGTTTTGTTACCATGGGCAAAATTTGAGAGTGTGCCCACTCTTTTTTAGTTTTGCATCTTTATTTAGCCCAGCAGTAGAAACTACAAATTATATGGTGGACCACATTCATCTTTCTAAGAAGTTAATACACACCTACTTTGCACTAAAGTTAATAAATAATATGACATACTCTTTGACTGTTTACATCTTCACTTATCTCACTTATCTTGACTTGTCAGAAGTTCCTGTGGTAGTGGTACATATTTTTCTGAAACTCCTGGCTCTATTTTAACTCCTGATGTTCCTTTGCTGATGACACCAAAGCTTCCCCTGCTTTTCCACAAGACACTTAGACCTAACCATGCCAGGACCAGTGCTTCAGTTCAGCAAACTGAACTGTGAGAACTGGTAACTAAGCTGTTACTGAGACCAACTCTCCCATCATGACATTTTGGAACATCTTGAACTACATTGGTACAGTTTTAAAACATCCTGACATAATATCAGCAGTTAGCAACCAAATGCTTTCTTGCTGTTTTCCACTAAGGCACAGAGACCTATAGGAGCAACATAACCATGACAGTGAATTAACAAAATGAAAAATATAAATATTAATAATTACCTAGTTTTGGAAGAGAATAGTTCAAATCAAAGTACTTTTCTAAGAAGTCGAATACAATTCTTGTTACATTTGCTGCATATTCTGCTGTGTGTATTTGCTGTGGCTGGGCGTAAACTCTCAGCTGTAAAATATAGAAAGATAATTAGAGGAGTTAAAAAGAAATTAGAAGGTATCAAGCATTGAAAAGGCATTTAGTGTACATACGTATAACATTGGAGGCTTTCTCTAAAAGACTGGCCTGAACAATGAATTCTGTTCCCTATCACTTTTACTTAACAAAGTTTTTCAAATGTTGCACATAAGAGAGACTGAATCAATATAATCTGTGCAGGTTTTCCACAGCATATCTAAATTGTAACACTGGCAAGACCCATGTCCAGAAGCTCACAGTGGCCAAGCTTGGAGAAGGGCTTGGATGCATATCAGGCCTACTTCCCCAAGGCCTGGTTTTCTCAAGAACGAAACCTGGGAAAGCACAGTCAAAGGGGATGCACTTCTTCTGAGCAGTTAATTGATCTTGACTGATCCCATCAGATTAATCTTTAGGAGCACACCTGTATTGAAATGTGTTTGAAGCTCATAACACCTTATTTTCTTCAACTTCTTCCTATCTTTTCTACCTTCTATCATCATAGTTTACTCTTGTCCTTGTATATGTCTGAAGGGTTTACCAGTCCTGTCACTCCTCCCAGACTGTGGCTCATGAGAGTCGAGCATCTGTTTGACCAGGACCATGGGCCATAAAGCCCTCCAGCCACAGTGGTGGTGCCTGTTGGGCTGCTGCACCCCAGGAAATCACAGGCAAAAGTCAGCTCGCTCTTTTCCCTCCAGGCAAATCCAGGGAAACTGGCATTTTTTGTAGCCCTGTGTGATAAGTCACTATTTCTGTTCTCCTCTTGCATATCTGAATGCAATAAATGATGTGTTGGATGTTGACCTTTCTATCCCTGACTCTTTGTGCCTGGGACTACTTTGGCTATTACTGTCAAGCAATAGGAAACCTCAAGGTCTGGAGGACTAGAGTCCTTATAGCATCCATATCCCTGTGGAGGAGGACTGCAGCTTGAAAAAACCTTTTGGGATGTTATCTCTTTGTGAAGACAAAGGTTGAGTTCAGAATTATGGAACCTGTTGGGGATCTTTTTGTCCCAAAGCTTGCAGGAGCTGTAGGCTGTTCTCTTCACTGGCCCTGAATATTTCCACTGTGGAAAGTAAGACATCTCTATATGGAGTGAAATTTCCAGTTTTAGGAAAACTGATCTCTCTCATTTTGCTGGCTATGTGACTCTTATGAATGAGCCACATTCATCTGGCTACGTTGGTGTGGCTTGTTTTCTTCTCAGTGCTGTCTTACAGCCAGGAGTTTAGGGTCCAAGTTGAGCAAAGGAGCTAGTCTATTTTAGGAGCTTAAGTTGAGCAAAGGAGCTAGTCTATTTTAGGAGCTCTCTTGGAGCCTGACAACACATTGATTTCAATACCATGAAATTACACTTCCTCCAATGAGAGGGGAGGATGGGAAAGCGGTCAGAAATAAAGCTGGAATGAAATAAAAAAACCATCAAAACCAAAAAAACTTATGAAATTCAATTGGGAATCCATTCCAGCCAGGGGATTTTCCCCAGGGTCAGTTTGCAATTACAGCCTGCAATTTCCACTTCTGTAAGCTCTTTACCCAATTTAGCAGTCTTCAGTCCCTTAGCTGATCCATAGTCATCGTTTCCAAAACCTTCAGCATGCACTAGAACTGACTCTGGGTTTCATTTGTACAATCTCCTCTGTGATTTTCCAAACCAGACATTTGGTACCCGCCAAGTAATCAGCTCAGGAGCATTGTTTCCAGCTGTAGGCACATTTCCCACCATCGATTCCATTAATGTCTTTATTAGGGCTTTCAGATTCAAGAGCAGAGTTTTAAAATAATTTATCATGTCATGTGAGCTGTATGTTCTTGCTGTTTTTTATGAAAGTAATTTAAGGATCACCTGGATACTTTCTGTTAGACAAGAGACTTATTGCTAGAAATTTGCACAGCAAACTCTGGAATGTTTCTTTCAGCAGCTGGTGAATCTAACAACCTCATTGTTCAGCTGGGCTTCAAAGTTCTTGGACAGGAACACTTGGAAAGGTTAGAAAAATTACTTTCTAAATATCTGATTAAAAACTCTAAAGATAGACTGGCTTTCCTGGGGAAAAGGGAATTTTTAATGATAAAGTTTATGTGACTCCCTTACTTAAGAACAATCTTACACATGTACTTTTTAGTGATTAAGTTATGTCCATATTAAGAGAAAGGAAACAGTTATGATTTTAACTGCACTTAAACTCCAAGTTTTCTAGGACTAGCAGGCAAGTCCTCAGACATTGTTTAGTGAACAGCTTTAATAAAGTATGTAGTAACCAAGACCTGAATTAGAAGATAATTCTTCAGGCAACATCTGTACTGACACGAATACCCCTGCTTGTACACACACACACACACTTTAATTACCCTGTTTTAATGAACACTCTCCCCTAATCAGAAAAGCTACAACCAGTCAGGAATACTGTGGGCTTTACTGGTTTGCTTGGGGGGAAAAAAACAAATATTGACCTCACAGCCATGCTTTGGAGCATGGCATGGACAAGCAGAAAATATTAAATTTTGCACAGAGGAAGTAGTGTTACACATTTCTTCAGTACTTCCCCCCCCACCCCCCCCGAGTTTCTGCACAAAAAGCTATACAAATTCTGCTTCTTAAAATAACTAAACTCTAGAGAATACCTACTGAGGCCAAATAATTCAAGTCCTGTCTGCAATAATGAGTGGATCAGCTGCTCTGAAGAGCAACTGGTTAACAAAATTGTATGACTGGGTAGCCTAAAATTGTACCCCTGTTTTGTTAATTATTCAGCCAAACAGCAGGGAACTAAGAATATTACATCTCTATCTCGAATCAGGCTCCATTTTTTCATCTAAGTGTGATTGTACCTTAATTATTTGTCAAGAAATAATATAAGCATACAGTATGACAACAGTGAGGGCACAGGAGGGAGGCCTCAGCACAGCACTGTGCCAGGAAGCCTTTGCTAAAAACTGAATCAGAACATTGGAGATTTCTACAAGATAGATTTTCACATTAATGGACAGCCCAAAGTAGGGAAGGATTTGCTGAGCTCTTTTGGATAGAGAAACACAGACAGAGCTAACTTGCTAGGGGAACAGTGGCCTGGTTGGTGTTTTGTTCTAGATTCCCTGTCCATTTGTGTCACTGTTTCCAGAACAGGAGGAAAGCACTGCCAGCTCAGGTGAACCACAAGACCATGTGTTACATAAGGGGAAAAGAAGGGAGAGCAGCAATAGCATATAGCCCTGGGGTCATCCTTTTTGTCAGATGAAGAAAAGATCTAAATCAGTAAATAATTAACAGCAAGTTGAGCATACCAGTCTAGATTTAGGCTAAATGAGGAGTTTATGTGGAGGCGCAAATTGTATTTAGGATTTCAGTTTGTGATTCAACGTAGTGTCATGTGATTTCTTTATGCCTAATCAGCTGTACCTTCAGGAGGTTTGAATCTAAACAAGAACTGGACTGGACTGCCTACTGCATCTAAATAAAGGAGCTGTTTTAATTTTATGGATTCAGATTCAAACATGCACACTTCATTAGAGTATCTACTAAATATCTGGCTGTTTAGGTAGACACTATCACTTCTACACTTACTTGTAAAGAACTTACACAGGGCAGTTGCCTGTAGCAGGTATTGTAAAATAAAGAGTATTAAAGCCAATACATAATGGCACATAGGACTGTAGTCCTATGTCTCCATGGCTGTAATAACATCAAGTGCATATATTCACACCTCTTAACGCACAGAAAACTATGAAGTATTTTTGTCCATGGCCTTTGACTCTCCTGTGTTCCTTGACTTGTACATACCTTCAGACACTGGGCTTTGAGTCAGGGATGAGGTCAGAGAAAGAGTGCTCCTTCCTTACCTGTGTGCCCGTATGGGAGGTATTGACTGAGATCTCACAAAGATGGGAGACAAGAAGGACTGCAAAATGCTGTATGTAGTCAAGGTCAGAGAGATCACTGTGGACACCTAATCAGATAAATTAGGCTGCCAAAAATAGGCTATCAGAAAGGAAAATTATGTTCCTGTTTGTATAAAAAAAGCCCATATTTTTTAAAATGCAAATCAAGGTACATCTGTCATCTGAACCATGTTCAGGCTGCAGCAGGACTTACAGGTTTTCCACTAGCAGATATTCTCTCTATCCAGTCAAACTGGTGCACCGCAAAGCATACCAAGTAAGTGCTCATGGGAACTGACTTCTCAAAAGTTGTTCGATTCCAGCCACCACCGAGTTGTACAGTTTGCTGCAGAAATGGAAAAACAATCAATTTGACTTTTGGAATTGCAAACACATGCAGAAGAGGGTACAATGTTTGTACGAAGGCTGCAACTACCCAGGAATGATAAATCACCTCTCCACATTCACCTCTTCTGGCATCTCATTGCTGAAGGCATGAGAACAGATAACATGGGTTTTTTTCTGCAATACTGCAATACATGAAATGGGATTTTGTTTTTCTGCACTACATAAATTTACCTTATTCTAATTTTCATCAGGGATTTGAAATCATTCAAATGCACAGGAATTTTGCCAACAGGAATTTCCTGGTATATGCTGCTGTGTTTTGTTTTTACAACAGTGGCATAAAATAACATCACTTTGGACAGATCAGAGAAGAGGCTGAATTCTCTCCTCTCTCAAATACATGCATCATGTACAAGTCAGGGCTTGCAGAGATTCTACTTAAGGTAAAGACCAGTCTGGGATTCTGTAGTGAATCTATCCTGAATTCATTCAAATACAAACCAGCAGTGCTAATTGGTGGATTGCTTAAATGTACATAAAATGTAGTGGTGATCATAGTTTTTATTATGCAAATCAATTAAAAACCATGCTTTACTCCCTAAATGTCCTTAACTTTCAACTGAGTTATATGGCCAGACCTGCATCCTGTTGTATGTGATTCATCCCATACATACTTATTTCTGTTATTTCTTTTCTGCTATTATATGATAATTTTTTGTGCTTCTGACTAGATGACTAACTTAAAGAGGACAAAAGCAAAATGAATATAAGAGACATTAGCCTTCTAGAGATCCAATACTTCATGATATTTGTTTTTATAAACATAATATAAATAAAGTGCAGATAGTGAATGTTACAGGTAATGTGATTCCATGAGCAAAACACCTTTTCACAGATATATTCACAATCCCCTTTTCACAGAGGTATTCACAATCTACTTTTATGTTATTTGACTTATGTGAGTATAGATTGGGCTATGTNACCTCAGTGAAAAAGGCAAATGAAATGTACAAGTTTCTGATTTTGCCGTGTTGATTACACAGCTCCAATCATCAAAATTGCTGCAGGATGTATAACAACAATATGCTTTGCATTTACAAACTACTACATTTCCATCTGTTGAAAGCATCTTTCCCAAATATCTTTCACTACCAAGAGCAGAGCTACTGACCTTGTGAGCACACCAGATCAAAAAGTGCTCTGCTGTAATCCCTTAGTCAAATCTGAGTGTGAACTCAGCATAATCTACGTTTTCTTATCTGTACTTGTTTTTTAGCAAATTAATTAAGAAGCAGTAACTATTAACTATCCTTTAAAAAGCTTATTCTTGTATGTCCGTACTAGAGGCAAGGTCCACATGTCAAGGTGTAAAGTAAATCTCAAAATCCACTAAATCTTGATAACATGTAGTCTTATCCCCTTACCTTCCTTGCTTGATACTCTCACTTAATCTGAGGCCTGTGAGGAAAGGTACAGCACTCTCCTTTCATGTGTTGTTCATCAAAGTGCCTGGTGCTCATTTACTTATCATAGAAATACTTTCACTAACAATGGGTCAGAGCTTTAAATTTGCAAAGGATATGGAAGGCATCTGTGTTAGATTGGTAATAGTTATCTCAGCTGTGTTGCTAGAAGAAGAATTTGGGGGACTCTAAATAAAGCAGTACACAGTAAAGCAGACCTTTGTTTCTTGACTGGGGAAGCAATTTTTGAAGATGCAAATGCCAAAAGCCTGAAGGCTGGAAGCTCTTTTATCTTTTTTTTTT
>WEIV01003194.1:0-159934 GCA_013390005.1 Calyptomena viridis
AAAAAAAAAAAAGACTATTTTTTCTTTGTTTGCTATTAAAAATCTTGTACAGTAACGTCATGGGTAAATAAGTGGTAATAATTGTAATGAGTATAAACTATTTTAATCGGTCCAATAATTGTAAAATTTTATTGTAAAAGACGTTGAGGTGTTGGAGCAAGTCCAGAGAAGGGCAGCAAAGGTGGTGAAGGGACTGGAGCACAAGTCCTATGAGGAGAGGCTAAGGAGGTGGGGTTGTTCAGCCTGGAGAAGAGGAGGCTCAGAAGTGACCATATCGTTCTCTACAGCCGCCTGAGAGGAGGTCGTAGCCAGGTGAGGGTCCGGCTCTTCTCTCAGGCAACTGGTGACAGGACGAGAGGACATAGTCTTTAAACTGTGCCAGGGGAGGCTTAGGTTGGACATTAGGAGGAACTTCTTCACAAAAAGGGTAATTATTAAACATTGGAATGGACTGCCCAGGGATGTGGTGGAATTGCCATCCCTGGAGGTGTTTAAGGACAGCCTGGATGTGGCACTTAATGCACGATCTAGTTTTAATGGTGGTGTTGTGTCATAAGCTGGACTCCATGATATCAAAGGTCTTTTTCAACCTAATTGACTCAGTGATTCTGTAAATAAAGGTTTTGATGAGGTTGTTGCCTTGGGTGTGTCGGGAGGTCTGATAGGGAGAGAGCAGGTGAAGATTGCCTGGCCTCACTGGGTGCTTCCCCAGTGCCTCCTCTGGCCCCAGACCAGCCAGCAGCCACATCCCCTGCCCACACACTCGTCCAAGGCTTGGTGGGCTGCGACAGCTGTGCCTACCAGCAGGTCAGAGGGATCCCTGTGCCCAGAGACATGTCTGCCAGACCCTGGCCTCAGCTGAACAGGGGCTGTGATGGTGTCCAAGCCCCAGGACCAGCACTTGCTGGGAGTGCTCAGCTGCTGAGGGACAGTGGGTGTAGGAGAACACAGCCTGGAATTGTTGCAAAGCCAATTCCCATGATTTTTGCCTGTGTGTTGCTGCCAGACCTTTTGCTCTCTTCCTGCCTCTGGGCCTTGCATCTCAGTCATCAGGGAGGAGGTCCCTTTCCTCCAGGAACTTCTTAAATCATCCAGAAAGGCCTAAAATTCTTGCTCCCCAATATCCTTCCCCTGTCATACCCTTGTGCTCTTTTCCCTGCCTGCAGCTGCTATCTGTCCCAAGGAAGGCTGCATATGATGCAGCCCCTCCTGAGGAGCTGACGTTCTGCTTCCTTCACAGTTTATCTCAATGTAGCGATCTCCACGATCGATGGCACTTCCTGCGTGCAGCGGGTGACACGGCTGAGAAAGGTCCCTGTGTGCTTCACCCAGCTCCAAATGGAAACACTGTGAAGGCACAGCCAGTGCCAGTGCAGAGCATGCTGCTGCCAGAATCGAGAGGCTGGAGGGGGCCATTACCTGTGACAGGGCTGGGGATGCCTGGAGGTGCCCCTCGGATACAGGAGGTGTGAGGTTGCAATAGGAGGTAGGGGGTACAGCTGCTGGAGTTTGCTTGGAATGCACAGGCATATCCCAATTGGTGCCAGGTCCTGCTCCAAACCTCTTTGAGCACAGATGGGTTGCTGAGATCCTGGGCAGGAGCAGCAGCTGCTGATTTCCACAGGCTTTAGCAGCACCACTTGTTAGAGATGGACCATCAGAGTCCTTGGTACCACTGGGCTAAGCATCAGTTCTGCCTGCCAACAGGATCAGCACCTCACTGCCATGCTGAAGGTGATGGTGGGCCCATGTCATACCCTTGTGGCACCTTCCCATCACAGTAATTATTGCCCTGCCCAAGCCCTGCAGTTTTCCGTTCGCTAAAGGAACATTTTTTGCTTCTGTTCCATCCCTCTGCTTACTCACCGCTTAGCACTGCTTACTCACATCCACAGGCTGCTGCCTGTCCCCACAGGATCAGGTTTTGTTACTCATGCAAATCATTTGCAGAGATCTTAATTTCTGAGAAGCATCTGAAAGACCTCAACACTGTTCCGTGTTTATTTGCAAACACTATTAACCGTTTCCTCTTCTTGCCCCAGCCACTCAACTCCTGCCTGGGTCAGACCCACAAATGTGAATTCAGTTAAACCGTTAGGGGAAGGATCTTTGGAACCTGTGTGTTTCTCTTCCTGAGCATCTTTTTCTGGTAATTTTTGTTCTCCATTTCATTTGGGAAGCTTTGCTTTCCCTGGACTTTAAGGTCATTCAGCTCTGGACTTCAGTCAGCTCATCTGAGGTGTTTGGTCACAGCTTTCATTTTCATCTTCCAAATTTTCAGTGCTCCTTAAATAACCCAGATGCTTTTAAGCCATTTTGGGACTGTGTTGGGGGCCGTTTGCTGCAGAGCAGCCTGGTGGGCAACCCAGACCCCTTGGCACTATATGGACTCTGAGGATTGGTACAGAAAGGGTTACTGCAGAAAGAAGATGCTGTGTACACCAGCTGAGAGAAACTGCTGCTGGAAGATGCTGAAGCTAGAATGTGAGTGGCTGCCTAAAGTCAACAATGATATGAATGGCTGGCTGCCCGGACAGTCCCAGCAGAAGATTGCTATGGGAAAGAGCTGAAAGAAAAGCCTGAGAGAAAACCCTGTGTGCAGTGACCAATAGAAAGTGGACAAGCTAATCTCCCTCCAATAGAATGTTTTTTCTCTCTGCAAGTGTGTTTCACAAAAGTGCTTGTACCACAATGAAGTGTCAACACCTGATCACATTGGTCTGGCTGGCTGCCCGGACAGTCCCAGCAGAAGATTGCTATGGGAAAGAGCTGAAAGAAAAGCCTGAGAGAAAACCCTGTGTGCAGTGACCAATAGAAAGTGGACAAGCTAATCTCCCTCCAATAGAATGTTTTTTCTCTCTGCAAGTGTGTTTCACAAAATAGTATAAAAATAGTGCTTGTACCACAATGAAGTGTCAACACCTGATCACATTGGTCTGCACGTGTTGTCCGTGAGCTCCCGCACAGGACTGACCCTCTACCCTTTGAGGTGAGTGCTCAGGTGGTACCTATGTGCCCTGACAGCGATGGCTTCAGGAGACTGGAGCCTCCTCTGGGTCCCAGCTGCATCGGTGGGACTCTTGCCAACACATTGGTCTAGCTTCTTGTTGGGGAAAAAAAGACATTTGTGCTCCCATGAAGTGGTGTGATGTTCTTGCTGAAGTTACTGTCTCTTAGTTTTGAAGAATAAACTGTTTTCTTACTTATTACTCTTTCTCCTTCCTTTTTAGGCTTTCTTTTCCTCTTTTGGTGACCAAATAGAAAAGGACTGTCCCATGCAATTTACTATATTCCAGCTCACAGAAAGCATCAAAGGACCTTTTTGTGGATAAAGGGCCCTCAGCAAAACCCCAGGATGTACCAGCCACCCTGTTGGGCTGGAGGGGATTTACTAGCATGAGCAGGATGCTGCAGCATGGTTGGAGCCAGTCTGTTTTCCCTGGTACTGGAGAGCCTGGTGCAAGAGCCAGCAAGAGCTGTGTTGGTCTGGCAGGGTGCAGGTGTGGTGCAGGCAGGGTGCAAAGTCTGGAGCCTGGTAGCTGCTGTGGGGCCAGGGCTGAGCTCCTCTGTGGTGCCAACACCTGGGGCACATGCTGGGCTGGGACACGGCGCTGCTGCTCACCTCGCTTTCCTCTGCAGCGGCTTCCTAGCAGTGAGATTGATCTTTTCTTTTATTCTTTTCATGATTTTTTTTTTCAGAAAAAAACCATTTAGCCGTTGTTGGTTTCTCATGAACGCAGCAGCCTCCCCGCCTTGGGTACCGTCTTACACCCATTTCTAGTGTGCATTGGAAAGTGTGAGCAATTCGCGCTATGATTTTAATCAGAGCCCTCTGCTGCTGCTGCTGCATGGGGCAGGGAGGATGAGCCAGTTTTTCCTGCTGATCCCTGTCTTGGTGAGTGGCAATCTTGGCAGTGATACCCATCACATCATCTGCCTTTAGAAGTCAAAACATGTGGCAAGTGCCAAACAAGCCTTCCGCCACCTGACCCAGACGCCTAGTGTCACCATATGGGGACACAAAGCCTCAAGGTAGAAAAGCCTTCTTACTGTGAGCTTCCATATTTCCTGAAATTCAGTTTGATTTAGTTTAGTTAGGGCTTTTTTAGTGGGAATGCAGGAAACTGTGAAGGAAGAAGTGATGTCCACCTCAAAGCCCACCTGCACCCTTGCACATGGTGAAGAGTTCTCCCTTTGCCACCCATCCAGGCAGTGCAGAGGCTTCTTGCCAGGTGGCATGTAGAAGTGGCAAGGTGGGCATAGCTCGTGCTATAACTCATGAGAAAGGTATGGTGCTGCAACGCCAGGAGGAGATTGGAAAAGAGGACCCAGGACAGGCTGGATTAAGCCACCCACTCAGTGTGAGCTCTGTCTGCCCCAGTTCTCAACCCTCTCCTTGGCCATCCCAATTTGGTCATCATGGTAGTGTTTGGTTAGTGGTTGGACTTGATGATCTTAGAGATCTTTTCCAATCTTATTTTTCTATGATTCTATGAAATTAGGGATGGCTTCCCCATCCCACTTGCCTGCCAGGGCCATGTTTGAAAGTGAGAGGTGAACAAACCCCAGCCCTGACACTTATTTCTGAAAGCCTGGAAAATGAAATCATCATTAGAATCACATCCTTCACCCCAATTATTAATTTTCCCCTGACACTTTCCAAAATTGCGAAGCACTGAGGCTGTGTTCAAGAGAAGCAGACGAGCGTGCTTTCACCGCTGGTTATTTCCTATGCGAGTATTAGTCAGTGCGGTGAGTGGGGAACATCAACAGCGGAAAAATTACAGAAGACTTCTGCAAATGTCACCCCAATAACAGCACCCTGATCCTGAGCACTTGTCTTTGCTCTCTGCAAATCTGTCATGAAAAAACACACTGGAGGAGGCAAAATTCCTTGTCCTTCCTTGTCCTTATCCTTGTCCTTGTCCTTGTCCTTCTCCTTCTCCTTCTCCTCCTTCTCTTCCTCCTTCTCCCTCCTCTCTCATCCCATCCCATCCCATCCCATCCCATCCCATCCCATCCCATCCCATCCCATCCCATCCCATCCCATCCCTGGGAGCAGCCTGCCAGTAGATGCCCCATAGCTACTCAGACCCGCCCTATCTACCCACTGCCACATGCCCCCCAAGACCCAGTGCCTTGGCACCCAGTGGGAGCATCCATGGGTGCCTGGGAACCCAAGACAGCTTCTGTTTATGAACCAGGCTTGGAGCTGAGGACATGTTCCCTATGGTTCCTGCCTGCTCCATCCCTGGAAGATTTTCCCCCAAATGGAACAGCCTCAGAGATGCCTGTCCTCACTGCTCAGCACCTGGGTGCCTGCGTGGGAGTGCACCAGGAGATGCAAAGAGGGGAAGGGGCCAGGTCTGGCTCAGCTGATCCCTGCCTCTGTGAGGAGGAAGCTGTGGGCGGGAGGCAGCCCGGGTTTCCCTCTGGGGCAGAGATGGGCACGTTTCATTTCCACCCAGCCCTTGCTGTGTACGACAGAGAACAAGCTGCCGCTGTGAGGAAGGAAGAACAGAGAGAGCCGGGGGTGTCACAGCACATAAGGCACAGCACATCACACCTGCCTGGGCAGGGAACTGACTGTCTCACCGTGCCTCCAAGTGCCTCGAAGACGATACGTGGCAGCATGGAAGCGGTCCTGGCTGGCCTCTGCACCGTCCTGCTCTGCTGTGGGCCCATGCTGGCCTGTTGCCACCGGGGTAGGTACTGGAGTGTGCTGTGCTCACTGGCATGGCCTGTCATTTGCAGCTCTTGGAAAATGTCTTCGTAGTTAAAAATCAGCTCTGTCATCCAGAAGGCAGAAACCCCAAAGCCTTTGGGTACATGTGGCTGAAGAAAAGGACATGGGGATGCTTGCGGTAGAATGAAATTAAAAGATGGAGAAGGGGACACAGCCTTAAGTGCTGACACCAGAGCTGTGTTGTGGCACAGTGACTGCTGTACGGGTTTGATATTGAGCTTCTGGGTTTGCCAGTGCCATGTGGAGTCTAGTGTTTTCTGCTCTGGCTCTCATGGCTTCAGTCTGCACCATTGAGCTGCAACTCCTGGTTTGGACTTGACATTGAGGGAGTCAGGGTCCTTGCTCTGGGTGAAATTTGGGAAGAAGGAGAGATCAAGGGGAAGGGGTGAGTTTTGGCAGAGTGAGTGAGAGCTCTGATGAAGCTCTAGTCCCCCTTTCTCCCAGCCGGACTTTTTCTTTGTGGATTTGTGTGTTTTCTGGCCCAAGAATATATGCAGGGCTGGGTGTCCCTTGAAGCGAGTGTCACCTCTGGTGCTGGGAAGATGCAGGGAAACATGCAACCCCAACATCTACTTTCAGAAGTCCTTTGAACACTTCATTCATTGTTGTCAGCGGCACTGATAGAAAGCAAAGCCCTGAACTTGCTAAATATTTCCTGTTAAACACAAGAAATCCAAAACGCTCCAAAAATTCCATCTCTCCTTGTGGGCACTGCCACAGCCAGCACTGCCGTCAGGAACTGGAGCACTTCTCTCCCTCCCTCCTCCTGTTTGGTCTCATCCCTCATTTCTCAGCCCAGTTTTCCATCTAATCTTGTATCTATTGAAGGAATTGTCCAGGTTCCTTTTCTGGTTGGTGATGCTGAGGTTATGGTCCTATAGCCTCAAGCCAGAGTTGGAGGGATGGGAGGGATTTTCTGACTCTGCCTGCAAGCCCTGGGGCTGCTATCGGTGTTGATTCCTGAAAAGGGAAGGTAAATTTCTTAATGATAGGGATTGTTCAAAGCCTTGGAGGTTTGAATCTCTTGGTTGGGTAACCCACATGAAAAATGCTTCTTCCCACTTTTTATTGCTCTGAACAGAAATTAATGCAACAACTGCCATGTTCTGCTGTATGGGACTGGCTGAGCTGGGACATTGTGCGCCTGGCCCATGTTTGCAGTGTCCCTGCTGCCTGGAGGGGATGAACCCACTGGGATAATGGACAGGGAAATGTGGTGAAGCAGCTGGGCTGGTGCTAAGGGCTGAGTGGCCTGTGGCCATGGCTGACTGCCCTCTGTGCTGAGAGCAGCCTGGGAATCCTGGCCAGGACCTCTAGAATGCATGCCTGGCTGCCCATGTACACACAAGGAGGGCACAGGCAGCTGGAAAGGGATGGCATCATTAAGTTCCAGGTCACTCTGCCGTGTCAGGTGTTCTCAGGCTGGAGATAGCAAATACTGTGCCATGGGCAGCCCCTGCCTGCTCTGAGCTCTGAGCATGGCTCAGTGGGGAGAGCCAGAGCATCCCAGCAGGCAGGCAGGCATGTGATGGGCTGCTCCAGGACTCGGTCCCTCTGCTTGCTTTCAAAGTCAGCATCAGCTGAAGGAAGGATGACTCAGACATCAAAATATAGCATAGATTTAAAAATAATCCAACCCCCAAAGTCTGTTTTCACTCAGTACAGGTGTTCTGTGTTAATTTTAGCCCAGAGCACAATTTGCCCTGCTGAAACCACTTCACGGGACAGTTACTAACTCTGAAGGTCCCACTCCAGCCAGCAGGCACACACTCAGGAGCAGAGAGACATGGGCTGATTTACCTCCCTGAGATCCAGAGTGATAATGTGGACTGGGCTTGTGTCCTTGGCTCCTGCAGATGGGATATGACTGTTTCTGAGACCTGTGTCTGCTGTAACCATGTCTGCTCCTTGTTTCCTCTCTCCCAAACAGTGACAATCTTCCCAACAGTGTTAACTTTTCAAGAAGGTGGCATAGCCACCTTCTCCTGCAATATTTCCATGGAGAATGACTCTGGTTCAGAATACAGCCTCAACTGGTACAAGGAGACCAACCACAGCCAAGCCCAAAAAATCGCTGAGATCGTCCAAAACAATTCCATGACAAAGACAGAGAAATACCGGCTCACCAACCACACTCCTGTCTTCAAGATCGAGATCCTGAACCTCCACCAGAATGACTCGGGCTCCTACTACTGTGGACTAATTGCCTTCTTTGAACCTGATAAAGTGATGGAGAGCGACCGGTCCCAGCTGATGGTCACAGGTCAGCCTTGGGGCTGAGCTGATGGGGATGGGTCCCAAGCACATTGTAGCTCCAGGGCTTAAGGCAGGCAGTACCCTGCTGGTGGAGGATCTGACATGGGCTAAGAGAGCAGAGCCCTGCCCTTTCCTTTCTCCTTTGCATGCACGGTTGAGGTCCAGGGACACAGGATGTCCCTGTGAACACTGGATCTAGATGTGGTCCTGAGGCAGGAGGTCTCCATCCTGCTGGAGCAGTATCCCCAGTAATATTGCAGGAAGAAACAAATCCTTACCCATGGATGGAGGCCTGAGGCCAGTGTAGGGAACTGCCCTCACCCTTGAACATCTCCTTTGGGGACAGGGATTGTGTTTGGGTGATTACCAGGGCTCAGACCCTTTGAACAGCCAGTGTTGGTGTAGATACTGTCATTGCAATATCATGCTCTATAAGGGTCTGATAGTCCTATGGTGTGTGAGACTGAGATCTTAGAGCAATCTCTGCCATGCCCTTGCTTGGCAACACAGGGGCTTTGTGGGGCTGAAGCTGGCCTTCTATAAAAAAGAAAAGCACTGCAAAAGTCACTGTCTCTCACAACATCTCTTCCCAATCTGAGCTGATGCTGTGCTGGCCCCAGGATGTGCCCAGGGGAGGGAGGTCTGGGGAAGCCATGTCCTCTGTGGGGCTCTGCTGGGCATGTGGTCATGATGCACGACTGACTGTAGGTGCTGAGTGGAGCCCTGGCTCTCTGCACCCCAGCTCTCACATGTGGGATCATCTTCACCGCCTGCAGTGGGAAGGAATGGGACATGCCCAAAACATCCCTTGTGTTAGACCAAAATCCGGGCCCCTGGAGGGATGGTGGGGCTGTGGCAGCCTGCCTGGGACTAAGCCTGTTCTAAGGACAGCCCCCATGTGCCTCTGTTGCCTTTCACAAGGACTATAGAGGCCATTTTCCACTCCTGACCTGCTGTTCTGTTTCCCCTTTTTTGAATGGCTATTGCAGCAGTCCCTGAGATGAATGCCACTGAGGAGCCGGACACAGAGGAAGGCAGTCCCTCTGACCATATCAAGGCCATGCTTCTGGGTATTCTGCTGCTGGCTGGGGTGGTTGTGCTGCTGATCTTTGGCTACCTCACCGTCACATACAGGAGAGGAGGTGGGATTCCCCGTGGAGGCCATGCAAACCCAGCTTGGGATCAGGGATGAGCCAGATATCTGCAGCTACTTGGGGCACATGGGCTGGTTCAACATGCTAAACTCAGCTGTGGCATATTCCTATGGGACAAATATCTCTATGCCTAGAGGAGAAGGTTGCTTTGAGCCCTGCTTGGCCTTTGTAGAGCTCTCAGACTGTGTGCAGAGGCTCTACACCACTCGTTAGTGTGGCACTTTAATGCTGCCCATGAGTCCCTTCAATGCACCTTGCCCAGGCACCTTTGGAGCATCTCATTGTCACCCTGCTGCAGCACAGAGAATCGACTCAGCCATGCTGCAGGCACCCGGGGAGTTCTCACAGAGGGCTCCCCTGCATTCCACTAGTTCAAATTAGACTCTGGAGTGTGGGCTGGTATCTCATTTGTCCTTGTAATGCTTGGTGTGTTAGACTCTGAGTGGAGAAGGAGGAAGTGTGAAATGATTGTGATGTCCAATGCTCTCTAAGATGCGGGGGCTGGGTCAGCTCACACTGTTATGACACAGAAGCCTCTTCTAACCAAGTGTGTTACTTTGCAGATGTGCAGAAACCACCAAGTGAAAATATGCCAGCGGTGAGTTTTCCGCCTCTGTCACCCCGTTGTGGTGCAGGGGAGCACTGTGGCATTGCTGGGGTGAGGAGGGTGCAGGGCATCCCTTTATCAGCCCTTCACAAGCATCTCACTTCTCCTGTCTTCTCTGCTACTTGCTTGATCTTTTCTGCACAGCTACAACTGCTTTTCTACACCTGCAGCACCCAGCCCCATCACAAAATGAAAAAAAAGTGCCTGAAAGAGGATGGGACTCTCTAGTCCAACCCTTCCTCAAAGTAGGGTTATCTTTGACAGTGGATTGTGTTGCTGTAGAAAATGGGAGGATGTTCCCCCCCAATATATTAAGCCTAAAATTTATTTTGCTGCAGCTGATGCCTGTTCTCTTCTCCCTTTTGCCAGGCATCCCCAGGAGGGGTCTGTCTCCATCTCCTCTGCAATGCCATTCAATAGCTAGCTAAAGACAGGGAGGAGGTTCCCCTGTGCTCTCTCCTCTCTGGGCTAAGCAAACCCAGCCCCGGGCTCTTCTCATGTACACCGTGCCACCTTGGAGCCCAATGCAGAGGTGGGAAAAGGGCTCCTTGCCTTCCACTGCAGAGCAGGCAGAGAGCCCAGCCTGCCTGCAGAACTAAGACCCATGTGGCTTTGACAGTGAACTCAGGGCTCATGATCTGGTTCCTCTGGGCACATGCTATCCCAGGTCTGTGCATCTTTCTGCTTTGTATCATTCTCACACTCCTGGGTTGCTTCAGAGCTGATTTTGGCACTTGCTGTAAAAAGGGGGCTTGTGCTGGGGTGGCAGGTACCTCTGGATGTTGAATCACCACGATGGAGTTTCCTTGCAGAAGGAAGAGAAGCCCCCCGTGGTGTCCATATCCACTGTGGACTATGGTGTTCTGGAGTTTGAAAGGGACCGGTGCACACAGGTGCCTCCTGAGACATGTCCAGTTGACCAGACAGAGTACGCTACCATCATCTTCCCAGAGGAGAAACCTTTCACACTGGAGCAGGGGAAGAAACACCAGGATGAGAGGACTCGACAGCTGCACTCACAGCCCTGCTGAGGGACAGGGTCCCTCGTCACTGGGGTGCAGGCATGAACATGCTGCCCTGGTCCCTTGCTTCTGTTGCAGTTTGTAGTTGGGAAAAATCCAGCATACCAGGACTGAAGCAACAGAGACACTGCTGCTGGAGTTGATATTGGACAGTCTTGGCCACGGTGTTAGCATGGCCATGGGGGTGGGTACAACAGGATGAGGAAGATCCCTGCTGGTCTCCATGTGCTGCCTCTTCACTCAGGGCAGGGAGGATGGGCTGGGAGAAAGCAGTGATGCCAACAGGTGTGTCCCAAAGGTGATTTACATCCTGCCTTGGTTTTCTACCTCCACCCAGTGCTCTCTGGAGTGGCCACGCTGCTTCCCTTCCCCAGGTTTGACCCAACTAGCAAAGCATGACTGTTGGAGGAAATGTTGGAGACCAGAGCTGGAGTGGACCCTGTGAGATGCTGCTCGTGGGAACTGAAGGCTGAGGGCTTCTCCTTGCTCAGAACAGAGACTGCCTTGTGTATTGCTATTTAAAAAAAAAACCGGGGAAGTAGGCAGACAGTTTTCCTCCTCTCTCCAGGCACTTTCCTCCTCTGCAAGAGGGGAAATGTACACCTATGTCCCTTCTTCCATAGGTGGGAGTTGGATATGGCCATGGGGGTGAATAAAGTGTTTCGCGTCTGGAGAGTTTGTTGACTTGTGATGGCAAGTGTGTGGGCAGGCAAATAACAGCTCTTGCAGTGCAGGCGAGAGCTGGGAGGCGACAGCATCTGTTGTGGTTCCTGGGTCTCTCTGTGAGATATGCAAACTGCTCTTCCACAAAGCTGTTCTTAATAATTTAGAGAGGCCGATGTTCTTTTTCCTCTTGCCTCTGTCTGAGTTGGTCACCCAGGTGCAGCTTCAAACCAAGACCCTGCCTTAACCAGGCTTATTTTGGAGCACTCACCCAGTCTGTGAGGATGAGCATCCCTGCTGTACCAGGCTGTCATCAGCCAGGACAAACCTCACAGCATGGTACTTGGTGCAGCTTTCTAGCTTCAAACTTCCACTTTCCCTCTTGAAAGAGATGATGGGGCTGTGCTACCTGCCAGAAACCAGAGTGGAAAGAAGTGACAGCTGCTCGTGGGAGGAGAAACCCCAGTAAGGAGTGACTTTGGAGGCAGCAGAGACCTACCATGAGACTGTGAAACCCAGTGAAAACAGAGAAGAGTCACTTGCATCTCACACTTCGGCTGCACTGTCTGCAGTTTCTTCTTCCCTTACTTCCTGTAAGCCTTGTGGGAGCCAGCCCAGGTGCTGGGGGAAGGGGTGAGGCAAGCCAGGAACCACATTTTGTCCTCTGCGGGGATTGGAAAGTCCATGAGAAAAATCCAGAGAGGACCAGATGGGATAAACATCCGCTTGGGAGGGCTTTCATCTTTCTTCAGGGTGACACAGTGGATGTGGTGGTCTCCCTTGGTCTCTGGTGTTGCTGAAGGCTCCCAATAGCCTCCATGGGCAGTGCTGTAACTCCAATGACATTCACTCAGGCCAGTGCACGGTTCAGCTCATCAGGGCTTTTTGCAAGCAGCAGCCCAGCTACTTGCCCCAGCGGCTCTGTCAGAGATCTGCTGTGGCCAGCCAGAAAACCAAGGCAGGAGACAGCCACAGTGGGCGAGAAGTGGGAACTAAGTCAGCAGTTTTGCTTTTGGCTTTCCTGTCAGACACAACACTGGTGAGAGAGTGGGCCAGTGGGCCCTGCTTCATATTTTCCATCCTGACTCTCAGTCAGCAGAGATGTCAGATCTTGAGCCCTTCTTGCACCCCCTGGCTGCAGCTATGGCTCCTCCAGGAGCAGCTGGGGCTGAGTCCCTTCTTCTCTTGGTGGATGGTGGTCTGCAGATGGTCAGAGGCTCCCAAGCTAGCTGGTGGGGTTGGAGGTGTAGCAAAAGCATGTCCTGCTGACATTTGAGATGAGAGAATATCTAGCCTGTGTCAGTCAGTGCCCGTGCCCCTCCGAACCCCATCATCCTGACTGCAATCCTGCTCCTTGCAGGAAGGAAGGCTGGGGCCTGGGGATGTGTGGAGTGGTGGGGGTGCTCCAGGCTGCCAGACACCATCTCCCATCCCTGTTTGGTGCACAGGGTGCCCAGCACTGGTAGAGATGTGAGCTATGCTCTCCTGCACTGAATGTGACACGGGTTGTGCTGGCCAGAGCAGGAATAGGGCTGGGATGAACTCCAGGCAGGATGCAGGTTTCAAGCCCTCAGCTGAGCATCTCCAAACCAATGAGTGCCTTGAGATGGGTGTCAGGCCCCATACCCCAGCCAGCATCCTGCTTGGGAATGGGGAGTCAAGCGTATTTGTGTGCAGGAGCTGTTCTTTCATCTTTCTGTGTAAGCCAGGAGAGCAAACACATGCAATTTTGACTCTCCCTCCAGCCTGGCAATGGTAGTTTGGTCTTCCTGGAGTCACTGCGCAGAATCTGGAAGAAGCTGTTTTAACTCCTGTCTTGAGAAGTCCCCCGTTCTGGCTTTCCCAGCTCCACCATCCTACATCCTTTCTTCTACTGCTCCTCCCTCCCTATTACAGCCCTTCTGGTTTTGCCCACCACTGCACCCATACCAGTTCCCTGCCCACTATTTGCACTAACTGGGAGGTTTATGCCCTTTTTCTCCACTCCAAATTAAGCAAGGACCCAAGTAAACTCATTTCCATCTAGGATGCAAAGGTTTGTGTCAGTTTTTTTGAGGGAGCTGAGTTGAGGACCTTCAAGTCCTTTGGTTTTCCCTGCCCACATTAAGAAGAGGCTGGGCTGTGATGGCCCTGGTGTGGTTTTGGGGCACATCATTTTTGTTGCAGCTCTGAAGGGCTGTGGATGGCAGGGATTCAGTGGTTGTTGATTTAGGCTGTGGAGAGGAGGTTTGCTAAGGGTGGTTAGGCAGACCTGACTGTTTAGGCTCTGGATTTTGACCTTGTTCCCTGCAGTATCACAGTCACTGGAGCTAACCCCTGAGATTTAGAGTCACTGGCCATCAACACAGTAAGAACAGGGCTCCAGCCTGGTCTTTTGTCCCATTTTGGATAAGTGGTGGCTTACATCAGGGCAAGGGGATCACTGGGAATGACTCTTGAAATGCTGGAGGAGATAGGGTGTAGGTTTGTCTGCCCACCTCATTTTTCTTGGCATAGTTGTGTGGGTGGTGGAGGATGCTCCCAATAGCCCTGTGCACAAAGCTTACAAATGCACAGCAGCCAAACCAGGGTGGGGGATGTACGTCCAACTTTTTCCACTCTGTATCCCCCCAAGTGCAAGCATCCCTAGCCTGGACGTGCACACTCATGTGCAAGCACACACAAATGCTCATGAACACAGAGATGTGCAACCAACTCCCCATGCAAATTTGTGTGCACACCCTCAGATTTGCACAGTTACTGTTACTGAATACATACACCCCCCCGCAGACATGAATCCCTCATCTCCCCCGTCCCTATGCTGAACTTCTCCTGTAACTATGCCGGCACCTGGGTGCAGCCAAGGGGGTATCTGCGGGTGCTAAAGCTGCTGTATTTTCTGCACACTCTGGTCTGGCAGTCAGAGCAACTGCTTTTGACTGCGGACACCCAGCACTCCCCTGAGGAGTGGCTGCCACCACCATCAGTGGCAAAATACTTTGACATCTCCCTGAGACCGCACACCAGCTGGGACCTCTGTAGAACCTCATCCCTGGTCCCACACTGGGGTCTTGATGATGGAGAGTGGCCAGATCCCTCTGGGAGACCTATGAGAGACTGATCCCTGTCAGCATTGCAGGAAACCTGGATGTGTGACTTAACATGCCTGAGCTCTACCTAAGTAAGCAAGACCCCACATTATGGTGCTTGAGAGCCATCCTGGCTCCTTATATACCCCAGCCTTGATTAGAGGTGTTTGGGAACATGTGAGTAAGAATCCCTTAAAGAAACCTGAGCTCATAAACCATATCTTAAAAAAACTAGGCAGGCAGATGAAGGTGGAGAGGAAATCCTCTCTTGCAGCTAGCAGCAGTGTGTTTGAGGAGAGCTGTGCCATGGAGCGGCAAAGTGCTGGTTCTGAAAAACGGGGCATTGCAGATGCCAGGGGGAGAAGATGTCAGTAAGGGAGCAGTAAAATCACTTTCAGGTGGGTACTATCATGGTCACTGGACGGTCTTGGAGATGTGTTTCAGTTTAGAAGAGGTTGGGCTGGAGGTGCTCCAGCGGGTGTGTGGGTTATTTGGTCCTTGGGTTAATAGGGTGGTCTGCAGGTGGCACTGGTGTGTCAGGCACTGTGGTGTGGGAGCACTGCCATGGCCTTGACTTACTGGGAAAGAAGATGTCAGTCCTGAACAGGCTGGAGTGAGCTGGTGGGTGGTGTGGTTGGTCATGGGAAGGATGGGCTGCTGGCCAGGCTGCCTGACCCCTAGCCACGGCCAACTTGCACAGCCCTGGTGGGTCCTGAGGGGTCCTGTCTCACTGAAAGCCTTGCCCTGCCTGTCACCAAGCTGATGTAGCCTTGTAGAATATCTGCGTTTCCTCCCACTGCCCTCGTTTTGCTTTCTCTAGTTTTGCTTTGAGTTGTCTCCAGGGTTTCTTCTCCTCTCTCTTCCTCCCTTTGATGGGATGTGATGCTCGAGGAGTGTGCTGACAGGCCAGATCCTGACATATGGGGGCTCAGAGGGCCAGGCAGGAGCGCTGTGCCTGCTCACTCCACTGCCCAAAGACCAAACCCACCAAACCCATCGCCCATGGCACTGGGGCAGAGCCTTGTTGTAGGGAGCTGAGCTCTCTCCTTACACACAGAGGGACCATCATGAGGCTCACCTGAAAGTCAGTGATCCCAAACCCAAGTGGAGTGATACCTGCCTACATCTTCACATCCATATACTCCCTTCTCACTCACCCTTCTTCGCTCCACATACATAAATCTTTCCCCATCACTCAGCATGCCTCTCCATCCCAGAAGTCCGGGGGGATGGGGCAATGTGCCCTCTCTAAAGTCTAGCTTGGGAATACCTCCATTTCCATAGGAGCTGATACTCCTTGCCTCAAATCCACCCTGCGATGGGTGGGCCTTTCTGCTCTAAGGGCGTGACTATGGAGACAAGGGAACCTACAGCTATTTCTTGTCCCTAGAGGTGGTGGGTTTCCCTAAAACAGGGTGACACCCAATCACCATCAGCAGTGGCAAGGTCGGAGGGGACTGAGGCACAGAGGGCTGGCACAGAGCTGTGTCCCAGGAGGGTACAGATGCCCAATTCACAATCTTCTTCAAGGAGGGGAAAAAAGAGGATCCAGGAAACTCTAGATGAGTCAGCCTGCCTTAATATCCAGAAACGGCTGGAACAAGTAAGGCCACCAAGCAGTATCACTGAGAGGGTAGTACTGGGGCTGAGAACACAAATTTAGCGGGAACTTCTGTCAAATCACCCTAATTTTCTCTTCATTAGGGCGACAGGCTGGGTACCACAGGGAAAGTGGGCGTGATGCTATCTTTGTGCTGTCTTACATGACATTCTCATAAGCAAATTAGAGAAATGGGAAATTCTGTCATTGTGGGTGGATGGCTTCCCAAGAAGCTATATCCCATGAGCAGTTATCAATAGCTTATTACAGCAGACACATCAAACTGGTTTTCTGTGGAAGCATGGCTCACAAGAAGGCAAGATGCTATTGAGGGAGGGTATAGGGGCTATTTGGGTGAAAAGTTAGAAATAAAATTCACCCTGATGACCTGGAGAAAAGATCAAAAATGCCCTGATAGAATGACTGATGGAAAAGAATTGTCTGTGTTCAGTGTGGAAAGATGAGGTAAATCTTCAGAATGAGAAAAAGCCCCAGTATGAAGCAAGCGGTTTAGAGTTCTGCCCTGTTGTTCTGATGTCAGTCCATCTGTCCTGCAAACCTTGCTGTGCCCATGGACACAGCACTCTCACTCCTGAAAGGATGTGCCTCTCCGCAGTCCTGCCTGGGGACCAGTGTTGAATGTCTCTTTCCGCCCCTTGCAGGGACTGCTGGCAGGATGTATATGGGGTGACCCATCCCAAAGGAAGAGATGGATGTCCCAGCAAGGATGGGGTGCACATGGGGCAAGAAGGGTCCTCAGGGGCAATGTAGGCACTTTGTCCCTGGGTTGGAGGGGTGGAGGACAGGGAGGGTGACACACAGTGAGGATGAAGAGGAGGAGGAAGAACTTTGAGAAACCTTCCTGCTGTCACAGGTGCAGGTCACCCAGGAGTGGGAGCTGAAGTGAAAAATAATTTCAGGCTGTGTGAAAGCAGCAGGGAAATTACCACACAGGCTGCACCTTGTGTGCTTTCTTCATGCATCCCATGGAAGACCCATGACTAGCATGCCAGAATGGAGAGGTTTGGCAGGGTCTGTCCTCAGCAAGGTCTGCCAGCCCAGCAGGGTTGTGCTGTGTCCGGGTTGAGGCTGGGCTGCTCCCTGTGGGAGCAGCTTTTTTTCCAAGCAGGTGCTGGTAAGCAGCAAGGTGCTTGGGCAGAGCTGGGAGGTGTGTGTGCAGTAGAACAGGACGTCAAAGCAGTTTCAGCTCTGGGGGTGGTTCCGGGAAAGTCCCTTTAGTAAAAGCAACTCAAAAGTTTTAATAGAGGTACCAGCACCCAGCTCTGTCTCAGAGATGACTGTGAGGGCTCGGCACATTGTGAGTTGTGATTTGAGTTTTGTTGCCATGACATAACAGGGGACTGGTTTCCATCGCAGCTGGGTTTTGGAGGCACAGAGCTATCCCCGTGCCAGGAGTGCCACTGCCCCGTTGAACAGTGTGCCTGAGGGGCAGTATTTTGGGCCCTGGGGTGGGAAGTATGGGGAACAGTGCCTGTCCCATGGAGCATCCCTTTGCCCTGTGGCAGCAGCTTCGGAGACGAAGAGCTGGGCTAAAACCACAGATCCCCAGATCAAGTCATCGGTTGGTTTGGGTGAATATGAGAGTGCCAGGAGAGACAGCTGTGTATCCAGGGGGCTCCTCCTCCTCAGAATATCTTGTGTTGTTTAACACTGGCATGGCTGCCCTAAATGTAAAGGGGAGGTGTCAAAACTTTTAAGGTTTTCTTGCATTCAACCCCTCCAGAATAAATCTTTTACAATAGTACGGAGAGGTCCAAGAGTACAGGCAGATGCTGCAAGGGGGGTCCCCACTCTGGTATCCTGCTGCTGCTGGGTTCCCATGCTGTGCTGGGCCACAAGCTGTAAGGCCGGCCTTGCTCCTGCTTAGCTCCCACCCTCTGCATCATGAGATTTGCAGCCCTGGAGACCCCTCTATTGCAGGGTGCATGACGGGATCTTCTGTAGTGAACCTATAGAAATGGGGGCCACTGGGAAATGGGTGAGAGGAGGCCAGGGAGATCTGCTGCTTCCTCTCTTCCTTGCCATGCACCAGCCCTGAGCAAAGGATATTCTGGGGTTCCCACCTGTGAGCATTGAAAAGGCTAGTGTGATGAACCTTCCTTCACTGTTCTGCTTGTAGCTCATTGCCACAGCCCAAGCGGGACCCCATGTACCCATCACAGGGGTTTGGAAAGGTAGTGACTCAGGTCCTATCCACAGGTTAGGGCTTTCTATCTCTTCATGAGGATCCTGAAGATCTTGACTGCTCTGCTTCCAAGAACCCTCTTTCCTTCCTTCTAATCCTGCTCCAGATCATAGCATCAAGGAGTAATTAAGAATGGAAGGGTCACAAAGCAGGAAAGAACCTCAAAGCTGAAGATGTGCTCTGCCCCGGGACCTCATCACCTCTCTCCACTCTTGCAGGGGCAGCAGCACATGTTGTGAAGGTGTCGGAGAGCTCTTGGTACAAACGACTTGCCAGATTTTCCTTTCCAGCAGCAAAGATCAGAGGCTCCCTGCCAACCTGTTGTTCCTGGGACTTAGCTACATTGCCTGCCTGGAGCTGAGCCTGTGTTATCAAGCAGCAGATCTTTCTCTAACTCAAGACCAGTTATTTTTTGGCATCTTATCTGACCTGCTCCCTGTTCTGTGTCAGTCACCATGGGATTTCCTGGGGAACCTGTGCACCTTGAGAAGGGTGAGCTGGGAGGCAGAGGGCAGCAGACAGGCCCAGCCCTGCTGTTTATATCTTTCCTGGGTGCTCTCAGCTCAGAGCACACCTCTCCTCTTTTGGTTTTACGTACCATGTTGTCCTCCCCAGCTTTCCACCCTGCAGTTTCGTGTCAGGCCTTTTTCTGCTCGAGTTGGCTGAAAGTTGTTAAAAATAGCCCATAGTTGGTGGCAGCTATTGAGAGAGATAAGGTTATCTGGAGATTTATCAGTTGCTGAGTCCTGCATTTCTCATGGGTTTTGTTTCCATTATTTCTAAGCAGGATGCACTCTGTCAGTTTGCCCCGCTGCCATGATAGTGATGGGCATGGGCAGCCTGGCAGGGTTTTTTTTCCAACCTCTCTGCTTATGGAGAGCAGCATCATGAGAGCTTGGCTTTGCAGGGTCAGGGGTTCATGTGTGGATCTTGAGGAAACCCTGTCCTTGCTTTGGGGGACATTTTACCAGCCAGGACCTGGTGCAGTGTCAGCAGAGACTGTTGACCTGGAGATTGGGAGGGAGTGGTGCTGCTCACATGGGAGCAAAGGTTCCCCTTTCCAAGTGCAAAGACATTGTACAAAGAGGAAGAGGTTGGAGAAAAGAAAATTGCACGTGTGTATTAGCCCCCAGAAACCACAAGCTTGACCTACAAACTTGGTCACTGCCTCTTCCACAGCTCCAGTGGGACCATGAGGATCTGGCAGGACATTTTTGAAGCGAAACTTGCAGAAATACACTTAACAGAGCCGTGGACACTTCAGGAGGATGATACCCTGCAGGCACAGGCCTGCAGGCCTGACTGGAAAGAGTTTGTGCAGCACCGTGCTCCTGGGAGGTAAGAGGCTTTTGACTCAGTCCCTGTCAGAGCAGGACCAGGGTTGATGTTCTGCCATGTGGACCTTGTCTTTTTTCAAAGTTTTCTTGTAGGAAAGAGGTTTTGACGCAAAAGGGGCAGTTTGGAGGTGGGAGAGGCTGGCAGAGGTTTTCCCATTTTTGTTCAAAGCTTAGTGGGTTATTGCCAAACTGGAAAATACGATAATTGGAGGGGAGAAGAGTGTAGCAGTTCCTCATGGCCAAAGAGCAGCTGGTATTTGGACAGAATTTCTCCATGTTGGTGTCTAGATGCAAAGAGCTCCTCCAGTGAGCAGGGGTAGTTACACCATACTAGAGCCAAATCTTTTGGGTTTGCACCCACAGGATGAGGAGAGGGAGAGCCACTGTCTGCTGTGACATGGGGCAATGCCTCAGCAGCCCCTGCACCTGCACCAGGCTGTGGGGTCTCACATTCATTGCTGATGAGAAGCCCCATCCCAAACATTTCTACCCTGGGCATTGATCAGATACTCTGCCCAGGTGGCAGCAAATGGAGACCTTGGTTGCCAGCCACTATGCAGACTGAGTGGTGGATTGCACAGTTTTTGACTCCTCAAGACATCTTCTTACCTGCACAGCAGCCTCCACCCACACCTTCCTTCTATTTACTTCTTTTTTTTAATCTTACCCTGTCCTGGGCTTGATGTTGGTTTTCCTCTGAGCTGTGATGAGCCAGCACTGGTGAGGGGCTGAAGTCCTGAATAGGGGCCTGATGCTTTTCACCCCAAGAATCCCTCCTCTTGGCAGTGGGGCAAGGCTAACCAATAGTCTGGCTTCTAAAATCTTTAATGCTGGGGCCAGTCCTCAGCTCCCATCTGTGGTGAACTCCCCAGACTGGTATCATGCTGTTAGAGGAAGGTGTAGAGGAGCAGCAGAGCAGCAGAGGGAGTTCAGTGTAAAGCTTGCATGAGTGAAGTTAATCCATCAGCCCTGGCTTTCCTGGTTGGAAGACTCTGGCTCAGCATAAGGAGCCTGGGATGAGTCTGTCTTCTCTGTACCCTGACAGGTTTCAGTGCTCCCAGTGCTTTCATGAGTGGTCTTCAGCCAAAGTGCACATTCTGTTCCACATGTGCAGGTGCCAAGGCTGGGGCATGATATGGATGCGAATCTTTCGCCAGGAATGCAGGCGCTGCTCCAAACCCCGCCTGGAGGATCCTGAGTTCAGCCTGGAGACTATAGAGAGCATTCTGCACAACTTGGTGGTAAAGATCCTCCAGTATTTCTACAATGAGCCTGTTCAGCCCTCCGACCTCCTGGAAGTTATGGTGGACACACCAGTGGCAGGGCCACACGACAGTGCCCACTGTGAGGCCTGCCAGCTTGGCATTTGCAACAAGTCACGGCTGGCCCCGGCACTGGATGCCTGGAAGCCTCTGATAGATGCGGACAAGGACAGGACCCATCACACCAAGTCACGGCCAGCCTTGACACCAGATGCCTGGAAGCCGTTGAAGGATGTTGGCAAGGCCAGGACCCATCACAATGAGTCACGGCCAGCCTCAAAATGGGTTGCATATAAGCCCTTGAGAGATGCAGATAAGTCCAGGATCTTTCAAACCCTGAAACGCCAGGACTTAGGGCCCCATGCAGCCTCAACCCAACCCCTCTCACCCTGCAATAGCAACTTCCCCTGGAAACGCTGCTGCTGCATCGGCAGCTCTTTGCTCTGTGTTTTGGCAGTGATCATCTTTGTCGTGCTTTATTTCACCATGATGTAGTGGGACCTGGGGATCGCAAAGAGAAACTGGGATGGTGGCTAGGGAAGCTGATGGAGTGCCTGGAAAATTGGGTACCCAAGGTCAGCCCTCACTCATGCCTCAGCTGGGCTTTCCTGGCTTCTGGTGGCATGGGAACACATTAGGATACCTCAGCCAGCCATTTTGTCCCATAGCCTCAGGGAGGCTGGTGGGTGTAATGGTTTCTTTAGGGACATATTCTGTATGAGGATGACTCTCAGCTACTCCATGCAAAGGATGAGGTTTATTACTTTCAAGAATAAAACAAGCCCTTTCTCCTCAGCCCAAAGATACATTTGTGATTTTTAATCTCTTTAAAGCCTTTCCTAGGTGTGTGTGAGCAGCTCGGAGAGAGGCTGGGGCTGCCTTTATTCACTATCTGATCTCAGCCTCCAGGGAGGCACATTTTCCCTGCTTTTGGCCTTGATGGAACTGGGCACACAAAGCAGATGAGGGGCACCTAGAGCTGGAGATCTGAAGCAGAGTCACAGGGAGCTGGTGCCCATGGACAGTAGCACTGCCTCCTATATGCTGCATACAGCATCATCTGTCCCAGCCCTGTGCACCAGCACATGTCCCTTGTGTCACCAGGGGCCTGGAAATTTCTTTGTCCTCCAGAAACATCTGGGTGCTGAGCTTTCACAGGGGGACTCTTTTTTCAGGGTGTGTAGTGATTGGACAAGGACTAATGATTTTAGATTTAGATTAGAAATTAGGAAGAAATTCTTTACTGTGAGGGGGGTGAGCACTGGAACAGAGTGCCCAAAGAATCTCTAGATGCCCCATCCCTAGAAATATTCAAGGCCAAGTTGCATGAAAGTTTGAACAACCTGGTGTGCCTACCTAGAAACGAGATGATCTTTAAGGTCCCTTCCAACCTAAACCATTCTAGAATTTTATGATTAGGGCTCTGGAAAACACCCTTGCAGATACAAACCCCTGCCAGCTGTCTGGGTACCCTGTAGTAGGGGCAAAGGATACCTGAAGTTGGCAAGAACAAGAAGGCTGTGGCAGCAAGCCCAAAGTCTCTGCCTAGTTGGGTCAATCATGGGGAAATTGCACTTACTGGGCTACAGGGTCTGGGCAAAAGGGAGGATGCTGACTCCTGTGTCCTGCTACTTTAACCTGCAGGGCTCTAGGCACCTGGTGAATATAATAAAGTTGGAAGGAAACCTGTTGTCCCCCTTCAGCCTGACACCCCAAATCCCACCTTCCCTGTGGGGAAGCTGCTGGACTTATCCATGAGGACAGCATATCTTCTGGCCATGACTTTGGCTCAGAAAAACAAGATGAAGTTGATCTGTAAGTGCTTGTGTCCTCAATTTGACTGGCTGGAGAAATTTTCTTTCTAGTAGTTGTTGCAATGTTGTACTTTGTATTTAATATGGGAATAATAATGTTGATAACATACTGATGTTTTGGTTGTTTCAAGTAGTGTTTACCCTAAGTCAAGGACTTTTCAGTTTCCCATGCTCTGCCAGCGAAAGCAGGTGCACAAGGAGCTGGGAGGGAGCATGGCCAGGACAGCTGGCCCAAACTGCCCAAACTGCCCCAACATTCCATATCACAGATTGCCCTGCTCAATGGATAAACTGGGGAGAGTTGGGCAGGAGAGGCCAATTGCTGTTTGGGGATGAGCTGGACATTGGTTGGTGAGTGGAGAATAATCGTGGTGTGCATTACTTGTCTTTATTGAGTTTTATCTATCTTTCTCTTTATTATCTTTCTGCTCATTACTATTATTATTAATATTTACTTTGTTTCAATTATTAAACTGTTTTTATCTCAACTAATAGACTTTACCCTTTTCTGATTGTCCTCCCCATCCCACTGGGGCAAGGTAGTTGTACTGAGTGAGAGGCTGTGTGGTGCTTAGTTTCTGTGTGGGCTTAAACCACTACAGCTTGAAAAAAACTTTTGAAATAGCCTGTAGCCTGTGCATCATAAGCCTCAAATACAACAATGGCTACTAAAGACTTCTCTGGAGTCCTGGAGCAGTGGGGAAAATCAGAAATGGGGTAGCAGAGATTGGTATGATCTTCATGACTCGAATTTAAAGCCTCTCCTGTATTTATTTTTCATATAAACAGCTTGATTGCACTCCTGACCCAACTAATACATGACGAATCAGCTGTGACAGGGAGGACTCAGGTTAACCATGTTGTTGAAATGAGTCTTTTTGTTTCTTCCTCTTTGTGTGTTTTGGTTGCCTGAGTTTTTGTGTTAGGCAAGAGTGTTCCCCTACTCCGTCCCTGGTGGCTGATGCCTTGTGGGCAGCATGGGGGCAGGACCAAGGATCCATTGCCCCTTGCCACTCATTGCATGTGGAAAAAGACACACAGGAGCTAGAGAAGAACTGGTTGGGCACGGTGGGCAAAACTCCTTTTGGTTTCCTTTCTTGTACTCAGGCTTTGGCTCTCTGGGGCAGGCAGCAGGGGCAGCTGAGCACCTCAGGCACTCACCTTGCACCTGAACAGCAAGCCCGACCCGTAGGAGAGATGGACCCACTGTGGATGGACACCTGGAGGAAGATATTTTCTGACATGATAGAGGAAGTGAAGCCAGAGGATGTGGGATCTGAAGATGGACCAGGATCCCATTCCTGAAATCCTGCTCTGGGGCTGGATGCAGGTGGTGGAGGAATGAATCTTGGCCAGGTGAGAGCAGAGGGGATGGGGGCCACCTAGGCTGTCAACATCTTCCACATCCACCTGGATCGTACTGAGGCATGGAGCTGGGCAAGGATGAGGACCTTCAGACACCAGTGCCACCAGTGCTGAGTATGGACAGAGCTGGTTTTCAGCCAGGGGAGTGCTGGGCAGATCCTGCAGGATTTGGTTGCCAGCATCCAGCAGAATGCTGTGGCTGGGGTGCCCCATGAAAGCGAGCACTGTGAGGATTGTTAACCATCCAATGAGGGATGCACTGGGGATACCAGGGATGCCATGGGAAATCCAGCTCCATGGGGCCACAGGAGAAGTCAGGAGATGCAGCCATCCCCTGTGGTAGAAGGTACTAGTGACAAGTGTGCAGTCACCAGCTAACTGCTGAGCCCTGGATGGGTTTAGGAGCAACTCAGGGGACATTGCCCCTTGATGTGCCTGTGTCATTCTCATCACAGTTTTTGTTTCCACTTGATACCTCTCAAGTGAGAGAGAGGGTGGCCAGTGGTGCCGGGCTGGTGAAGAACTTCTATTAACTCCATCAACTTTCTGGCTTGCTCTACTTCAATGGCCCAAGGCTTCTGACTGTGCTGGGATGCCCCAGCAGCTCTTGGGGTGAGATAAGGTTTTCTAACATCCTCCAAACTGACCTGCATAGCTTGCTTTTCTCTGATGTTTTCTCTGTGGTTCATACATTGCCTGAGTGATTGAGGAGCTGAAACACAGATACAGGGGGACCTGTTGCTTACCTTGAATAGTGAGACCTGAAATGAACAACCTCCAAACTACTTTGTATACTGAAATTGTTTTTGAAGCTGTCTGTCAAATTAGTCCAAGGAACAGACCTGCAGAGCCATCAAGGCAGATATATCCATTCTCTGCTGACTTGGAAAATGTTTTCATGCTAAAGATGGATATGGTAGCAAAGATTCGATGACAGAATTAATGGAAGAAAGATGGACTGAAGGAAAGACAATAACTAAACCAAGTGCCAGTTGCACAGCATCAATCCCTTGTATGGGCCATTCACTTAAGAGTTGGACTTGATGATCCTTGTGGGTTCCTTCCAACTCGGAATATTCTGTGATTCCGTGAAACTGAACGTGGCAGAGATGTAAATCCCTGGTTGCACAGCTTCCCAACTGCTCTCCTCTCCTCCCTGCTGTCCTGCAGGGCCCTTTACTCTGGTCAGTGTGGGCTTGCTTTTTCTGCTGGTGTAAGATTCTCCCGTATTTTCACATATGCAATCTGCAGGCATTTGAAATAAATGAACATAACAAGAGAACCCTGTTTGATCCAGGGCCGTGTGGATTTGGTTTCTTAAGTGTTTCGTCCTGCTTATCCCACCAACTCTCCTCCTCCCCCAGCGCCTTCTCTCCTCCGCAGCCTCAGCAGCCCTGGCCATGAAGCCACCAGATGGAGCTGCAGATCTCCGGCACCGCACTGGGAAACACTGGGACGAGTGACCCGCCAACACTGGAACGGGACAGCATTCCGCAGATGGGGGATGTCCTCCCTCCTATTTCTGTGACCAGCTGTTTCCCTGTAGCAGGGTCCCCCCAAAGCCTATCCTACGTGGGAACGGAACTGGTCTGTGTTGAGAGGCTCTGCTGGGGAGGAGGAGCAGTAGGCTGATCCTGCAGCCTGGACCAACTGTTTTCCCTCCTCTGCTGGGAGCAGTCTGCCCTCTCCCCGTCGGCGTTATGTCATGAAGCAGAGACATGGCCAAGTTTCTTGCTGCATTCGCCCATAGCCCTCTTCTTTCCATGCTGAGGTTTTCCCTGCCCCAGTCATCATGTCTGGCTGTCTGCAGCCTCCCCAACCACTCAGCTGCTGAGGGGGAACTCCCTTGCCTCTGTCTGAGAAGCCAGCTCTGATGGAGACTACATCCCTGTGAGGGTTCTTATTTTCCTGCTTGAGTCTCTCTGCTCTTTTACAAGGGCAGACCCATCTCTTGCTCCCCTGCCAGTCTTTTGCACACCCCCTGTGCTCCCCCATCCACAATCTTGTGTGAATATATTGGTTTTTCTCTGGTTCCCTCCTTGCCTTTGTTTGCTTGCCTGCTTGTCTCCTCATGCTGTGTAAGCATGTCTCCTCCATCATGCAGCCCCTTCATCCCCTGCCCAATACTCAGAGCCACCTGTGCATGCATGGACTTCTCAGCCATGACCTCGTTTTTTGGATCCTTTCCAGGATACCCCTCTCTAATGTGCAGTTGTGCCTATCTCCCACTTAGCAAACTGCCCTCACAGTGCTGCTTTCTGGCACTTCTGGAGTCCAGAGCAAGCCTTCGCAGCTTCGCTCAGCCCCTAAGGTTGGTGAGCAGTAACCAGGCCCCATCTGGCATGGAACAGTGAGCTCATGCCAGGAAAGGTGGCTGAGGATCTTCCCTCTCTCTGTGGGTCCTTCCTAGGTCCTGGCTGTCCCTCCTGGTCTGTTTGAGATTGGGCTCTGCTGCAGCCAACTCTCAGCTCACACCTGGCACTCACATGCAGCCAGGGACAGTAAAACTTCACCCAGGGATGTTTTGCTGGCTTTTCACTACAGCCAGACTGATAAATTGCTGTCTCCATGCCTATCTCCCTGGAGAGAAGTTCTCACCATTTCAGCAGGTTGCGAGGTGCCAGCAAATGCAAAGCCCTTTGCTGCTCACACTTTTCTCCTTGGCTGCCTGTTCCCAGTCCACCCTGCAGCCACTGCAGTGCCCATGGGGCACAAGGAGTTGACACTCAGCAGCGGCAGCTTGGTGAGCAGGGGGTGAGGGCTGGGTTGCGTTGGGAATTTCCCAGCAGAGCTATCAGCTAGAGGTGGAGGAGAGTCTGTATTTATGAGTGATCTATTATAGAGCAGCAATATTTTTTAATGTGCCCCAGAGCTCTCTTGGCTCAGATCCTACAGATGATGGTTTAATGCTCAGAGGACCATACCTTGATTTTGCTTTTTCTCTCTCCTCTCCTTTACCCTCAGTGTCTGTGGACACATCAACAGACCCATCAGTGAGCCAGATCCGTTGCCCTCCTCCCTACCATCAATGCACTGTTTTTCAGCTCTGTGCCATAGGAAAATAGGGATCAATAACCCAGCTCTCAGTCTTGGATCCAGGCACATGGTAGGAAACAGTGCCCATGATCTTAAGCTCTCTCCAAATGCTAGACTTTCAGTTGTGATGGGGGGATACCCACCAGAGCTTTATCCCTGCCTCAGCTCACATATGAGCGCCCTGCAGAGACTCTGCTGTGAAGACACACACTCTCAATCCAACAGCTAGTGGAGATGAGCTGATTTTTCACTCCTTTTCAAGCAAAAGTTGCATTCATTTTTTTCCCTCACGTCAATTGAACTTATATTTAATTGCTATTCTCAGCATACAGGTTGCTGCCCTCTCCTGCCACTGACCCCATCTTCAGTGATGTGCTAAGGCTATAAATAATTGAAGGGCAGGATCTCATCTGTCACCCTTTTTGTGATTTGTATTCAGGGCTACTCAGGGTCTGTATCAGCCCATGAAGCTGTGTGGGTCATGGCTGAGCAGCCATTGGAGTGAGGGATGATGTGAGAATCCTCCTGGGAGTGCCAGTGTGCATGGCAGAGATTAGCAACTAGCCTTAACTACGTTCCTCCTAGAATAAAAGTCTGAGGGCACAAAATCAGTATATATATAAAAGTTTTATTTTGTTCTTAGGAGGAAGACTGCAGAGAACCATCCTTACATGACATCAGGTAATTTACAGAATGTAGTATCAAAAAAAGAAGAGATATATATATATAAAAAATACCTTGTTACATGACATAGCCAAGAGTACAGTTCATAGTGTGTCAGCAAGTTTGACCTTCCTCAGGCCTTCTGCTCCTCTACAAATGGTTTTTTGGATGATAGCAAAATGCCACAGTGGCAAAATGCCACTGTTGACTTCTTCCTTCACGGCAAAACCAAAGGAGGAGGCAGTGGACAGGCCTGAAGGAGGCTACAGGCACGCAGAGAGAACAGCAGGCAATTTTTTTATGTTGCTTACAGCTCTAGGGGGGCTTTGCTGGCAAATGAAGAAGGTGTCCCTTCTGAAGGAAGGTAAGCACACCTGACCTTGTTCCTTGGCAGGACTTATTTGTCTAAATGGACCATGGATGGAAGTTGGCAAGATATGAATACTCATGGTGTATTAGGTGAGTTTGGGTCAGTCTAAAATGACTTGGACACCTTGCAATAGAGCCATGAACAAACACTGAACACCATTAGCCATTTGTAAATAACTTAAATCAATGGCCTTAAAAGCAGTTAAAAGAGACGAGGTTCTTACAGGAATGAATATACTGCCCTACAGGACTAACCAGGCTCCTGAAAAAGAGATGAAAGCCCAAAGAAGGATTTTTTATCTGAAATGATTCTACTGAAAGTAAGTATTGCTTAGGTACAGCCAATGTGATGCTGTCTCATGTTGGAAAACTTTCCGTGGGAGGTCTGCTGTGGCTGAAAACCACAGAGCTAATCTGCAGATGGGACCAGAGAGGGCTTGAGGTGATAGAGGGTTGGAGAAGTTTTGGTGGCTGGAGGTGACAGTGATGCTGAATCCAAAACCTGCTCCTTGTCCCTGTGTCCTCTGTTGGTCACTCATCCCACATGGTGGGATACAGGTAGACCATTTTGACTGGTGATGTCTTGGCTGCCATGGCTGAAGTTTAGGGCTAACTGTGGATGTATCCTCACATCCTTGAGGCCAAGTGGGCATTACCTGAGATGCCACCAGGCAGGGGCATTTGTTTGCAAATAATAACAACCCTCTAGGACTCTCTCACTACTCCTTGCACAGAAAGTGAGGGGGACCTGTGAGGTCCAGACCTGCCCAGATGGGTTTCCTGTGCTGTCCGTAGGCTCTGTAGTTGCATCTTCTGATGGAAAGATTTGGCCAGAGAGTCCCAGGGGTGGGGGCAATTCCCTGTTCATGGCACAAAGCTTTGTTGTCAGGGAAATGCTGCCTCAACTGCTGTGCCTTTTTCCTGGTGCGGAGGGAGGCTCCCTGGAGTTTGGGTGAGGTTTGCAGATGGGCAGCACAAGCTGAGGACACCAGCTGAGACGTTGCCCTTCACTCCCTTCCCCCAGATCCCTTGCAAGCATTTCCTAAGAACGCAAGTGAAGGGATGTGGGATCAAGTGAAACAAATGACCTGGAGGGCTGGCAAAGGCTTGGCATGCGTGGAGTATCGTGGCTGTTGCTTGCGAAAGACCAGAGTCTGGAGCACATTAAACAATAAAAACAACAAGAAAGGGAGCCGCGGTGGCAGCAGACTGCTTAGTCACTCATCTCTCCAGCTCTGGGTCCAGAAATGTCCACCTCTCTGAGGAGCCTGTTTTCTTCTCCACCCAGTCCACATAGTTAGAGACCTTGGTGTACACACCGTACACCTGCTTGCTGCCGCACTCCTCTGGGCCACCCCATGAGACCAGCCCTTGGGCTACCCATCTCCGGGTTCCTGGGTCTTGGATGACAAAGGCTCCCCCGCTGTCTCCCAAACAGGTGTCCTTCCCACCTTCGTAGTAGCCAGCACAGAACATGTTCTCGGTCACGCTGTAGTTCCCTGACCGCGACTCGTAGCTGGTCTTGCACTCGGTGTGCAGCACCACCGGCAGTTTGACATACTGCAGGATGTCAGACAGGGTCCTCATGCCCGAGCTGATGATCTCGTCCACCGTGATGTTGGGGTTGGAGATACCCCAGCCAGCCACCAGCCCCAGCGTGTTGGGGTGAGGCCCCTCCAGCTCGTGCTCAAACTGGGGCAGACAGACAGGCATGACGTACTTTCCCATGGTCACCTTCTCCTTCAGTTTGACCAGAGCGATGTCATGGTTGTAGTTCTGGATGTCAAACTCCTCGTGGAGGATGATCCTCTCCACTGTCCGGTTGACGGCATCCATCTTGTTCCTCACATCATGAAGTGCCAGATAGACAGTGACGTGCTCCTTGGAGACAGGGATGACAGTCTTGTCCCGTCGCTGGGAGCGGAGCACGTGGGCAGCCGTCAAGACCCAGGAGTCTGAGAGCAGGGCTCCACTTCCAAACCATTTGTCATTGGGCACTCGGGACATGTCCTCCACCACAATCAGGGCCTGCCAGGGGAAGAAGCCAGGCTCTGCATTCCGCCCACCAATGATGCGCTTGATGATCCCAGGCAGAGGACGAGCCGGCCGGCCACACACTGGGGACAGAAAAGATGGGACAGTTACTTCCAGCTTACTTATCTGGAAAACAAATGAAAAGGGATATCCCTGTAGATTGTGCCACATGACTGATTATCTTCAAACCAAACACTCTCTTTTATCTTCCCCCCCACCCCCCACCATTTTCAGTTTCTGGAGTGATTTTGCTGGATCCACAACACTTCAGAAGCAGAAAGACCAAATGAGTAATCCTGCAGCCTTACTATGACCCATGAGTCCGCTCAGCCCTTCCCAGACTTTTCAGCCACTTGCCTGGCTCCTGCTCTGTGTGCCAAGAAACCCAGGGGAATGCCAGTGGGTAGACTGGAGCTTGACATCACCCCAGTCTCACTCCTCATTCTGAGACCTGTCATGAGGTCTGTATTCTCATGGCCATGGCATTTGCCCTCCCAGAGGAGCTGTGGCTGAAGAAGTCTCAGCCATGTTGCTTAGCACCATGGGCTTTACTCCTGCACCTCCTCACCACAATTCTGGCAGCCAAACCAGAACCCTTCTGCTCAGCTCCCTGCTAGATCCAGAATTAATGCCTGAAGAGCCCTGACATTCTCACTGGTTTGCCTCCAGGAGCTTTATCCATGCACTGTGACACAGACTGAGGAAGAGGAGGGACTCATGGTGCTGAAGGTGGCTCTGAGAGGGTTGGACAGAGTGAGCAGGGACACTTCTTAAGCTTTGGGACATGGCTGTTGTTGGTAGGGCACATTCATGCCTGTGGCAGCACTGTGGAGGGGGACTCCCACTTGGCTTGTGGGTGCTGATGTTACCAGGAAGTTGTGGGAGCCCATTTGAGCTTGTCCTTCTACATCTGGAAGAGTCCTGAATTGCAGCAGCTCAGATACTGGTCTCATCCCTGTGAGTGTGCAAAGAGAACCCATATCCTCCATGGAAAGTGCCATGCCATCTGTACTGTGAGGAGAGGATGTAAAGCCTCACAAAAAAAGGATGGGATCAGTGCTGAGAATCAGCCTTGGAATCAAGGCAGGAGCACTGGGAGCTGTTGATGTGGATTTGTTGTGACTGGGGTCTTGTCTCTAGGAAAAATGTGACTCTAGCAGGGAGGAAGCATGGTGAGTGTCTCTGTACCCTTGCCCTTCCCAGAGCTGGAAGGAATAGAAAACATGCTCAGGAAAAGAATTCCTGTGTCCCAGGCCAGATGGTTTGCTGCATCGAAGTCGATGGTCATCCCAGAGAGATGGTTTTAGAGGAAGTGCATCCAGCCAAATATTTATTCTATTAAATTACATATCAAAAATGCTGATCAGGCTGCAAATGCTCCCACTAATGGCAGAGGCAGGCATGGAGTGGCCTGGAAGAGAGGTTTCTATTGATGGGGAGGTGCGTGAGACATGAGGGAAGATCTGAAGAGCAGCTGGCCAGCTGCTGCCTGCAGATGCCGATCTCAGGAGAGCTTCATCCTCTCTCTGGGATTTTCCATTTTCCTGAAGTCTCTCTGACTCCTGTCACTAATCAGAAGGCCTGGAAATGGCCCATGAAAGCAGCTATAGCCCCAAAAGCTGTCCCCATATGCTCCCAGTTCAAATTAGTTCAGGCTGAAACATCAAACAGAGATGCAGGGAGCAGATGCCACAACAAGAGCAGCCACAGCCCTTGTCTTGAAGTTTTGTGAGATGCAGGGAATCTCAGGGGTCACTCCTCTGGCCTTGCAGTGGCTTAGCATGGCTGGAGAGCAGACACCCTCCATGGGGCTGAGCCAGTGTCTGGATGCTGGAGTAACTGTAGCTGCAGCTGCTGCATGGCAGCCCTGCACCTCTGTGCACATCTGACCACAATCCACACCCAAGCTGCCTCCAGGCCACCGACCTGCCAGCCAGACCTGGCCCCACTCTTGGCTATGGCCAGCAAATGTCCCAGAGACTTTTGTTCAATCCTGAGCGGGCGCCTGGCCTGGAAACTTGCTGGCTGCAAACATTTCTGCCACTGCTCAAAGACTTGGGAATTTTCCTTCCCTGCAAAGAAGTTGAACTTTTCTGCAAGGCTTGAAGAAGTGATAATTGCTACTGGATGTCTACACACTGCCAATAGGAGCTGACAGCCAGGTAATGCTCTGCCCTTGGCTGGAGCCACCTCCAGGGATGCTAGAGGCTGAACATGGCCAGTGGGCTCTGCCCTGGGACTGCTGGTTTCCTTGTCTGCTGGAATGGGGAGCTTGGAGGGCTCTGACAGTCAAGATGACTGACCTCGCTGCTGCCCTATACACATGCCCTCACCACTGCTGCCCAGCGCCATCACTGCACCCTGACCATCTGGGCCAGCTAGGATAGCAGTAAACCTTTGTCCCCACCACCTTCCTGGCCATGCATTGTGACAATTGGATACAAATAGCCAAGGCATGTGGCACTGTCAGTAGGGAACATGGTCTCTGGCTAGGGAAGCACCAGATCAGGTCATGGCAGCACCCCCTACCTGCGTGCCCCCTCTCTGCGCCCCTTGCAGTGGGAACCAGATGCCCCAGCACCAGTACCTGGTCGGCAGGATGGAAGCTTGGTCCCCAGCTCCTCGCTCCTCCATACCCCTGATGCATCGCATGTGTAGATGGCTGGAAGACAGCAAAGTGTTAGCTGGTCTGTGACTCTGGCATGAGGAGGTGTCCTCTGAAGTGAGGGTGCCCTTTGCAGCTGTCAGGACCCTGAGAACCTTTTTTGAGAGCAGAAGGTGACTTCCCTTTGCATGCTTTCTATGGTCCATTCCCTGGGGGGCCCTGGCAGTGCTGTCCCCGTGCAGGGGACATGCCACCATCCTTGGTTTCATTGCCTTGAGCTGTCTGGAGGGCTGTGCTGTGCCCTCAGCTCTGCTGGTGCCTGCCTCCACAGAAATATTGCCAGCGCCCGTTCTGCTAATGCATACGGGATGCTGGGACCAGATGCACATGGCCAGTGGGAGAAATAAGCAGGGAGACAGGAATGTCAGGAATTCCTTTGGCTTTGCTTGCTCAAGGAGGAGGAAGACTGGTTGGGGTGTGTACACACCCTTTCTGCTGCCAAGAGCTGAGTCTGAAGGATGCAGAGACCTGTGGTTCTTGTCAAAATACCTTGCAGTTTTTCTGTGGTTGTGGACCGGGGGGTGGGGGGGAAAACTGAGTCTGATGTGATCCCACTGCTTTGGTTCAGCTTTGGTAATGCTGAGCATTTGGGTGCTAGGATGAGGAGCCTTGCAGAGCCCTTAATGGGGCTTCTGGACATGGTGCTCTCTCCAGCAGCAGCTCCTTATAGTTTTTCATGGTTTGATAGTCTGCAGGGAGGAGATGGCAAGGTAAGAATGCAGGATGCAGAACACTCATCCTCCTCTGCTTAGGCTGTGAAACACTCAGGTAAAGAACCTGGCAGAGCCAACTCCATTGTACCTCACTGCGGTGCAGGATGCATCCAGTCTGATGGTCCAGGCAGTATAGATACAAGGTATGGTGTGTAGGCTACATCCACAGACTGCTGTTTGCAGAGCACCCCGGAGCAGCAATCCCAAGCTCCCCCCACTTGCAAATGCATGCACGTGTGGCCACGCGCCCACCCACACTGTGTCGTGTGGACATGGCCTGGCCCCACTGCTCACCAGTGCTGTTGGGGGCCATGTGGTAGTAGGGGTGCTGGCAGTGGTACTGGATGACTGCTTGGTAGGTGGTCAGGTTGTTCCTGGTGGAGAAGGTGACAAAGCCATGCTCCAGCTCCGGCGGCACATTGCAGTCAGCAACTGAAAGCCAACACAGAAGGGGAGGTTGAACTCTGTGCTGTTAACAGCAGGCAGGTAGTGCTGGGCTTCGGCATGTGATGGTGGTCCTGTGGGGCAGAGCAAGGGCCTGTATAGTCCTGTATCCCCTTTCTCTAGGACAGCCTGAAATGGCCTCAGGTGGCAGCAGAAGGCTCTCTCTCAGTCAGGGAAGCCTGGCTCTGTGAAACCCTCCCACAGCCACCCTGCACAGACAGGGCATCCGAGTGGCACTATGGGCAGCACAGCTCACCCGCGCCTTGTACGGCCAGCACCACTCACGCTGGTGGAGACCCCAGTCCCAGGAACCCCTCCATTTAGTGTGAGATCTCTCTGCTGTATCGTTGAGAGGGGAAGGAGCCTGCTCTGGCGGGTGAGATCTATTGCAAGATGGCCCCGGAGTATGTCTTTGCATCCCTTAGAAGTGAGCAGGGAGAAACAGGCAGTAATTCACCAGGCTATGCTGTGCATCACAGGTACACAAGGCTTTGCAGAGAGCACAGCCCAGTCCTTTCTGCTGAGGTCTTGCTCACCAAACTGTGCTATTAAGGATTTAGAGACCAGGCTGAACAACCCTAGGTCCTGGCTGTCCTATGACAGCAGGAAATGAGTGACACTGAGAATGTGGCTTGGCTGTTCTGCAGGCAGGGATGAGGCCAGCAGATGTGGATGACACCAAACCTGCTTCATCCTCCAAGACGTTGTCAGGGTTGCCTCTGCTTCACCCATCCCTGGTGTTGGTTCAGGGTCTGATGGAAGGAGAATTCCCAGGGTGCCATTGCCCTTCCCCATTGCCTGTCCAAGGTCCTCTTTCTCCCCTAAATCCCTCAGAGTGTCGTGCCCAGCCTCTCCTCCCAGTTTGTCCCCTGTATTGGGTTTGTGCCAAGCACACTAGGAAGGACCCCAGGCTGTGAGAGGGTTTATTCACCAAAGCCAAGAGTCACTCCTTTGGAGCTGTGGTTCCCTGCCGTGGGGGCAGGACACAGCACATTCAGGCGATGTTGTGCAGCCTTCTCATGCTCCATCCTGGGGGATTGCCTCAGTGGAGGGCTGAACCATAGTCTGATCTTGTCAGGAGATGCACAGCTGTGAAGCTGCGTTCTGCTATGTTTAGGATGATGGGTTGAGTAGGGGATGGATGACAAAAAGCACGTCCCGTGGATCAGGGATGACCCCCTATAGATGTAGGTCTGCATGTGCTCCAGGACCAGAGTCCTAACTCCTTATGAAGCGATCCAGGCTAATGAAGAGAGAACTCACTAGAAGTAGCAGCTGGAACAAGGGATACGTACTGATGCTCAGAGTTGCCTAATTGTTTGGGTGAAAAAAGCCTGGCTTATGGCAAAATGCTACAGCTCATCATTTACCAGGTTCCCCTCCACCTTTTGTAGGGAAAGCAGGGGATGGGATGAGTGTGTGGGTGCAGCCAGGCTAGTTACCTGTTTCCTTGAAGGAAGGAAAGAATGAATGTTGGGGAACCATCCTGGCTTGCACCTTTACACTGGGGTTATTTATGACTGCAGAGCAGCATCCACTGGCCTGCAGAGCCCATCTCATCCCTGTGTGTCCCCCAGGCCTTGGCAGGCCTGATGCCTGGAGAATGGGCTCTTGCAGAAAAGTGTTGCTGCACCAGTGTCCCTGGTCCAGCTGAAAAGGTGAGGGGAAGACATTTGTTCTGTGAGCCTTTCCAGAGTTTTCCCTCAGGAAAGGGGCAATTTAGCATCTCTGTAGGACAAGAAGTAGACCGAGCTCCCCAGTGCACACCTCTTCCTCCTTTCCCAGCCTCTGGTCCACATCCCAATTTCCTCCTAATGAAGCCTCTGATACCTTAGGGAATCCAGGGTACATGCCCATGGCTCATGGGGACATGGATGGGGCAGCCCAGTCAGCCTGAGGACAGCCCATCCTCACCTCTGCTGGGCCAGCAGTGGGGAGCAAAGTGAAGGTGGAGGAACATCCATTCCCCTGTGCTGGTGCCAGGGCTCAGTGGCTACAGGAAAGGGCTGGTGATGCCAAACCATCTCCCAGGCCTCCTTATCTGGAGGGTCTGAAAGTCACCAGGACTCTTGGAGAGACAAGAGGAAGAAGTGTTTCTTATTTGTGATGCTGGGCCAGGGAGGAAGAGCAGTGGGAGACTGAATCCAACCAACTAGGCAGCCATACTGTGCTCCTTGTGCAATGGCTGCCTTGGAGGGGAAGCTGAGGTGGCCAAGGCATCTGAGTGGAGAGAGAGGGATGTGGACATGCTGAGAGGTGGCAGCTGTGTGTGATTCCGGGCAGCAGTGTTGGGGCCAGATGGACAGCCTTCCCATGGGGTGGCATGACAGCAGGAAAAGGAGGGTTTGACTCAAATTTCCTTTCCCCTTCTCAAGACGGAATTAAGAAAGCACCGGGCACAGGGAGGTTAACAATGCCATGCCAGTTAGACAAGCCACAGAGATGGATTTGGCAGCCAGGCCAGTGGCAAAGGGACCCTGCCCTGGGTACTGGACAGATCAGAGAGGGACATCAATTCAGGCTGCCCATCGGGGCGGCATGGCCGCCACCAGCGTCACACGGCCACTTGCTCCGAGCCGGCTCTTCCCTCTGTCTGGTTGTTGGCTCTATCTGCAGCTGCACCGAAAGCAGAAGGGAAGGAGGAAAGCAGAGAGAAAGCCCAATTAGTAGATGAGCAGAAAGAGACATGCAGGAAACCCAGCCCCCAAACCACCAGAAATCATTAATGAGCGCCTGGTGAGCCATGCCAGGGTGCCGTGGATGCCAGCAGAGCCATGGCCCTGGTGGGGACCTTCTCGCTCCACTGGGCCAGGGCAGCCTGGAGGCAGTGGCTGGGAGAAGCTGTGAGAGGTTTGTGTTTAGCTTCTCCAGGCTATGGAGCTGGATTTTATCCATGTTGGCTGAGAAGTTTTCTATTTTCTGCATTGCTTTCTAAAACTGTTTTTGCTTGTGCCTTGTCTCTTACAGACATCCTGGGGAGGTGGGAGGCTTTGCAGTTTGGAGGACTGAATTGCCCATTTAGGGGCTTCTTGGCTTTCCAAAAGAGTTTTAGAAATTTCGTGTAGTGAGTCATATTACACAAGAAGGGATCAGTTCCAGCCCAGCTGGAATAACGCAGGTAATAATTTCAGTTTTCTCAAAAACCCCCAAAATTTTTGGGTGTTAAAAGTATTTACCTGGAACTTTGTTCTATTTTTTAGATTACGGAAATTTTTATCTGATCGCTGTTCAAGCTGGATAAAATAAATGGGAGACTGTGATAGTGAGAGTGTAGGAGTGGGGAGTTCCTCAGCAGGGCAGAGGCATCACTGACACCCGTTTTCTAAGGAGCTCTTTCAGATATGAATCTATTCAGCAGGTCCGAGAGCCTCCCAACTTCCACTTTGAGTGAGAAAACATGAATTAAAACTCCAGAAATACATTTCTAAGGTAAGATCCACAATATTATTAAAAGAAAAAGCATCTGCCCAGATGAGGAGAGCCTGGATCCCAACATCCTTAGAAAGGATCTGCTCCTGCCTCTCTTGGAAGGACTTGGGACACTCTTTGAGTATGTTTGCTTCTTTTCTCCTCAGACTAAGCAGCAGTGAGAGCCTCCCTGAGGGCTGAGTGGCTTGGGGGGAGGGAAAAAGTGTTACCAGATACATCTCCCAAGCCCGAGTTGAGAGAGGAGCTGGGTTACATAAAAGATGATGCAAATCACCACTTGTCCTTTCAAATGGCATTTTTTCTTCTTCCCTTTTCTTCTATTTTAACGCTTGTAAACAGTTGGACAACTTTTCTCTCCTCTTTCTCTCCACTTAGCTGAGCATTGCCCAGTTTAGGCTAGTACCTTGGACTAATACCCTGGGTCTTAACAGCCTCCATTGGGAAGGAAATTTGGACAAAGAACTAGATTATCCCGAATTGTCCCAGATTTATGTCACAGAGCCAGTTCTCCAGAGCCAGGCTTGCTCTTTCTCTGACAGGGAGACAGCAAAGTGGCTCACAAATCAAATTATATGAGTAATCTAAATAAAAGCACCAATCTCCTGCTTGTGGCATTTGGACTGAGCCCCATTTTGTTATCCAAGAACAAGCCAAAAGAGCTTTGCAGGGTTACGTAGCCTCTCTGGCTGTGTTTGTGTCTCTGAGTAAGGAACTCCACTCTGGCAGGCTAGCTCCTGTTAGCATGAAATGATTTTAGCAGGAAAAGGACATTGGCAGGTTAGGGTAGGGAAGGGTGTCCTTACTTTTGCAGATAGGGATCTTGTTACTCCATGTCCCATCCTTCAGACACTCAATCTGGAAGGAGTCACTTTCCAGATTATCCTGTGCAGAAGGTGTCAACAAAAAAAAAAGAAGAAACCTATTAATGTTCAAGGCAAAGATAAAAAGGGAATTTCTTGGTGATTTAGTTAAGTTATATCCACTCTCCCCTGAAATAGGACTTTTTTAGCTAAAAACTGCAATAAAATCATACTGAAAAACTTGAAGAGTTTTCTCATTGCCAGCAACTTGGTGGCATGCTGAAAGCAAAAGAACCGGACTAATTTATTTCTGTTCTAAATGATGGGATGGGTAAGGAGGCAGCTCTGCATGAAGAATCAGGCTAGGAGATCAGAGAAATACCTAACTCCATGCTGGAAGTCACACTGGGCTACTGGTTTGGAGGCAAGACAGCCATCCCATGAGTCATCCGTGCTCCCTGGGGTTCTCAGCTGTTTCCCAGAGAGGGCCTGCCAAAATCCTGCCTCCTGTGACTTGTTGAAGCTGTCCCAAAGTCCTGTAGGACCTCCCAGTGAGTGCAGGGTAGCCTCTGCAGGGCTGTTGAGCCAGTGCCCATCGAGGTGAGGAGCAGACAGAGCCCCAGCAACTCTTCTGGGGCTATTGATGACTTTTTCTCTGGCAGAGGTGCCAAGCCTGACATTCCATGAGCTTGCTGTCTCTGGAGGGTTGCTGAGAGGGTGGCTCAGGAAAGTGCTATCTCCTCTCTTCCTCTGCATCTTTGGAAAGGAAAGGTGGTGGCTCTCAGAGGAGGCTTTTTCCTTGCCCCTGGGAAGAGGCTAAGATGGGTGTGTGGGTTTTGCTTGCTCTCCCAAAGATGCAATGCCTTTGAGAGGAAAGATCCTCCATTTCCTACCCATACTCCCAGCTCCACATTGTTGTCCCATACCTTCAGCACTTTGTATCCGGTGTTGCAGCTGATGACAACCTGATCTTTGAAGGTGTACTTGGCTTGAGAAGGCTCAATTTTCCCATTGATTGGTGGTTGCACTGGTGGGCACGGGTTTCCTTTGAATAAAAAGAAAATGAAGCAAAATGAAAGTCAGAGGAATAAATAGAGGAAATGCATAGTCCCAGCTTTGCCACCAAGCCCATGTAGCAGAGTCTGAGCATCTCTGCCCTGCTCCTGCTCTAGTCTACACTTGCATAGCTCATCCAGGCTCTTCTAGAAGGCTCAGAGGTTCCAGAATTTTCCTCCAGTCTGTAATTCTCTGGCTTTGAGCATTACAAATCTGGGAGCTAATAACAGTAGCCTGTGCAATTATCCTGCCCAAAATTGCTCTGCTTTGCAATCTGATCTTGCTTCAGGGCCCATCTGAAAAAGCACCCTTTGGAGGGAAGGCTTTGTGTCATTTTACGCCTTTCCTCTTGCAATTTCCAGAACAGATCCTTTCTGGAGACAGGATCATGGACCACCAAACTCATGATGTCCACCTGCAGGTTTATAAAGCACTTTCCATTCCCAAGCCCAGAAAACAGAGGAAAGCAGCAGGAGTTACCAATTGCTGTGTATGACAGTTTCCAGCCCCTGTTCTCTCCAGAGTTGTCACTGTGGAAGAGGATATGCACACTGTTGGTTTCGGTTTCAATGTGTCCTGGAGACTTCTCTCCACAGTAAGGTCCAAACTCCTTTTGTCCAGCTTTTATCTGTTGAGGCAAAGAAGAGTGGATGGTGTGAGGAGGCTCTGCAGCTAATGGATGGGCCTGCAGTGGGGTCAGTGGGACTTAAGCACCATGTGTTGGGGGATGTGAACAGAAAAGAGGGTCACAGTTGGCTGAAAGGGTCAAAATCACATGTGGCAAGAGACATGGGGTCAACAGAGCACAGGGCTCCTGCTGTCTCCATCACTTCTGTTTAGAATGGGGCAATTTGGTCCCATCACCAGGGCACTGGGGAAAAGAAAAGGCAAGCAGGAGAGGAGTGTGCAGAGTCCAGCTCACCTTGATGTAGTCATATGGACAGGTCGCTTCGGGGTGGTCTTCCACATCAAAGCTGTCCTCGAAGTCAAGGGTGATGAAGAAACCCTCCTCCAGCTCAATACGGTACAGGCAGTCCGAGCTCTTGGGGTAGGGGCTGGGGAAGTCAGCACTGGTGATCACCCCACTCCTCTGAGTGTAGAGGTTGTCACTGCACTCCACTGAAACACAGACATGGCTTTGTCAGGGTCCTGACAATCATGCCCCGGTCCTGATCATACTCAGGAGCCATCCCAGTGGAGTGGGGTCTGTTTAGTGGGTCCATGGAACCCAAATATCTGTCCATCCATGGAGGATCTCACACAGCCAACTTCCAAAAATGCCTGTGGCACAAATGCCCTGGGCTGAGAGCTAGTCCCAGCTAATCTACATGGTTCAGTTTCAGGGCACAGATTAAACCTTTTCATTTCTATGACTTGAGGAAGTCTATAGAGTTTAGCTGAGCAGCACAGCCCATGGGAAAAAACAAGTTTGTAGAGGAAGAGGCACCTCATGCCTCCTGGCAGCAAAAAAGGGCAGTTTTGCTGATATTTGGTAGTCTGTTGCCTGCTCAGGGACCCCTCTGTGTAACCATCCCTATGTCTGAATTGTGCCTGGGTGGTACCTTTGCAGGTCCTGTTGTCAGAATGGAGGATGTAGCCGAACCTGCAGGAGCAGTAGTACCCGCCGATGTAGTTGTGGCAGTAGTGGTCACATGCCAGCTCCTCATCACTCTTCTCCAGGCACTCATCCACATCTAGGATGGAGATAACAAGGCAGGGAGGTCACCCTGCAGCCCTACACATCACTCCTCATGGGGACATTTGCCCATGAGAAACACTGAGAAATTAGTTGTCCCATGTGGAGGGTCACACGAGTGCCCAGCGAGTCCCATATGGTCCAAGGGCTACACACAAGCTCCCTTCTTGCCAGGGTCCCTAAGGCTGACCTACCCGAGCAAGCTGGTCCTGAAGGCTCAAATGCTGCTTACCCACAGCTGTGTAATGGGCATCAAAGCCAGTGAAGCGTTCCTCATTGGAGAAGTCGGACCTGAAGGTGAGCCCCATGTAGGGCCCTGGGGACAGGATCACCTGCTGGCCAGGAGCCTGCTCTGTGTCTGTCGTCTCCCTGCCACAGAAGGTTGCCAGCTCCTGGTCCTCAGCTTCAATCTGTTAGCAGAAAGAAGGAGTGAGCCTGAAGAGCCTGCTGTGTGTTCCTCGGGGGCATCAGGCTGGGCTTGCAATCATCCTCTGCTCACCCAGGAAAGCACGCCTCTGCCTGTGCTTGCCCAGCCTGTCCCCTGTCTGAACAGTGTCCCCATGGGACAGGCTGCCCCTCTGTCAGCCTTGGATAGTCACAGCCTGAAGATGCAGCTCAGGCCCCTGCAAACCCAGTCCTGCTCAGGATCGTGCTGCCTTGGCCTTTCCCAGAGCATCTTTGAAATAGCATTTTCCAGCCATTCCCATTGCATTCACACCACCTTCTGCAGCCAAGCGTGCATCCAGAGATGCTCAGAGCATGGCAGGTCTGATTCACACTGCTCCAGCTCTCTGAGCAGTAAAGCAATTAAGTGGTTCCTGCAAAATGGGCAGAGGGACTCGGGTCTGCCTGCTCTGCCTGGAGTCACCCTCTGAAGCAGATGCCGAGAGCAGGTAGCATCCAGGATGCAGGGAGGAGCTGGGTGGTGTAAGGGAAGAATACAGGGTGGAAGCCTGTTTGGGAGGTGGGGTGAGGATGTAGACAGACTGTGCAGAAGAAGAGGTGTGAAAATCAGCCCCTGGGCTGTGTCGTTCCCCCTCTGAGCTCTCCCTCACCATTTCCCATGGCCCAAACACTGATCCAGGCACAGCACCGGCATGAGGGCTGTGCTGCTGGGAGGGTGTTTGGAGCCCAGAGCAGCCCCTGCCCACTGGTTTTGCATCAGTGCAAAGCAGCAGCTGTAATTTGGATGGTGTTTCTGTTCCCTGGGCTGCCTTTGGACTATTTTGGTCCTATCCCTGCCACCCAGGGTCCCTGTCTAACTCCAGATCCATGGTGCCAGACAGTGTTTGGACTCTGACCATGTGCCCAGAGGGCAAAACAAGGGGAGTCATGAGCCAGCGCGCCCTGTTGTCATGTCAGCACATTCAGTAGTGTCTACATGCATCTCTTTAAAACACAGCCTTACCTGTGCCTTAAAGCACTGTAATCCCTGTGGAAATTTTCCCCTCCAGTTTTCCCTGGAAACTCCCTCCTTTCCTTTTTCCTTGCCGTTTTCAGTAGCATTCATCCATCTCCTTCTCCTACACATCCCATCCCGAACCCCTGTCTCAACCACGACCTCTCCTAGGCAGTTCTAAGCACCCTTCCTGCTTTCCCTCAGGAGATTTGGATATGAATAAGCCTCGGCTGAGGAATGTGATGAACATCACCAGCCAGCCCAACACCACTTGTGCCAAGCCACGGCTATTGAGGCAGTGATGAAGTGTGCAGTTTCCCCAGCACATGCCTGGGGAAAACAATCATCTGCTCAGGGACCCATGGGGTCCTGGAGATGTTGGGATGCTGTGCCTGGCTTGTGTGGCCTCAGCAAGGCGAGACCATTCTCTGACTGCGTCCCTGTCGCCTGGAGACCCTTAGAATGTGCTGGTTGGGGAGAGTCTGGAGCTGAAAGGGAAATTTCCCAGAGCTGAACAAACAGGCGGAAACTCGTTCACACCAGGGAAAGCCAACATGGAAATGGCAACTCAGCATGCCTTGACGTTGCCTCCAGATATTTTCCATCCTCTCATACAAGCTGGAGCTGCCCAGAAAAGAGATACTTTCCAATGATAAATTTTGAGAATTTGGAGGGAAAAACAGGCGCCCCGCTTTGGGACAAAAACCCAATTGAATATTTTTTTTTGTTAAATTTTTTTCTTTTTTGTAACAGCATTCTGGGGGAAAAAAAGAAAACAAGTAATTTGGGCTCCATCTGGTTTCAATCCCTTTGAAATACACTGTGGTGCTTTAGAATCACTTTTAAATCTGAAAGATTGTTTTGAAATAGTGTTTCAGACTGAAACATGGGAGTGCCATCATCAAAAGCGAAGGAGAAAGGCATTTCAGCCCAAACGCACAGACTTGGCTGTGGAAGCACGTGGGATGCAGCTTTTTCTGCAGAAGATGTTTTTTCTGAAGAAAATCTGTGGGAAGGAGGAATTTCCAACAGGCTGCTCTGTGTGGGGCTGGTGGCTGTCACCTCTACCAGGACACACGAGCCACCGTGTGAACCCTGATCCCTCTCCTTCAGCCCCAGGACCTGCAGCACAGCATCACCAAAGTGCGTGAAAATCTTCCTGGTGTCCCGTATCTTGGCCCAAGGATGCTCCGGCCAGGGGCCCAGCCTCAACAGTGCCCCCAGCATCCCTGCATACAGCCCTGGAGCAGCAGGATGGGGCCCGGGAGAGCCGCATTCTCCTCACTGAAGGTATCCATGGCCTCTTATCTGAGATGGGTCCCATGCCCTGAGCCACAGGGAGCAGAGGCAGCCCTCCAGCAGTAAACTAAACAGGGAGGTCATCATCCCTGGTTAATATTTGCTGCTTCTGCTGGGGACTGTATACTTTTTTTTGTAGATCATTTACATCCAGCGAGCAGGCTGGTAATTAAATCCTGGTTGTTTGTTTGGAGTTTCTCCCTCTCGGGTCACGATGTCGACGTTTTCACTAGAGAAGATGTGTCCCTGAGGGAAATATCAATTGCCACAGAGAAATATACACAGAGAAATAAAAATACTCTGAAAGAGTCCTCCTTTGAAAAATAAAATATAGTGACACCCTCGTGCCTTGAATTTACCCTTGCCAATGCCTCCTGCTGTCTTCCCTGTTTCTGCTTGCATCCTCGTTCTCTCATTAAGATTTCTGCCCCTCTAGATGGAGGCAGATGGGAGTCTCTCCCTGACTATGGCTCTATCCCCCTGCATTTTGGCTGGTGCTGTGGGTAAGGGAAGTGGTGTTACACGCTGTGGGGCCTCTCTCTGCCCCATATTGATTTCCTCCTTTGGGGCAGGAGCTGGGATACCCTGGCTCACCAGGAAAGGCTGCCTCAGGGCATGGGCTGCTGTCGATACCGGAGCATTGATGCTCTGGATGTGCCTCCTGCAGCGGGTGGGTTAACGAAATGCCACAATCACCAGGGGGAATTTGGCCCTCCAGTTTGGTGTCTGCTGCCGGAGAGGAGCAGGCAGTCGCCAATACGGAAATACAGCCGCCACCAGCCCCCCCTTCAGCCCTCCAGGAATGCACTAATTGGACTGATGAAGGCCAAACATACCACTTGTAATATATATAAATGACTCATTAGGCAGAGAAATCACAGTGCTAGGCTGAAGACACTGGGAACATGACATGGGGAGGAGACACTCAAAGCCAGGGAAGGGCATGAAGTGGCCCCTGCTGAGCAGCCCCACAGTCAGAGTGTGGCAAGAACACATCAACCAGATCAACGAAACCTTTCTTCCACATTGCTGCTGCTGCTGACTTTTGGGAATGAGGCAGGGATGGGACAGACTCTGCAAGAGCCTCCATCTAAATTTCCTGGAGAACCTCTCCCCAACATGCATCCATCCTCTCCCAGAAACATATCAAAGGTCCTTTCATATGCAAACATGAATTTGGAACTGATCTGGGGGTTCGAATTGCCCTGAATTTCCATGGGAACCTATGGCAGCCCTGTCATGGGGCAAAAAGCAGGATGGCTGTTTTCCTGTGGTGTGGGCTTGGTGTCCAGAGACTGCCCCCTCCCACATGGCAGCTGTACCCACATGCCCCATTTCTGGGCCAGGCCTGTTCCCTGGAGGGGCTGAGAATGAAAAGACATCCAGGCAGGACACTGGGGTGCTGCAGGAGCTGCCAGTTTGCTCCCATGCCTGGTCCTCCTGCTTCCTCTGCGTTGGGGGTAACTGTGGTCCCCAGTGGTGCCACCACACTCCTCTGTGCAGAGCTATCAGGATGGGAAAGGTGAGCAGTGAAGCCCTGGGCTTTCCCCTCCTCCCAGCTGTCTCCTGGGATTTGAAGTACTCCTCTTGGAACCCCACACTCCCAGGGAACGAACTACTCTCTGGCTGGAGCTGGCTGACAGGACCAAAAGGATGCCCTCCCCCTGAACCCCCAGTTCATGCCAAACCTTGATTTGTGCTTTTTCTCCCTCCTCTGAGCAGAGGAAGGTGTAGATGTGTCCCATGCAGCCTTTTCACAGCCCCAGACTGGGCATGCACTGCCCTGAATGCAGCATCAAGCTCATTCCCTGGCTCTGCATGTCCTCTGCCAGCACTGCATAGATCATAGATCATTGTGCCCCCACCATGGACTTGGTGATCCTTGTGGGTTCCTTCCAACTCAGCATGTTCTGTGATTCTGTGATCTTCAATTCAATCAAGGAGCTGGACCCAGCTGACTGTTGACCTCTCAGGGGTTGATTTCATTCCAGGGGTTTACTGAGCAGTGTGCAAAACCCCATGGACTGGACCCAGGATCTGATCCCTAATAATAATAAATCCCTAATAAGCTTGAGGATTTACTCAAGAAGGCCCCTCAGAAATCAGGATTTCACTGCCCATCTCCCTGCCTCTGCTGCAGTGCCCCTCAGTGACACTATTCAGGTCACTTAACCTGATTTCCTGGTCATGGCTGTGGCTTTTGGGGTGCCCTGGGACAGTGCTGGAGGCTTGTGTACAAAAGTGTTCATTGCTGGGTGACCCCAGAAACGAGTTGGACAAACCATGGTGAGAATCTCTGCGAATAAGGAACCCCCAAATCAGTTCCCCGTGGACAGTGATGAGCTGGGCTGAGCCTGCTGAGGAGCATGGTAGAGAGCAGGATTTGAAAACCCAGGGTGGATGGCTGCTCCATCCAAGTCCCCAGTGGCCTGGCAGGTGGCTGAGGGTGGCCATCCAAAACCTGATGAGAGGCTGTCCCTGATGCACCAGGGCCTGGAGTTTGGCTTTCTGAGGCAGCATCTGACTGGTGGTTTCTATATGCATGGGGGGCTTCTCCAGATGGGTATTTTGGGGGTGGCTGTCCCTCCCATTCCTCCTGGCTCACTTCCTTACTGAAGTGCCACTCCCCCTCTCTGCCATCCCCATTTGCACAAACAAGCCTTCCATCCTGTGAGCATTTATTTAGGAGCCACGTTCTTTTTATATACATATACACGCGCACGCGTATATGTGCATATGTATAAATAAACAGCTATTGTTTTAATTAGCCATTGTTTTAGAGCTCTGGAAACTGTTCCCTTCTGCAGACCACCCCGAAGGCAGAGATCTGTGTGCAGCTCAGGGTTTGCAGCTCAGCTTGCCCTGAGCTCACTCGGGATGAGTTTCTACACTGCTCAAGAGCTTGGGCATGTGAGCAGCCAAGGAGTGAGGGAAGCAAAGGCTTTTTGCCCATCCTTAGCTGAGTCCCCACCTGTTCAGCCCCATTTTAATCTTCTTCTTATGGCAGTATAGATGATGAAGATCTTGAACAAAAAAGAAGGTGTTTCTTCACACACACATACACATACATATAATCATATATTTAGCCTGGGCAACTTTCTGTGATGCTGCAGAGATTAAAGTCACCCATGAGCTCAGAAAGCAATGGCACAAGTTCATGCATGGGGAATCCATTGAGCATCATGGAATGCAGAAATCTGCCTGTGTCTTTCTGAGTTTCCTCACTGGGACCAGGAGAGTATTACAGAGAAGCACCTGTCAGGTCTATAGCTACATTCTACAGCCGTGCACTGTCAGAGTGCACCGATGCTGCTTTTACACCTTGCACTGATGCAGACAGAGGTGGGCACACAAACCCAAAGAGGAAAATAGTCATGGAGTCATTCACTGCTCTCCTTCATGCTTTCTAAGCTGTTGGTTTTGTGGCATCAAGATTGCACCCTTACCCAGAAAGTAACCTATGGATCTTCTGTAATCCATCCATTTTCATCACTTTTCAAATGTAATTCTGTGGTGAAGGCGCTGCAAGCTGAGTTACAGCCCTGAGCAAATTTATACAGCTGCAATCTAAACCCCTATGAAAAATACCGCCTTCTTATAGAAATCCAGCAGCAGGGAGAGCTGTGGTGGCAAGCTGGTACCATGGCCAAATAACAGGAAGCCTTATGAAAAAGGAAAAAAGAGCAGGAGGTGAAGGGTGGGAGGATGGGTAAAGCTTGGATCAGGGAAAGTTTCCAAGAAATCTATTCCTTAAGCTTATTGGGTTTTTAAAGCAATATATCTCTATATATGTCCCTGGCCCTTGTGCTTGGAGAAGATCCAGGGGAAGCAGAAAGAACTAATCAAACTTCAATGAGAGCTGTTAGTAGCAGAATGAATGCCAGCACAAAGGGGAAATTAAAGCAGAGAGCAACAGATCCTAGAGGAAAAAACACACAAATGTTTGCTTTGTTTTCTTAGGGCAAGAATAAAATAATAATTTCAATTATCTGGTAACTAGCACCAGGGTCAAGTTCTGTTCCAGACCAGGGAGCAAGCTCCATCCGCCTTCTGTGTGGAGGGGCAGAGTGAGGCTTGTGCTGGGCAGTGGGGTAAGGTCTGTTTAGTCAAGCAAACCTAGAAAGCACCTGCGTACTATTGCTGGTCTGCCAGAAGCACCAAACTTGACCATTTTCAAAGATACGGAGAACCCAGCTTGTCCTGGATATGAAGGAGAGCCCTCCCTGGAGAGATCTGTGGTGCAAAAGGCAAGTACCTGTGGTACTGCAGTGTGTGGCCCATCACAGTTTTGGATGGGTTACTGCCTAGCAATGGAGCAGACTGAAATATTTGGAGGTTTTGGACATGACAGCTCCCTGGGAACCTCTTTAAGCTCAGATCTAACCTTTCCTTTTTGCTTCCCTTGGGGCTGGACAGGGTGTCCCAAAAGCCTGTAAGGCACGGACAGGGATCCAGGTTGGCTGCAAGGTGTACCCATGGCCACGGCCTGGCAAAGTGTGCCCAGCTCAGGGTCGCTCCTTGCACATGTCTGGCATCAGAATGGCGCAGGGTGGTGGTGTAGCCACAAGGGTTCTGTCAGCCCATAGGTGTGCAAATCCTATTTAGTCCAGTGAGAATGAGACACCCAATACTTTCAGAAGTCAGATCCTTTGTGGGTAAGCTCTGACTCTGGTGTCCTACTCATTGTTAGCCTGATGGATGTTTTCAGCTTACCTTTGCTCTCCCCATGGTCCACTGAACTGACAGCTCCTGTGATCAATAAATGGGAAAAACCGTCTGGTTCCCAGCTTTATCAGTGCTACCCTTTCTCAGCTGGCCAAACAGGACTGCCCTCTACCTCACCATCTGCTCCATGACCTCACAGCTCACCTTCACATAGTCGTATTCACAAAGGTAGGATGACTCCAAGTCAAAATGCATGAAGTACAGCTTGATTTTAAATCCATCAGGCACTGAGATGTTCCATGTCACTTCTGAATCACTGGGATAGGAATCAGGGAAGTTGGGAGACTGGATCTCCCCAAACATGTCAGTCAGCTCGATGGCATCTGCCATGCAGAGCAGCAAGGCACAAAAGGGCCAGGTCAGTGGGTACCTGGAAAAAACATGTGAGGAGATGAAATTAAACTCTGGTAATGACAAAACCTGTTGAAGGCTCATCTCTTTTCAAGTGTGTCATGCAAGAGGAGGTGCAGCACCATGTCATCATGAGCAACCCCCGCCATGCCAAACCACAGGGAGGTGGAGGTAGGGGTAGGAGCTGTACGTGGCTCCCAAGAGGGGAAGAGTGGAAGATGTGGGTGCAACATGTGATGCAAAGGCACCTCCACAGCTCACAGTCAGCTTGAAGTGCCATCAGGAGCTCAGTGTTTCTCAGCTTCTGGGAGCAGCAGCCATTGGCAACATGTCCATTAACTAATGGGGCTCTGATGGGCATATCTTCATTTAATGGATGAATAAACATAAGGATACTTAATAAAATAATGATGCTTTCCAAATCGGTTTAATGAAAGCATCATGGCAGTAACTGTTAAGTAGTATTATTATTATTACTGCTTAGCCTCATCCTGCCAAATTGGGATCATTAGCTCTCAATAAACAACACAGTCTTTGCAGCTGGGCAAGGACAGACCCCAGTCCCAGCAGCGCAATCCTGAATGTTTCTCCTCTCCTCTCCTCTCCNCTCTCTCCTCTCCTCTCCTCTCCTCTATAAAGAAGCACACAGAGGCAGAGATTCTTAGAGATGTTTTGTTATCAAACTCATCTTTTAAAAAATCTCAGCATTAAGAATTTGTCCCAACTTGTTACCAACTTCTTTGTCCCAGAGGAGGGCAGAGAGGACCGGTAAATCAGTGGCAGTCCAGCTGACTTCATACCAGCCTTGAGTTCCATTTGACCATGAAAGTGAGCATAAACTGAGTATTTCTCTGTGCAAGGATAGAATACCACCTGTGCTGGAGGTGTGAACACAAAAGCCTATGCTATTGCATAAAACCCAGAAAAAGGATCAGACCTCACACTCTTTACACACAGTGGAACGTACAAAGGAAATTAGAGCCATTAGAAATGGAAATGTCTGCTTTCTAAAATAGGCACTTAGGCCTGGCAAAGGCTTTTAGGTGTGTACTACAGGCATTGAAATCACTCACACATACACGTACACCTGGTTTCAAAATCAGGGCTTGATTTAGGTATGCTGGTGAGGAAATTGAAGCTATATTAGTGGATTATTTTTAACCTGTGTGCTTTCATAACCAGAGCAGTAAATTTCATTTGTTCACTTGTGTAATGCCATCACTTCTCTCAGCTCTTCATTACAAAGAAAAGTTAATGGGAACTGAGAAATTTGGATTGATTTTTCTTTCAAGCAAAGTAAGGTTGAACATGCCTCTTTTTGACAGCTTTTCTCAAACCACAAAAATGTGTGAAGGGAAAAACTAACTGTTCCTCCTCTGACCAGAGTGCATGCATGGGGCTGGATGGTCTGCTGATGTAAATGGGCATCACCTCCTCAGTTTCAACGGGCCGTTTGCTAGTGCAACTCTGCCTTCCCCTTAAACACGGGAGGCAAAACACCATCAAACTTCTTCGTCACGACAGGAAAGTCTAAACCTCAAGTAAACGTGATTAATGACCGTGGTGTCCGCAGAAACCTGAAGCCCGTGCAGCAGGTCCTTTCGCCCTTCCGACGATGGCAAAGCGGTACCCATCACCCGACGCTTCCTTTGGCTTTGCTGGGATGCCGGCATACAGGCTGGGCTGCGGCACGAAGCCGAGGCGTGAGCAATGCCTTGTTTGCTCACAGATAGGGGAACTGAAGCCACGGTCACCACCGAGAAACCTTCCTCAGCAGAATGGCCGCCCCTGCCCGGCCGTGCCCTGAGACCACGGTGTGCGGGAGCCCGGGGTCAGCCCGTCGCGGAGGTACTCACCTCATTTTGCTGCTGGGAGGGTTTCCCGGCGGACTTGGTGCGGAGGATCGATGGCTCGTTTGCGGGGGACGGCTCTGCCTCCTTCCCAACGCTCCGCTGTCCGCCTTATCTCTGTCCGGAGCTTTGTGAGCGTGTGTGCGCCTATGTGTGTGTGCGCCTGGAGATGTCTGGCATTTTCCATGCAGGTCACGCCTTTCCCTGCCTGCAGCCGTTCCTCACATCCAGGCAGGCAGCAGGCAGACCTGCCCGCATCCGAGCCCTCCTCCCCGCCCGCCTCTCCCTCCTCTCCGCCGCGGGGCTGCCCTGCGCTCCAGCATTCAGCGGAGTTTTTGTCTTTCCTAATCTCCAGAGTTTTGTGTGTGAGTGTGTGTGCCCATGCATATTGTGTTTTCTCTCTCTTTTTTTCCCTCTCACAGCCTGCTTTGCCAGATGGCTAAAATTTGCCTCTCAATAGAGTCGGAGGCTCCAGCAAAAACAGAAGGCAAGAATGTGTGAAAAAAAAAAAAAAGTGCGGGGATAAATAGCTTTAGTGGTGGTGCTGCCACTGGGATTGGCGCTCGGGACTAGCTTTCAGCATCTCAGTTTAGTGCCGGGCAACATTTGGGATGGGAATCTGGCTTCCAAGAAACTTTGGAATTGTGACAGTCGGAATAAAATTAAGCCCTATTTTGCAGCTTCCTGCAGAACTGAAGAATTGCCGGGTTCAATATTTTGCCCCAGGGCAAAAGAGAAGCTTTAGATGTGGACTCTGCTCAGGAGTGAGATCTTGAAAGTTCCACGTTTTCAGCCCGACTCCCTCCTGTTCAGGAAACAGGTAAAAACATGAACACTCCTCGCTAAGCCACAGGAGATTCATCTCCCCTCCCCGTGCCAGGCACAAACCAACCCAAACTCCCTTGTCTGCATAGGTAAGTGAGAAGAAGATCTATCTGGTCTGCAAACAAGAGAATAGCATGTAGGAAGCCAAAGGATGCAAGCCACTCCCTCATTCAGAAATCTCCTTGGACACATGAAGAGCAAAACTTTAATAGCTGTTTACCAACTTCAGCTTGAGTTGGTTAATGTAAACCCTGCAGACATCCACTGGCAGGCATGGATACACACGCGGCATGTTAAAAGGCACACACAAACAAGAGCCGGGAAGAGGCAGGGAAACAAGGATGTGTTGGCACCACTCCTGGAGCAGCGGCTCCCAGCCCTCCCGGACTCCCCAGCTCGTTGATGAAAGGCTGTTGCGCTGCTTTTAAAGGGGCGATGGTACCTCCAGCCTCTGTGTCGGCTTTGCCCCTCCAGCAATCCTGGAGAAGTGGGGAGGTAAGGGGATACAGTGAAAAAACCCCAGAATTTTCTTTTTCCAGTTCTTGTCTTTTTGTTTTGGGGGGTTATACTTCCTTGGCTTCCCGTGCAGAAGCTGCTTCTCTTGCTTCCATGAGTCTCTGGTTCTGTGCTGGGAAAGAAATGGTACCTAAGAGACACAATGAAGTAAAATAGAAAAATATGAGCGGAAAAGCACTAGAAAAACAGGAGAGAGGCTCTGGGCAAAGGGAAGATCTCAGTCTGCCATTATTTGTAGCCCTACTTGGGAAGTTTTAACAGCTTATCACTACACAGACATGAGCTCTCAGTCATGCTAACACAGCCAGGCAGGATGATCAAACTAATTAATATGTAAGCAATGTGTCCAATGAAAGGATTTATTTTTGCAGGCAAGTGTGGTCTTGTCTGAGCCCTGAATACATTGTGATCTATTTTTTCCCTGCCTGTTCTACAGGGTGGGTCCTTCATACACTCATTTTTCCATCACGACAGCCTTATATAGTTTTTTGGAACAGCTTCTCTAATTCAGGGGCAACATTAATTCTGAAGTGACATTTCTTTGTCTGCTTATGCTTCTTTCAAACCAGATCACCTAGGGTCAAAGTCACTGTCTACACTGCAAGGCTGGGTTGGGAAATGTAAAGCAGCAACAGAAGATACAGAACACATGTTCTGGGACTGTGTTGCCAGATGCAGCATGAGTTTAAAGCATCCACACTGACTGTGTAGGCTCTGAAAGGCAGGAGGGGATGCCCAAGAGGAAGGCCACTGCTGATTCCATCAGCAGCCCTCTGAGTTGATTTCCCTGATAGACTGCTGTATCTTACAAGGTTTCTTTGAGCCAGTACTTGTTCTCATCCACCAACCCCCTTGCTGTGCAGAATGATAGCTCCCTGAAATCTCATGCTGACCAGCTCAGGGATAAGTTTTTTTCTGGCCAAATCTGACCTGAGACAGTGTGGTCTCCTAAAGAAAGTCGAGAGGCAGTGGCTTAATGGGCACAAATTCAGTTCTGCTGTATCCAAGTTCCTAAAACTATCTGCAGGCTCCTGCACCCTCATTGCCTCCTGCTTGAAACTCCACCCCCAACACCTTCAGTGTTGAGTCCTCAGGTCTCCAGATGAGTCTATTGGAGCCCTAATTAGCTGACCTGGCTAATTGCACTGCCTCCCTCAGTTACTGCAGGTCAGCCCTGATGGACTTGGCATCCCACTGCTGCAGTGTGCAGGCTTCTCACTCCAGGGAGTTCCCAGCCTCTGTAGCAATATAAACCCTTGGCTGCAGACTCTGCTGTTGGGGAGACAGGCAACGACCTGCAAAGGGAAGGTGATACATAATCTGCTCCAGCTGCCATGTCTTCAGTTTAGTCTCACCTGTTTGAGAGGACGGTCCTCTGTAGCCAGGCCTGACTGCTCACATGGCTATGTGAAGTGTCCACCAAGAGTAAAGGCTAAAAAAGGTCACTGAGAGGAGGTTCTGGTGCTGTCCAGTCAGGGTGCCAGGCAAGTGTCACCCTGTCTCATGCACTGTTACCTGCTCTTTATCTGAAACATCCAGCTACCTCATAGCTATCTTAGTGATGCCAGGGGGGTTGAGTCTTGTCCCCACCCTACTGGGGAACTAGCAAAAATATTATTTGTTGTTTCACCGTCAGAGAAGTGAGTATGCTGAGTCTTAGTGAGGAGTGTTTTCTCCCCCAAGTGCTGGTGGGACAGTGGGGTTGGACTGTGACAGGCCAGCACACATGGACCTGCATTCTCACCAATGTCTCCCACACTTAATCAAGTCATCCCTGGGGTTACTTCTGCACATCCATGATGCTCACCAAGGACTGAGCTCTGCAGTGTTGTCCAAAGCATTTCTTTAATGCTGGGGGCAAATTCAACTCCTGGGAATAATACCCCTAGAATGAGTGGAGTTAGACAGAGATAGAACAGCAAATGTGGACCTGCAGGAGCAAGACTGTGGAGTGAATCTACAACTGGTGTAAACACCAGCATCCTGCAACAGCTTGTGGCTCACTGGGTCAGGCCAGCACAGCCCACACCACAGCTTCTCTCAGGCTCTATGTTGGGCACATTGCAACACGTGCACTGCTCCCGGTCATGATGTATGTGACAGGGATAAATGTTCTGGCAGATCCTACTGCTTGTCAGAACTGTGACATCTCTCTTGCTCTCCTCCACCTGGAATGCAGGAGAAGACCTCATTCTCCAGAATGCATGAGCTCTGCTCCTAGCATCTCTCCTCCATCCTACAGGGGACGCAAGCTCGGCTCCTGGCATTTCTCCTCTGTTTCGAATGGGTTCCTGGAGCCCCCTCGTGGCTCTCACTACTGACAAGGTCCCACCGAAGCCACCCTCCTGAAGCTGCTGGTGGGGTCCACAGCACCCTGGTGCACGTTCTCTGCAGCTCCAGTGCTAGGGAGGTAGCGAGAGCCACCTTGGGGATGTCACTGAGGAACAGGGCATGGAGGTGACAACAGACACTTGGAGTCTGAAGAGGGCAGACAGTTCCACTGCTAAGCCATCTCCCTGCTTTGTGAGCCTGGGACGAGATAAGTTGTTCAGTGGCTTTGCAGACCCTTGCCCTGGGAGCATGCTGCACGGTGTGACAGTCCCACGTGGAGGTGGCTACAGCCCAGATTTGGCGTGGACAAAAGGGAGGACACAGGAGCCTGGAAAAGGAGGCATATAAGACAGTGGGGAAAAGAAGGAAGGCAGAGATCGGGAAAGAAGACTACACGGAGATGGGAAAAAGAGGCTGTGGGGTGATGGCAAAGAGTCGCTCTGCGGAGAAGAGGGGAGAGCAGCTGGGAGGCAGCGCTCGGAGGCGGTGGGCAGGGGAAGGCTCGCTGCCCCAGGGCTGTCGACCTCCGTCTGTCCCACGGGGCCCCGTGTGCCACTAGATGGCACTTGAACCTCTGCGTGGGGAGGTCGGGGGGACAGCGGCGCGAGCGCGATGAGACACGGGGGTCCCGGGGATGCACTGGGCTCCGGGGGCTTTCAAACTGCTCCTGACAGCAGTTCGCACGGATCATTCTCCCCTGGGGGCTGGATAAGGAGAGAATGTAGAGGTAAGGTGGCTTTTGGGACAGATAACTTCTCTCCTGCCCCGGGGCTGTGCTGGCCCTCCTCCAGCACTTGTGCTACGGAAAGGCTCATGCCACAGCCCTTTGCAGAGGTGACCTGCTGAGGTAGCATATAGCATCCACCAGAAGGTACCTAAAAAAATCTAGTGCACTCTCAGCACAGCCCAGTGGCTATTCAATAAATCGATGCTTGCTTTGGCTTGTGAGAGAAAATCGGATCCATAATGTTGCAGATGGAAATATTGAGTCCTCTTTTTCTCCTTTTCAGCCCCATCCTGTTGTTCTATATGCACACCATGAGGTCACAGGAGGCAGCCTGACTGTCACAGCATGTTCATGACTTGTATGAGCTGATCAGAATTGTTTCAGCAACCTGCCACTCCTCCCTCTACTGAAACTGAGGGATACTTGGCAGACTCCAAAAGGATGCATGGAGGAAAAAATGCATATAACACTGAAATAAAACCAGAGAAATCAGGATGTTGTGTCATATATTGGCCAAGTCAAACATATCTGTCCTACTGCTGGGTCCCAGCCACTGCATCACTGGCTCCTGACAACTGCCAGAGCTGTGACTTTGTGCTGGCGTTAACCGTGTATGCTGACTTTGATGGATGTTTAGGCATTGCTTCTCTTTGTATTTTGCTGGAAGAGAAGCCCCTGAATGCTTTTGAGAGAGTGAGATCGAGGTGCTGAAGCATCATCCACCTAGATAGGATACAGGCTTGGCTGAGCCTACACTGCTGTTGAGGCACAAGACTTGTGGAAGGTTGAGGCACTTAGTACCCATAGAGGCAAGCAGCAGGGCATCTCTTGCACACCTTCGAGAGAAAAAGACCTCTGAAACTGATTTGGAACAATCTAGGGGAAATCTGGGGAGTGACAGGCTTTGAAACTTATGGTTCTGCATCACAACCTGATGCCTCACACCCTCTACAGTCCAGGGAAACACTTGGCATGAAAAGGGCTCTGTTTTCCTTCCCTAAGTGCCCAGGACTCTTTGCTTGTCCAAGCACTTTTCTTGGTGACAAATGAGTCACTGGGGAGCTCTGGACCATACAAGGGTCACACCACAACCAATTTCTGTCTGTGCAAGCCAGCGTCCTTTAAAGAGGCAGCACACAGTTGTAATGCTTCCAGAGAACCCAAATCACTGTGATTTCTCCCTGACTGCGTGGCTGTGAAATTGCAGTGGGGCAGAGCGTGGCGTGACTAAGTGATTATGTGGGTGGCAGGGGATGATAGCAAATCCATGGTGTTGGAGGGGACTGTGTGCTGTGCTGTGCTCCCAAGCACAGATAACATGAGCAGGCTGAGCTCAATCAACAGCTTGTTTCCCTGGGGGGGAAAAAAAAAGACAGAAAAATCTCAGAGCATCGTTTCCTTCTCTTTTTTTTCATTTCCAAAAGCTTGGCCTTGCTGATGCTGGTGGGAGTTGAACCATGATGTGAGTCATTGCTAACCCTGATAGCACCTGCTCACATGCCCATAGTTCACCGAGATTCCCCGTAGGCCATAGCTCCCAGCATTCAGGTCTGCAGACCCTGATCTAGGTGTGTAACTCTGCCCTAACTGCAGCCTCTTTCTCCTCTTGGGAAGCCCGAAAAGGTTCCAGGGAACCCAAAGCTTCTTGCTACTGGGAAAGATGGGTGTCTATTTTCCCTCGGGACCTTTAGAAGGTCCTGCAAGGAGAAGCCCTCTCTACTGTAATAATTTCTAGATGTGATGGTGGTGAAGCTGTGATGGATGTGGAAGCCTGTGATGGATGTGCAGGTCTTTGCTACCTGCAGTGATAAACAATCCCATCCCTGCAGGTGATGTGTTGGGTCCACCTGCTCACTGGTTATGGTGGTTATGTGGTACCAGGTAGGATGGTGACCAGAGAGACATTTGTCATGAGTGGTGGCTCCTAGTGGTGCCATTTGGTCCTTGATGGAGCTGGGGCAGGCAGGCAATTTGCTTTGTGTCACTGATACCTGGGGACACTGCCCGTGTGCCATGACCAACACATATTTATGTTTCAGGCCCCTGTCAGTGGTAGGAAGCATTTTTATGACTGGTGGCATTGTCCTCACAATGTTGGCTATCTCAAGCAACATGGCCTGGAAAAAAAAGACCTGAGGAAGGTTTGGTGTATGGAGAAATGTCACTGTGACATCCAGTGCTTCTGGACTTGGTGAGGCCAAAACCAATGGCAAAGCCCTGGCGTTGGGACTGATTCAGTGACCAGGCAGCTCATACAGACACCTGTGCCAAGTGACTCATTTGCTCCCAGCCACAAGTGGAAACTGCTGCTGCCAGCATATAAATCCACATTTGCAGGGCCTTTCAGCCACTCCAGGGATTGTCATTCTAGCTTCCAGCCTCTGGGGTGGGACATAGCAGCTGAGTTACTGAAGAGCTGATAAGGCTGGAAGGCAATGCAGATATATGGGGAGGGTGCAAGAAGGAGTCTCAGAGAAGTCCTTTGACCGTTGATGTTGGTGCACACCTTGTTACTGCTGAAGAGAACCCCGGGTCCCCACAGCCACAGCTGGATGTGTGCTGTCCAGGCACATGAGATGCTCTGACATTGGAAAGGCTGAGTCATTAGACAAAGTTACAATACAGATATCAAAGTCATCGCACCACAAACTGATAAATATGCTTCCAAAACTGCTGCCTTTAATGCAACCAGTTGAAGGGCCAGCTGTCCCATCTCTCTGAGCATCCACAACTAAGGAAGGTCTGGATATTTGACCCTTCCATTGGCTATCTCTTGGAGCAGCAGTATGAAGGCTGGAAACTCATGGCTATGCACAGACGGGGGAGTAGAAGAGGACTCAGGGAACGAGGGATGCAGGAGAGGACTGTGAGCTGTTTGCCTGTCTCTGGGTGCTGCTCTGAACCAGTTCGGGAGCAGTCATTCTTCATGTGGGCTTTGTGAGTCTTGCTGTGGAGTATTATCGACTCTGCTCTCAGTACAACCTGTTAATCATCCGCCACGGGTCGTTAGGAGGTGTGCGGAGACCCTGACAATGGCAGGCAATGCATAACATGTTCTGTAGGCTGGGGGTGGGAACGCAGCTTATAGATCACGTAGCTGGAGACAGGAGTTCTGGGTGGATTTCAACAACTCACCTGGATGTACAGACCCAGCAACGGGCCATTAGTTATCTTCAAAATCTGTCGTGGCTTGTGCTTTTATGGACAACTGCATTTACAATGTCATTCAAATCACATTTTGGTTCTTACTCATGCCATAGCCGACCCCTACTAGACATAAAAATTCAGCTGACAACGAGCCATAGGCTTGGGAGAAGCAGAAGATTTTTAGTCCTGAGGGCAGCAATGGGCAGAGAGGGATGGTGCCCTGGACTGCGTTTGTGGAGAGCAATTTCTGCATTATTCATTCATGACTGAGCTCTTTGGGGGTGTATTTGAGTGCGAAAATTGATACTGAATATTTCTAGCATCACAAAACAATTGCACAGAGGTGATTTCACTTGCTGTCAGGATGTGGCCACATCTGGGGCAGAGTACAGGTACAGAGAGCACATTACCAGCTGAGAAGCAAAGAGGGGGCAAGCTATTAAAGGGAGAAATCTGAAGCCAGGCTCTGCCTGAAACACCCATCAGGCAGTGACCCAGACACATTATGGCCATGTTTATAGACAGAAGAAATTTAAGCAGCAGTTTTACACCTCAGGGAAAGCTCTGCAGCCTGGGGGCATGGCTTGGGACTGTGCTCCCATCTCAGAGCAGGGTGCTGAGGATGAAGGCCAGGGGTTAAACGTTGCTCATTGGTCTGACTCAGGTGCACTGATTTTGCCTGGAGACCAGCTAGAGGGAGCCTGAAAACTGCATAAATAGCTACAGAGCAGCTGGGAGTTGTGTTGTTGAACCTTGGGAAGATTTTCCCCATCATTTCTTTCCTCTTTCTCCCTCATCTGCTGTTTCCATCACCCTTGGGGCACACAGGATTATGAATAGCTGCTCAGGAAGCTGAGGGAGGCAGTCTAGGTGAGGTGTGGTGTGCCTGGTTCTTAGGAAAGCCTGGTGACGTGGGTGGGGGCACCTTTGCTCTCCTGCAGGAGAAGGAGTAAGCTTGACTTGTCAAGGAGGACTTCCTTGCAGGCCAGCTTTGTCCATTTCTCCCTCATGGTATCTTTATAGCACTTGTGGAGGCTGAACTGGGACACACAAACCTTTGCTTAGTTCCCAGTCCAGGCTCACTGGGAAAAGCCAGTCTCTGATGACTGGAGGCTGGGGGGTACAATGTGCAGGGGAAGAGCTGTATGTATAGCTGGTGTAGATGAGTGAAGATGCTGTGTTCTAGCATGCTATAAACAGTAATAAAGATACCAAACTCACACAAGCAGGTCATTCATGAGGCTCCAGCAGCCTTAACAAGAGACTGTGGGACCATCTGCCTGCAGGCGCTGCTGGTGGTGAGATATGCTTCATGTCTCATCAGCACGGGAGGAGTGCTGGAAAAGAGAAGCAAAAGGTGAAACCAGGTATGGAGAAGGAGAAGCTGGACAGAAAATGTGACTTTATATCCATTTCTAAGTGAAGAAAATCTTGAACATATTACAGGGCTGTGAGGGGATGGGATTGGCTCCCTCAGCAGGGTTTGAATCACTCACAGAAGCACTAGAGCATGATGGGCTATTGGTGTAGTCAGTAAGAGCATCCAGCTTGAACTGTACATCTGTGGAGTGACTCCAGCAAACACTTGTGCATCAATGCTGTGAGCAAAGGTGAGATGAATTCCAGCTCCTGGGCCACTTATTGCTGGAACTGTCAGCCTAGGAATGTCCTATACCTTCCTCTGAAGCAACTAACTTTGGGGACAGGGTGATGAAGAAGGACATGCCATTGGGTGGCTGTCATTTCCAGCCTGTCTCAGCTGCTTTGTGCCAAGATAATAAGTGTCTTGTGGGTTTTTTGTTTGTTTGGTTTTTGGGTTCCTTTTTTAAACCTCTAGCTGTGTAATTTCACCTATAAAATGATGAAGTGTCAGCTGGGATCAAGTCCTGCCTTTCATTTTATGTTTCTGCTTAAATGAATATTGATGTAGTGTTTATCTTTATTTAATATTCATGATGATAAAAGACTTGCAGTCATTCACTTTTAATTACATCCTTCTTGGAGAAACAGTCTAGTGCAATTAGAAAGCTTCCAGTGCATGAAAGAAAAACAAACAAACTTTTTGCCTCCACTTCCAGAAGTGCCAAGTGGAGTTCCCAGGGGCATCCCCTTTCCCTTTGCTGTGATGGTCTGTGAGTGGGAGCTTCTGTGTAGGACTCTTCTGGGCTGTGCCACCTTCCTGCTGTGCTGTGAGGGAGTCCACAACACTTCGTGACCATTTGCAGCCTTCCAACGTGAGGCAGTGGCCAGGAGGAAGGGGAAGGAGGGAAATGTGCAGCTCCATTGGATAAGAGTAGGTGACTTGGAATGGAAGGAAAAGCAGTTGGAATTTCCCAGGTGGAATTTTGTGACATGGGAGTTCCATTTCAATCCTTGCAGCAGCCCTGCTGTGTGAGGGGGAATTGGATCCCTTGTGGTCCCTACCCTCCCTTTTGGCTGGACACAGTCTCCTGCCCTTGTGCAGCTTGGAGAGTCTCTCTCTTCTCCCACAGCAATAATTAGCCATTTAAATCAAATCTGGTAAAATGATCATGTAGTGATGCCTTGATGGCAAGGCAGTGACCAGCTCTCCTCTTTTGCACTCAGACAGCATTGCTTCTCTCTCCCATAACATTATCCATGAGCAAATTATTATATTGAGCTGTGCAAATTGCCCAGGAGCTTCTGCTGGGAGCCTGAATCTTTTCTGACACACAAACCCAATCAGTCTGAGTGTGCCTAATGATCCAATGTTGTCTGTCTATCAGCAGATATCTCTTTTGGCAGCTGGGGCAGTGATGGCTTCTGCTCTTGGTGTGGCTAGTAACAAGAGGTAGCAATCCTGAGGACCTCCTGTGGACTGAGCTGGGTTTTCAAGAGTCTTTGAAAATCTGAGCCCTTAAGAGTTAGATGTCAGCACCCTGTATGTAAACATCCCATATTACAACTCTCTTTGGAGACTCCCTTGCAAAACAACTTTCTGTTCTTGGGCTGCCTTTTGATGAGCATTCAGATGTTATTGGTCACATCGTGCTCAAAACCAGCTGAGTGCTACATGGGTCTTTCTCATGTTTAGTGTTTTTTTTCATCAGCGATGTCCTTTGGCTGAGAAAACACCTTAATGAGAAGCTCTTTTAATGTCTCTGCTCTGTTGCATTCAGGCAGGGCTGAGCAGTGCAACAGGCCGATCATTTTCATGCTGTAAAATATACATCATTCTATTTTACATAGAGGATGATCACTGCAGAACTGACTCTTCTTTTCATCCTTTTCCTGCTGTAATTACTATCCCCCTGCTGAAGCCTGTGCTGATGTCCGTGCACGATGAGTGAAAATTTAAACTGCTCTGGGTGATGGGACATAGACTTTGCTGAAAAATTTAAATGTCTAGTATCCAGAGAAAGCTGGCCCATAAATAAAGGATGAAGTCTTCACTGTAGGAGCGGGAGAGCCAGTGCAGCTCCAGGTTTAACACCTTCCTGCCCACTTCCATCCATGCCTGGAGCTGTGGTTCTTTTCCTTGCTGAAGGCTGGGAACTTGTAGGAGCCCCAGGGTGTCAGGTGTTGGAGACCTAGGGCTAGGAGGCCTGCCTGAGTCCCTGTGTGTCAGAAGGAGTCCTGGGAGTTATGAGTAAATTGAAAGCAACCATCCTGAGCTTAAGTGGGCATGTTGATCCATTTAGCCTAAGAGCTAAAGCTGCTGGCACCTGTGGAGCAGAGAGGCTTAGCTAGAGCAGAAGTAACAGCCCAGTTTTTCCATTGAAAAATGAGGAACACAAGTAATTAATCTCCTTGCAACATGGAGGGCATAATGAGGAGAGTGATTATACCATGCTATGAGCACTAGCATGAATAACCCACTACCCTTTGAAAGGTCAGTGATTTTTAGTTTTACAGTGGAGGACTGCTTCTATTCCCACACTTCTTTGTAGGTATTTTGCAGTCATCTTTTGCAGATCAGCCCAGACAGTCACAGATGAAATGACAGTTTGGTGAAAAATCTCTCCCAGTAGTCAGTTGCTATTTTGGTATGTTACTGACTGTGCTGCTGAGTTCACCGTAAAGAACAGAGGTTAGAGACCTATGGCATCATCAGCTCTGACTCCCTTCTGTCACATGGATAACATCATATAGACTTCAGGGATCCCTCCCCCATCCTCTGCTGCTGGCAAGGGTTCATCCAGCATGCAAACATGAGGCTCAGTCTCCCGCTGGACCTGTCCTAAGTCCACACTGAAACATGAAATTGCACCGAGGAGGAAATTGTGTGGGATGGACCAGTGTTTTGGGAGGAGGCAGTGCCACTTCTTGTCTCCCAGGTGGTAATTTGCTCTGAATGTGAAATCTCTCACTTCCAGCTTCATGTGCAAGGAATGAAATGAGGGGCTTGGCTCCCCTTCTCTCACCCCGGCACTAGGAACCTTCAGCCAATTGCCTCATTTCAGCCAAAGCTGGCATGGGACAGAGTTTCAAAGATTTTAAATTCCTCTTCAATGAAAGTTGGAGGAAAAAGACCCTAAGTGGTGCCTCTAAGGGGTGAAATGGAGAGCATCTGACATGTGACAATGCACTTGGGAAAGTCTCTGAAAAGACACCCATGGTGCTATGCTGCTTGTGGAAGGCTGTTTAAGAGCAAGTGGGATGTGAATGAGAGGCAGGTCACCAGCCTCTTCTTAGATGGCTCCATGGCACCTTTAGCTCATTGGCCCCCAGGGGTGGAGAGACACAGTAAGACAGGCAGGACAGAATATCTGCTTCTATTAACATGGGTAATTGCTTTGTCATTCCATTTTCAGAGCTGGGTGCAGTGAGCTGTGCAGAGCGGATGGAAATTGCATTAGCACAATCTGGGGGCAATGCAGAAATTAGCTAAAATGGCAGGGCATCCTTCGCTGCAATCCCACGGAGGTGGGTGCCCTCCACTGTTGTGGGTGTGCTAAAGACCCCTCCCATGAGGTGGTATGGGATCACAGGAATGGGGGAGCTCATTCCTGGGACTTGCTTTTTAGGGAGGTCTGTGTGTGTTCTGCCAATTAACCTGCTACACTTAATTAGTAGAAGCTCCCTGCGGAGGCAGACAACTAGGTAACAAACTTGAGTGTTGGTCCTTATTAACTCCTGGTTAGAATACTGGATGGGGAAGTGTATTCTGGATGTAGGGTACTCTGGGATCTGGCGTCAGAACCCTGGAGAAACTTGGCTTGCATCTCCTGAGTGTTTCAGTCCCCACAGCAGGCAGTATCATGCAGTCTCTGTGAGCGCTGTATTCTCTGCAGTGTTTCTGTGAGGTGGCCCATCCACTTCCCAGGAGCCAAGGGCCTATGAGTTTTGCAGGATCACCTCATGGGCCACAGATACCTGTTTGCAAAGCTTCTTTAGAGAGAAGCTCTCAGAGACGGAGTGTTGCTCTCAGAGTGCAACCAGCAAAGCTCATATTGGTGGCTTGGAGGCTCTGTAACAGTCTGCTGGAGGTGACCAAAGGTCCCTGTCTGTCCCATCTTCCTGCATTCTAGCTATTTCCTGTGTTGGAGACTTTGGAGGGGGGGCGTTCAAAAGGCCAGAGCAGCCTATCCAGCTCTAGTCGAGCTGTATTCTGCCTACGGCAAGTAGTTTTTGATATCCTGCCTGTTCCCACTTCTCTAGGGGTGGCCCATCCTCCCCCATGTGCAACGAGGCAGCCCTTTCATTTTGCAGCTGCATTGTAACAAGGAACTCTGGGTTTTTATTAATTTTGAAGAAATAGATATTTTGATTGCCAAGTCAATCCCAGATTATTTTGGGCGAACGACAGACTATTATTTTGAAGGGACATGGATCATTTAACTAAGCCTAATTGCCTCTATGTCACAATTAGTCACTCAGGCTGAGAAGGAATTGGTGTTACCATCATTTTGTATTTGGGAGCCAGTGACTAAATCTAATGAAAGTGTTTGAATCAGAACTTTTATGTACACACATTCATTATACTGCAAAATTGGCCATATCTCCTTGCGAGACTGGGGAAGACTCTCTGTGAGAGTGTGGTTGCTGCTGCAAGGGTGAGATGAAGTGCTCAGGGTTTGGGAGAGGAAGATGAGGTTTTCAAATGCCTCCTTGTCTGGAGATATGCAGGGCTGCTCCTGCAGGTATGGAAAGTGGTGCTCAATATCAGTTTTGGGGATGCCCTCTGAGATATAATTAATCTCCCAGCAAGGGTGATAGGCTCCTGTTTGCAGCACAGACCTAGGGGAGGAAGGAAATAGCCAAAGGTCTGGAGAAGGGAAGGGTTCTACAATCCTTGGACTGCTCCATCACCTGACAAAGTCACTCCGAAAAGCAAGTCCAGGGGCTCAAGACCAAGGATGCAAGGCTATTCCTCAGGATGGGGTGAAAACTTCCGGGGCGTAAATGCTTCTCTGTGGTTGTGTCCTGGCAGTGGTCAGGGTTACACAGCAGGAGTAAGGGCTCATAAGCCTCTGTTCCCACCACCATGTCACAGGCTCATGTGATGCTGAGGATGGGCTATTTGGTATTTACATTTTAAATGTATTGGGTAAATCTTGCTATACTTTAAGGCTATCAGTCATCTCCTGTGTTGAGTTCACAGATGGGAAGGTTGTGAGAAGGAAGGCTGGAAGCCTAGTGGAAGGCCGGTGCGCTTCAGGTACCACAGGCACTGGAATGCCACCACAGAATTAGATGGTGAGTGGTTGCTGGGAACTTGCCTTCCTGGCCCACAAAGTCCAAAGTTTCGAAAGTCTTTCAATTTTTCAGAAAACTGCAGACTGTCAGCTGAATGTTGCAAGTTATCAAAGGAACCCGGAAATGAACTCCATGAAACAAAAATCAAACTGACTCATTTGTTTTCAAGGTTCTTTACCCCAGTGAAATGAAAGACATAATCATACAGGGGAAATAAGAAGATAAATTGGATGTTATTTCAAGTATCGCTGTCTCACATAATTTTATTGTGATGTTTGCAAGAATGGGCATTTGTTCCAAAGCTTTGGATACTGGATTCAGACAGATTCTTGTTACTCTAAGCTTTTAGGGAAGAAAAGGATGTTTTATGCTTCATAATCATAAAAAACAGCTTGAAAATTGTGGCCTGAGATTGACTCCAGAAGTTCAGCAACCAGAAAGTGAGTAAAGAGAACTCAGGACACTTAGTCTGATTTGGGCCAGGAGGTCTTGCTTTTGAACACCTCTGCCATGGTGCAGTACAGCTAATGAACACAGAGCCAAGTTAGCTGTGTCTCAATATCTGGAGACATTGAGGTGTTGGATATGTGAGCTAATTGTGACTAAACCAGCCTCCAGGGAAGCTTGTTTGTCTGCAGGTTGAACTTACTGGGAAGTGGAAAATGGGGCATGTGGGTGATTTGTGTCTTTGAATGGGGGAAAGACTTGGCACTGACATCAGGGGAAGATATGAGCTGCCAGACCCTACGACCACCAAATTTCTGATTTTATTATACCTTGATGCTGTCGTCGGATGAATGGAGTGAGTTGGATTCAGCTCCTGCTTCTCCTCTGAATAGCTTTGACAGTCTCTCTGGTGGAAACAAAACTGTATTGCCCTCTTACCTGTTTTGATCAAGACAAATTTTTCCATGCTTTCAAACAGCCTCCAAAGGAGAGTAAATTCTGGGGACAGATCAGGTAATCTGTGTGTGACTTGGAAAGCTGTGCAACATCAGGAGAGAATGGGGTTTAACACAATCTTTCCAGGCTTTTGAGAAACAAAATACCTGGACTCACTATGGCTTTAGGGAGATGGAGTGAAGGGAAGACTGGATCAGTTTGGTACAATTAAGATAAGGTTATGCCAGGCTCTCTTACATCTCTATTCTAGTCCCAACAGATGGGTCCCCATCACAAGAGGACCCTCGCATTACACACACCGTTTTGTAATCATCTGAGGCAAGTGACGCCTGGAAAGGCTGCTAATGCACCTTGTGGAGCTGTGTCCCCTCTTCATTATTAATGTTTAAATCTCTTTCAGAAGCACAGCCATTAATTTTGCCATTGCCTTGGTGTCGAAGAGCCAGCACAGACAGTATTGAGTTCTCCTCAATATTGTGGGATTGATGGAGGCAGAAGTCCTGCTGAAAATGGCCTCCCACTCCACTCAACTGCTGTCCTTATCCACACCATCCAGGCAGAGGTGGGTTCAGGTCATTTGGTGCAGGTGCTGCTAGTCAGAGAAGATTTGCTTCAAAATTGAGAAGGGAGAAATGTCTCAGTGAATGCAGAGGATAAAAGGTTGTATTTTGTTCCTGTCCTCCTCTTATCTACTCCCCTATAATGTGTTTGGCAATTCTACAATTCTACAATGGTTTGGTCATTGTCCTGCTTTATCTTGCCTATGATGCATTTTCTGAGGAGGGTGGCTGTAACCTGTCACTCTGAAGTGCCATACCTTTGAAAGCAGAAATGATTTCAGAACAGAATAGTTATAGAGTAGCAACAAGAAGGATCTACGGTTTTAAGAAATAACCCCAGCAGACTTTTGGGACAGTTCTAGTTATTCTTTTACTTATACAAAATGGTGAAACAGTCAAAAGGAACAAGGTGATATTCAGCAGGAAGAAGCAAAAATTTCTCTGATGTTGAGGCTTCCTGTCTGGTTTCACCAAGCCATTCACTTTACACAGATGTAGCCCAGCTTGTCTGGACTCTAAGCCTCTAACTCTAAGCCTCTCATTACTCTCATCCAGTCCCAGCCAATAATCAGCATCATCCTCTTTTCAGTATTTCAAACCTGAACTTGTCTGACTTCTGTTCCTAACTAGGAGATCCTATGGAGGATTAGGGCCTCCTCTGGAGTTAGGGAATGGCAATATGCATAAACATGTGTAAACTGGGAACTGTTCATCCTATAACATAAATACTGAGTGTCTGGGAGCTACAAAGCCTGGCCCTTTCCGTGTGATATCCAGAGCAGCAGCAAAGTCTCTGATGCTCTCCATGGCTGCCTGTGCTGCTTAACTTGGAGACTGCATCTCGTTGTGAAATGGTGAAAACCAAAGATGGGGAGGAAAACCTTGCACTCTTGAAAGGGATTTATCCGGCAATATTTCCAGTTGTCAAGGCATTTCTTTATTTCTTGTTTTAGAGGTAACCTCACCATGTCCCTGAATCTCGTGCCACAGCCTGAGCTCTCCAATGAAAGCATAGTGGGACAGGCTGACAGCAAATGTAGGTTCCTCAGCAGCCACAGTGGGACCAGGTGCATGCATCTTAAGTATGGCGCTCTTTGCTTGGTTTCTCTCTTCATCCCTTTTTCATTTTAGGATGTTCTAAGCGTAAAGCTACTGCCTGAATTATTGGCATAAATTGCTTAAATTGCTTGCACAGTTGATAGCCAACAGTCAGCCAGCCTGTGCTCAGTTATCAGTCATTACCCTGAAATATGGGGCAGGAAAACATTCTGTCTAACTCATGACAAGTGACCATCCCACACTGGTGTGTAAATAACTCCTCTTCTGCTTTAACTGCAGATTTATGTCTGTCTGTCTATGTGTCTGTCCTCTGATATGTCCCACAAAGAGACTGGTCCCTGGTTGCCTTCCTTATCCCTGCCCTGATGCTCAAACATTAGCTGGAGAGCTCTGACTCACCAGTAAAACTGGGATGAGGCAGGGAGTGGGGATGTGATGAGGTGAAGTCAAATGGCTCTTGGAGGCAGCCAGGAGGATTTTTGTCTCGCTTGTCTTGTCCTAATCCTTTTTATGTTCTGTGGCAGGGGAAGCTGGAAGCCTGGGTTGGAGCTGTGGGATGGCTGTAGAGCATGAAGTTTTGCTGGCAGAAGAGGGTCAAGGCAGCAAAGGAGTCATTGATGGTTCTGGCCATAGATGCAATGTTGGCGTAGGGCTGGTCTTTCAGTTCCTGGCCATCCCCTTCCCTGGGAGAACTTCCCCATGCTGAAGGATGCACTGGGCATTCCTAGGGCCAGAGCACTCTGTGGCAGAAAAGGCCATGCTTCTCTAGATGGGACATTAATGAATTTGGATGGATTCATTGTCACAGTCAGCTCCAACACTTGGAGACTGTGCCGCGGGTCTGATAGCTATCCACAGTCAGCTGCATGGCCAAATCTTTGCTGGGGATGGAGTTATTTCTAGCGATTCTGCAAGCCCTGTGGACATGTGTGGCACATCCATGAGGTCTGGGATGTGTCTTTTGGCACCTCTGGCTGCATAGCAGAGCAAGAGCCCATCGGGTCAGAGAGATTTGGAGGAGCAGGTGGAAGCAGCATGTGAGAGGTAGCTGTAGCAGCAGGGAGGCAGCAATGTAAACAGTGAGGGAGAGTCCAAGGACCAATATTTATGAGCTGTGGGGTAATCTAGCAGCACAGGATGTGGTTTTTTCAGGCCAGGATGCTTTGCAGAGCGAACATCTCTCCACACAATGCGGGGTTTGGGGACCGCATTTCCTGGCTTGCAGCCACTAGAGGCTGCCCTGCTCCAGCTCCTGAGCCTTCACTCCCAGAGATAACGGCACCTTTGCTGCCTGTGCTGGAGACGCCAAGGGAAGGGGGTAGGAAAGGCCCCGAAGTTTGGTTTGGTTTTTTTCCCCCCCCTTTCTTCTGAGACCGAGAAGTGTCGCAGCAAACCTGGGGCCTCAGGGATGTACCCTGTGAGCCTGCTCACAGGCAGAGAAACTGAGGTACGAGGAGCTGCATGGAAATGGCTCATGGCAAGGGGAATGTCATCACAGGCAGAGCCCAGTGCCTGTCCCGTGGTGGATGGGGGAATAGCTTCAAAATCCACAAACCTGCTGGGTGAGCTTGGAGGTACCCGATTCTGGATACAGCTGGGCACATCTGATAGCTGGCAACTGACTTGAAGCATCAGAGCATCTCTGGGGGAATTGCAGTGTGTCCTGGTGCACACGAACCCTCAGTCCTGCACTCACACACTTCCGCAAGCCCAGAGCCCATGCTGGTGTTTGCTGAGCTCTCTGTGTGGGGGGGACCTTGGCTTCTTCTTAACTCCACTGTCACCACACCCACTGCAATGTCCTATTCGACAGAAATCCTGCCTGTACGATCCCAGTGTTTCTGCCCCATGTGGTGGCAGATGCAGTGATGTAGAAAGGTAGGCCCTGATTTGTGCTGAGCACGTTGAATAAGTCCCTGAGACAGTCCTGCTGCCTTGAGAGAACACCATGGTGCTGGAGATGTGAATTGCAGGCAGGATGCCTGAGCTGATCCCATGGGGATGCTGGATGCCAGAACAGATTAGTCCCTTACCCTTCAGTTGGCTCAAGAGCCTCTGGGCCTGTAGCACCAAATGCTCAGCACCAAACCTTCCTGTCTGCTCCCTTTCAGTTAGTGTGCGGGAGGGGGGTTCCAGCTCTGCTTTGCATGGTGTGACACTGGGTTTGGCTAAGGGGCCAGATCTGGATCTGGCACATTTCCTCGATGTTCCAGAGGTCCCCAGAAGCAGCTGTTTGCAGGCAGTGACCCGTGTGCTCCACCGTGTGGCAGCAGGCAGGGCAGTGCTGGGGATGAAGTCGTTCCCAGGGGATCAGGCAGGTTTGAGGGTGCTCATGGGTCAGAGCCCCCACTCCTCTGTTTGTCCTTTGATCTCACTCGTTGCTCTTTTATTTTTTCCCCGCCCTACAGTGGTTTTCATAAATCTCTCCTTCTGTCCTACTGCTAATGGGCTACTTCGTCTGGAGTGAGTAGGATCTTTGGGTGATGTAAATTGATGTAGCTGTCCTGTGATCAGGGCTCGGGACTGAATTAGCCCAGGTGAGAATCTGTCCCATAATCTCTATTTCACTGTTATCAAAGTCCAAGCATGGCTTCTTCTGCCTTCTATTTCACTTGGTCTTTTGCAGACCGATGTGTTGACAAAGGCATCTTCGTTTATCTTCTCAATGCATCTGTTGCAGCCGGATGCTTCTCTGACCCTCACGTTTTCAATAATCTTTTCCCTTCTTCCCTCCAGCATTACAGAGCCTCTTATTCATTTGAGAGATAAGTATTTACGTATGTGTTGGTGAAGAAAACTTAATCAATAATGCCTGTGAATAACATTTCATTGTGTGTTAGACCCACCAGATCTCCCCCGCTTCCTTTGTTTTGTTGGGTTTTTGTTGTGGGTTGTTTGGGATGATTTTTTGTGTATTTTTATCCTTTCTAGGCAGGATTCACAATCTGCTCTGGCTGCCTTTTTTATTTTTTTTTCCAAAGTCCATTTGTCAGAGAAAGAAAGCGAACTCTAAGCAAAAGCCATCATTTTGGAGAGACATTAATCTCATCAGTACCTCCACCCACACCATGCCTGTCCAGGGGGACTTTCTCCAGCCTCTCCACAAGGGACAGGGCACTCCCTGAAAATTTAGAGTTGCATCTTCTGGGTACAGACTTCACTGTGGTTCTCCAAATCTGCAAGTTTCAGAACTGAGCAGTCAAGTGCAGCTGCAAAATCCTCATGTACAGATTTTTTTTTCTCCAGGTGACTTAAAAATAAGTGACCCAAAATTGCGTATTCCAGTGGAGAGGTTTTATATGAAGCTTCAGCTGCTCTCTTTACAAAGGCACAGTGCTGTGGGCATTGGACCTGTTGCCTGCTTGGGGTGAGCTGCTGTGAGCTGGGGCAGCCCAGAGGTTGCACTGGCTGGGGATTGTGATGGGATGCTCCATCTCCTGCTGTAGTTGCACTGCTGGATGGTAGGAAAACTCCCTCTGCTCCTTCTTCTTGCTGTATTTTCTGTGCAGTGCCTCTGCCAGATGGGTGTTATGCAAACCGCACTGTGCCACGACAGTGGCAATCTGGACCAGTCCTCGCCCACTGGTTCAGCTCAACACTTGTGCACCTTCACGTAGCATGTACCAACTGTTCTGGACATCATCATCCCTGAGGATCCTGCTCTGCACTGCCCTGGACACGGCTGAGCTGCTTTTCCCATGCCCCTGGAGGACGTGTGACAGCTATGTGTGTAGTCTGCCCAGTGCCTGTGCTAGCAAGAGGGAAGCTCATACACCATGGTGATGTGTGTGTGATTGCAGGAAGCAGCTACAGGAAACTAATGGACCATGAAATTATCCAAGAAAAGAAAAAAAAAGGAGAATGTTCGAGGAAGCTGCACTGCATCCATAACCCTGCTCCAGTCTCAGCCAGCTTAATGCACTGGCAAATCAGATACAGTATTTTTATGTTGAAGACAGAAGGGGCTAGTAAAATGGCTCTTTCCAGGTTATTTGGGTGACCCAGTGTGAAGCTACACTGGGAACAGCAATTTCCTGGGGGAAGCTACAAGGAAGTGTTATTGCATTAAAAAAAAAAAAAGGCTTTCAGGGGAGAATAGGATAGTCACCATCATCCTTGTAATAGTAAAAGTGCACTGATCCAGCAACCTTTATCCCAAGGGATCTCCTAGTGTGTTACCAAACTATTCAGAAATTCCTTGCCATTTTTCTGGATCTCCACTTCCAGTGAGGGAAGCATACAGGGGGGCAAAATGTGCTTGAAAACAGAGACTGCAGGAAGAAATTGAGAGACATGGAACAGCTTCTTAGAGAAGAATTCATCAACGGGGCAGAATCCCCAGGTGAGAGGAATGGGGGTTGCTAATGGCTCTGAATGGGCACAGAGAGAGCAGCGGCAGCTTTTCATCAGGCTCCCTACCTAACCTAATCTGGTCTCATCAATTCTGCTTTTTCGTTCCTGCCACAGTAGTGTCTGAGATGGGAAATGAAGTTGTCTGCAATAACTAGAGCTGTTTGGGAAATGCATTATTTTTTTCCAGCAAAAAAACTTTGGTGAGAACATATATTTTTGTTGAAGCAATGGAAAAAGCCTCTTGTTTTTTCTTTGTTTTTGTCTATTCAAAGTCTGAGGTTCAGGGTTTCAGGTTTCTGGAGTGTTTATTGGAATTAGTGCACTTCTCAACTCACAGAGAGGAATTGTCTGGGGAAACATTAAGAGCCCATTTGATCAAAAAGGCTTGTTATTGCTGTGTTGCTCCAGAAGTAGAGCACGACCAGTCTGGCTCTGCCAAAAAAACCAGTCAGAGATCATTTATCTTCTCTGCTGCAAGCTCACCAAGTATTGATGGTCTATTATGGCTGCACCTTTCTCTACAACTTCATAGAATCAGAGAATACCAGGCTGGAAGGAACCTCAAGGATCATGTGGTCCAACCTTTCTTGGCAAAAACATGGTGCGACAAAGATGGCCTGGCATCCTCTCTGTCTGAGTCTTGAAAGTGCCCAGTTATGGGGAATCCGCCACTTCCATGGGAAGATTATTTCAATGGCTAATTGTTCTCATTGTGAAAAATTTTTCTTTTGTGTCCAATAATCTTATTTCTCTCCAAGTTTTGCATCCCCCAAAACAGAACCTGCAACTGGGACCCAGCCCAGGACCTAGCATCAAGCCCCAGCCTAACTTCAATTCCCTGTTGTCAGATCTGAGTGGGACTTCACAGTGAACCTGCTTAGGGCCTTCCTTTTATCCTGGTGGAAATAACTGGAGAGGAAATTTTGTCTGATAAGAGAAAGATCAAGAGGAAGCTCTGAGGCTGTTTTTTGCTGCTTGAACCTCTACAGTAATTCAATTTCTCCAGTGCCATATTTGTTGTACACTGGCTGAGAATCTGAAATGTTTTTTGCAAAGTTAATTTGCTTGCAAACAACAGATAATTGACACCAATACTGGAGCTTAAATGCTACGTGAGAGAATGTAAGCTCATGTGAAAGAGCAAACACTCTCCAAAATAAAGGATGGTGGCCATGTGCTCTGCTAAATACAGCTCTGGCTGGGATGCAGAAAGTAGAAAACACGTATATAAGAAAGAGTTGGAATTGTCTGATGTGACTGCTTTGAGTTATGCACAAAGGCAGCTACAGGAGGTAGATGGGCAACCAGAACATGTGGGTTTTCCTCCACCTCTTCTGTTTTTTCTTTAGCAACGTCTTTTGTGGAAAGAACACAAAAAGTCCCTGGCAAATGAAGCTGTGCTGGGGCTCTGTGGTCCTGCTGTGGGATGAAGCTCTCCCAGAGCTCTTCTAACCGAGGTTCTTTCTTCTCACCCAGCTGAGAGGGACAGCCCATCTTGGCAGTGTGCTACCCTGTGCCAGCAGGTGAGGTCACACAAAGTCCCCCATCCAGAGTCATCACCTCCCTCCTGTCCACATCCCAGGCCAAACCCGAGGAGCCCAGCTGGTAGGTGTCAGGGCACTGATGCCTTCCAGCTATCTGCTGCAGCCATGTCCCTCCGGTGCAGATGAGCTCTCTTCCCATCATGGTTCTGCCTAAGTTTAGTCCTCTTGAATTTGAATAAGCAATGTGTCCCACTGTGCCACCACAGTGGAAGCAGCCTGGAGCAATGCTGGGCTATAGCAGTCTGTCACTGCTCACCCAAGCATGGAGCCCTGCTCTCTGCTTATGAAAAGAAAGTTACATTAGAAAGGCCTTTTACCCAGATACTTAATTAAAATAATATTGAAACAAGCAAGACACACTGTGTGCTAAGCACACGGTCACAGCTTCCCACAGCTCATTTGCAAGAGTGCTCAATAATGGCTGTGGGTAATTATTTTTTAATCAGCCAGTGTAAAGAACGATTGGCATGTTAACAAATGGTACTTATTTTCTCTTGCTCCAACGGGGCGAGATCACAGGCGATGTGGTGCCAGCCAACGAGTATCCCTTGGCACAGCAAAATCCCCCAGCTCACCATGGCTAGATCTTGTGTTTGGAGATGCAAAGAAGTGGCTGGGATTAGGAATAGCTAGGGGGCAGGCAAGAAGAGGCTGTGGGCATGGGGCAGCCCAAAAGCGTTGAGATGCTTTTTTGTACAAAGCCAGAAGGAGGAGAGAGAGAGACAGAGATACTCTTGCAGATACTGGGCTCCCATCCTCCCTTCTGCGTTAGCCCAGAGATAATTCAGAAGAGTTTTGGGATACTGGTTTCTATCTGTCCAGAACCAATATTTCAGTCTGGGAGACTTGGGTTGGCTTTCTTGTTAATTAGCTGAGATGTCACCAAAGCTCAGATGTGATTCCAAGGGCAAATGCAGCACTTGCCAGACGGTCGTGAGCTCTACCCCTTGTGGATATTTTGCCCTTCCTAATTGCATGGTGTCCCATTCTCTGGAAGCCCAGGGTGGCTCAGAAGCAGGGCAGCCTTGGATTAGTGCAATTAGACAATTTTCTCTCCTTTTAAAATCTAAGTGTCTGTGCTATTTTATTCCTTTCAAACAGAAGAGCCATTGTGGGGGCATGGGACCTTTTCTCCAAGGTTCCTGCTTTTCTCCCTCTGCCTGTCTCCAAGGACAAGCCCGGCTGAACCTTGAAGGATACGCTTGCTCATTTCTGGCTTTTTCTGCCTCAGTTTGTCAGCTCTGCTTTGACTCTCTGAGGGCCTTGTGCTCCTGAGAGTGTTTGGGTAACTTTGAGCATTAATAATTCTGCTTGTTCTAAAACAACACTCTGGGTGCCATGAAAATTAATGAGGGAGCCTCTGGAAATGAATTTACAGCTGTAAAATCTCGTTTCTGGAGAGATGGGTGCTGTGGGCCTCTGGGGGTTATTTTAGGCTGTTAGCATTCTGTATCCTTGGCCAGAGGAAGTTCTGTCTTGGGCATTTGCTGTGGAAAGATGCTCCTTGTTTACCTACCATATATTTTCTGCCTCCTTTATGTGACAAGAGTTTGCCAAACCTTGCTCCAAATCTTCTGCTCTGGGTTTACTCAGTTGACTTGGACTTAGGAGAGTTCTGGTAGTGTTTCCTTGTCTTTACAGGGTTAAGCCATGCCATTTCTCCCAGCCTTTCTACATGGCTTTGACTCTTCCTGCTGCTGCTTTCTGTTCATACTACAGATATCAGCCTCCTAGGTTTTCAGGTTTTGTTCCCCTTAGAAGACATAGCAGCATCCCAGTAAGTCAGGAGGAGGAGAACTCTGTCTAGAGCCCCTTAGATTGCTGCTCAGCTGAGCAAGAAGTTGCCCTTTTGTGGCTCAGTGGCCATGTGTTCCTGAAACCTCAGCCTCAGTGGCTGGAGAAAGTTCAAAGATGCTTCTTCACTTGGGAAATTCATTGTCATCACCACAAAAGGGGCTCCCAAGTCTTCCAGACAAGATCTTGATTTCCTGGCAGCTGGCTTCATGTGGCCTTTGTGTTCCCACAAGACTGTGTGGGCTCATCTTCATCTCGTCTTTCCATATGGTTGATTTATTTCATTAAGTTGTAGAATTGCAACTGACACATTCCTCCCACAACTGAGTTGTTTTTTGGGGTGCAAAAAATTACTTGTCATACCACCCAAGTGCAGTAACTTATGATTTTCCCATCTGTGCAGATGTGTTTGGTGTTTCTGGAATTTCAATATCCACATTGCGACAGATAGTTTTGCATCAGCCAATCTTCAACAACAACTCCAACAACTCCAGCTCCATCAGCTGTCTCACAGCTCCATTGTGCAGTGCTGTTCAGGGGGCAGAGGTGGGAAATGGAGATTTCTCATTCCTTTGGTGCATGTTTAATTTAATTTAACTTTCATTGATGTTTTTGCTAATTATTTTGTTTGGTTCCCCCAGGTACAGTGAGTTCTCATGGTTGTCCTTCCTTGCAGAGCCTCCAACACAAATAAACCCAAGCATGGAGTAAGATCATAGCAGAAAGTTGGCTAAGAGGGTGCTGCTCCCACTGGGAATGACTTGTGGGTCCCATTTGGAGCCACTATGCCTTGAGATAGGTTTGAATCCAACACCACCAGCTGATCTGTCTGACCTCTTCCCTCCTTTACTTTCCACTCCCAAAATGAGACTGTTTCCACCCTGTTTTTTCCTCTGAGCCACTATATCACATAGTTTGTGCCCTCATCTTTGAGGTGCCCAAGGGTCAAACTTGTCAGAGAGCTTTTCCCTTTCTGCTTTTTAAAAGCAATTTGATTAAAACAGGTCTCTAAACCATGCCCCTGCCCAGGCTCAAGGGACCAAGCCAGAACTCTTCTTGCAAGGCAGTTTTACCTCCCAGTCTTCCTTCCACTGAACCCCTTTTCCCTGTTGGAGCTGTTCTGGGTGAGAGCACTTTGGTTTATTAATATGGGCGTGTTTACTTGGGGATTGAAAAAGGAGGATTTTTAAGTGAATTTTATCCTTTGAAACAATTCCATGGTTCTGTCTGTATATTGTTTGTTTTTCTGGAGTGGGGATTAAACGGTTTTGCTGGGGAACTGACCAATTAGGGTTCTGTTCATCTGGCTGAGGGGAGATGCTCACATTAGTAAAATACTAGCAGTTGATATTTAGATGCTGCTGTATCCCTGCTCCCAGCCATATCCACTCCATCCAAACAGCAAGGGTTGGACCTTGAAAGGTGTCCATGCTGCCTCCTTCCAGAAAGAGGTTCAATTAGATGTCTCCTAGCTAATCTACATTGCGAGGAAAGCATAAGCTGTCTTGACACCCTCCAAGCATGCAGACAAGGACATGGCCAGGGATGCTGTGTGCTTGCCTGGCTCATGGGGCAGTTGCTAGGGGTGAGGCTGTCTGGCTGCACAAAACACTGCATACCCTGAGCAGTGTCAACTAGACAAACAGCTTGCTCTGAGATCTGAGATAAACATTTTTGAAATGCCAGAAGATTCCCCATATACATTACATTTCCTACTTAGAGTCACTCTTAGCTGGAAAATTAGTACGTCTCTGCTGGAGGAGACATTCAAGATACACCCACATTGATATCTGGAGTTAATCTTGCAGTCAATCTCAGTCAGTTCCAGTAAAATGAGCTCCCCTTTCTTCTTCAGGTCTCAGGTGGAAGTTGGGATTAAGGTTTGAGATTGAGGTTGCCCAGCAGAAGTCTTTCTGGGACAGACACAAAATATATGGACCAAGCACAATCTCACACACACCTGGGCACATGCAGGGATCTGTGTGTAGATGCACACATCCCATCCTTGCTTTAAAGATTACACATTGACAGGCAGAGTCAGTTCCTGCTCCCTACCCAGCACTCAGACTCTCAGCAACATCTAATCTCTTCCTGTTGTTAGCGATGATTGCCATAAATGCCCACAACATGAATGTGACTTCAGCTAGGCAGTTAAATTCCATCTGTTTTCCCATGATTTGAATCCCACCAACCTCAGCTTTGTTAAAAAGCGTAATTTTTTTGCCTTTCCCCACTGCCCTCTGCTCTCCCTCATAAGGAGACTATTAGCTTGGGTGAAAGTAAATGCCTTATTTGAAGTAAAAAAAAAAAAGAAAGATAATGTTGAAATAACATGCTGTTGGAGGAAGATACATTTTTCAAACACATCCTCTGTGCTCAGCATGAGGCAGCAGTTGTCTGTGTTTCAGAGCATTATGGTACATTAGCCTTCTCATGCAGTGTCTCTTGCTTTGTTTATTATTTTAATTTCCAAGTTTCTGGCAGGGGTGGATGGTGCCAGAGTGACAGCATGGGAGGAGTGAAAGGCTCTCCTTTGCTGTGCAGTGGGGCTGGGGACAGCTGAGGTGTCAGTCCCCAGCTAGGCAGCTCAGAGGTGATGGCAGGGAGTAGGACACTGCCACCCCAGCAATCAACATGACAATTCCTTCTCCTTTTCTGAAAAAGATGATGATCTGGAGTCTCCAAACTCAGTCTATATGAACACCTCAGAGGCCTAGCTACAGGGATCTTTGACAGGACATTGTCCCAGTTACTCCATCCTTTTCTTTTCCAGGGGAGGAGCTATTTCATTAAGAGAATGGGAAGGCCAGTGTCTGGCTGTTGAGAATGATTTTGGGGAGCTAAAAAGGATTTTTTTTTTCTTTATGAATACAACCTCTTCTCCCTGAGCCCCTCCATGCTCCCCATGTGAATACAAAGATAGGGAAATGTGGGTTCCAGTCAGCCCCCATCTCTATCCCATGCAGAGGGGTTTCTTTGTCTGCATTTTGTTTTAGTGTTTCCAGAACATTTTGGGGCAATTTTCAAAGAAAAAAAAAAATTACTTTGTAATGGGAGGAAAAGAGAGAGAAAATGTTTTGACATTCTCTCTCAAAACACCCTCGTTTTGTCTCCACCAAGACTCTTTGCTGCATTTGACCTGAATTGTCAAATAGTTCCAGCCCTCCTGAAAGTCTCGTTTTCAGTAAAAACACTCCTCTTGATTCACCAAATAATGTTGCCCAGCTCCACTGTGGCTGCCCACAGGGTGCTCTGGGATGCCAAGACCTCACAGGGCTTCAGGCTTCCCCATCAGCTGGGTGATTTAAGCTGAATATTTGTATTCTGCCTCTGCCCTCACCCCTGGGCTATGCTGATGGCTGCATCTGTCCCATTCCATCACTTGGAGAACCCTAGAAGTTGGGAATTGTGGGAGATATTGTCCTCCTCTGAGAAGCTGTTTGCAAATATTAGCATAAAGCCGATTTGTGTGCATTCAAGGCCAAGGTTAGGCAGAGTTCCTCATATTTGAAGCACAATTAAGAGCATCTCCCAAGCCCTGGTGAGATCAGGGGGAGCACACAGTATCAGATGGTGGGTGGATAGCGATGAGAGGTTGTATTCATTAGTGGTACTTTTCAATTTCTGCCTGGTTCTGGTACCAGCACAGTACAAGCGAATGCAGTCAATAGGTAGTAGAGATGCTTGGAAAACAGTCTATGTTTACCCTTGCTAAGGTGGAAAGGAAGTATAAATCAAAGTAAACTAAGCCCGAAAACACTAGAAATGGCCTTGACATCTCATAACAAAACGAAACTGGAAGAAAATCTTGTGTTAAAAGCCAAATGATTTGACAGAAAATGTGTGAGCAGCTCTAGCAGCCAGGTAAGCAGCCACTGACACATTGAGCACTGCCTTGTGCTGAATGGCTGATGGCCTTGGTGAGATAGTTTGGCCATTCTCTGTGAGCATTCCAGGACATGGCTGTGGTCACCCAGCCTGAGTTCCCAGTGTCACAGCCAGTCTTTCCAGTGTTCCGCATGGTTGCACTGGACTGTGCCTTCTCAAAACCCAGTGCATCCTGGTCAGGATCCTGCTTTCTGGACTTCAGGCCCTGATAATGAGGAGTCTACTCTGAGCTGGTCCTGTAAGAGGTGAAAGGAGAAAGTGGTGTCCTGCCACATCATTGTATCGCTTGCCTTAAAAACCCTTCCTGGAGTGGAGCAGAACATCCTCTGGAAATGCCTCTCTCCTCTCTGACTGCAGGGAGAGCAGGACATGCTCATTTCCAAGGCAGCCAAATTTCAGGCAGTGGAGTCTCTTCCTGTATTTAGTAGCCTTTGTGTATCCTAAGGGAAAGGGATCTAGGGTTCTCAGTGTGAAAGGTGCAAGATCTGTCCTGCAGCCCAGGGCTGAGAGGTGCCTGTGTACAGTGTGGCTGGCTGCCAAAAATGCTGGGTCGTAGCACCCACTGCAGGTGAACAGACAAAGAAAAGGAGCAAGACTTTGATCACTCTGAATATGAAGCACATGCAGAAAACAAAGAGAGTTATTGATCTCATTTGCTGCCTAGTCCTGGCAGTGGGAATGGAGAAAGCAGCTGGTCAGTCCCACTTTGTCAGAAAATACTGCTCTGAATATGTTTCAGATCATCCAGAAGAGTCTGACACTAAACATAAATCACAGTCAGAGAGAGATGAAACAATACACATGTATAAGTCCTTATTCTGGTATTATTGTAGAGCCCAGATCTGGGACTTCAGAGTCAATGCTTCAAGTTCAGACACAAAACTTCTAGTCCAACCTCCCTGTAATGCTTCTGAATCAAGCCCGCATTTCCAAGCCAGAAGGGGCGGCTTTGTCCAGCCTTTATTTTAGGTAGGACTGAAATTTGGAAAGATGAAATGAAATCACATGGCTTTGCCAGACAGCTGACAGTCAAAAATAAATGTGTTTCCATGGGGAAAGGGGAGAATTTTTAGCAAATGTATTAAGGTTTGCTAATCTCAAACCTCTGTTTTGCTTTCTTTACAAAGCCAGTAATTGCAGAGAGGATCTGGAGGAGTTGCAGCCACTTGAGATGAGTGATTTGTAAGTAGACACTAGTTTGAATTTCACTTTTTGGAACTGATGGTGAACAGGCAGGGTTGGCTGGTTTCTAATGCAGTGTTTTCCAGGTATGTTGTATAACTTTTTTTCTTCCAAATCTCTGGAGTGGTCCATAATGAGCAATTATAAAAGGCTAATCTCATTAAAAGGAAAATCTCCTCATTCATTTAATTCTTAAATCTCTTTCTGTTGGGAGGGGAATATTTAAATGAGCTTCCTCCCATTATAAAGTTACTTCATGGTCTGTTTTTCATCATGGTTAAATCAGAACAGGGGCATGAGGTGCTTTTACTTTAATCTGTTTTTAATCTGATTTTCCTTAAATGAAGTTGGATTATTTCTGGTGCAGAGTCCTAGAAACCAGGGAGACAATGACTAGCAAGAAGTCATTTATTCTGCTCCATGGTCCCAACAGGGACCCTAGAGTTTCATTAACGATCATTGCAGTCATAAAGAAACCCGTTCGTTTTACCCATTGGCCAGTAAATGCTTTATAGTATTTAATGGGACTCTTCTTTATTCAAAGATGAGAGGCACAAGATCCCTCTGTAAAAGCAGAATCTCAGAGCTATGAGCAGGAAGGAATATCATCCTCACACCATGGGACCTAGAGCTGGAGCAGCATTTTGACATCCTCCAGAAGCCAAGTCTGGGAATGGGGATGCTGGGAAGTAGTGGAGGGAATGGAAGGATCCTGACATTGCTGAGGAGGTGGTCTCAGGCTCTGCACGCGTGTGCTCCTTCGTTATCTTGGCTGTGCACTCCAACACTGCCAGCCTGCATGCCCAGATAGCGCTTCATTGTCTGGGCTGAGTTCGTCTCTGGGCCAAGTTCGTCACTGGGCCTTTCTTCTGCTCCACTTCCATCCCTTATCAGCCATCCCCGTGCCCCAGTGCCCACTGGTGCTTTTGGGAGACAAGGCTGTGCCTTCACGACAGCCCCCTCCTTTCCCCAGGGCAGGACTTGGCCTCTGCGGTCACTCAGCCAGGGAAGACAGAGCTCAACAGGACAAAAATCAGTCCTAATAATAAAGTAACAAACCTCTCCAGGAGAAGGAGAGTGCCTGGAATTACTTTTAATTCAGAAGTCAGTCGGAGATAAGGTGTCAGCCCAAATGCCAATATGTTAATGTTGATTCTTTAGCAATGTCCTCTGTTAGTATCTCTACTCTGCTTGTTCCACATCTGTGACAACCTGTCTCTCCTCAGCACCAGAGATACATATTTTGCTTAGAAATTAGGGCAAATCGTGCCAGTGTTTCAATGCGAATGAGTTTTATAAAAAAGGCCAACACCCCTATGCCATCCTCTTATGTGTCTTCTTTCTCTCTTACCATCACCCTGGTCCCATTGAGCTTTCCACCACATTGTGTATGGAGACTGTGTTTTTGGGTTTGATCCCTGCCTTCTATCTTGTCCACTCTCCAACTTTCCAAAGGCATATATCCAGAGTTTGACGTGGAAGGATGGAAAATGTTTTGCTAAGGAGAGGAAAAAAAGAATTGAGGGTTTGCTCAAGAACTTCAGCATGATGACAACATGGTTTGAAAAGGTCCAAAGCAAAACCTGGGGTTGGGACATTGTCAGAAAATGGCCAGCATCAAAACTGGGACCTGGGCCAGAGTGTCACAAATGGTTGCTTTGGCAACAAGCTGGGGTTCTTTCCCAGAAGAGGGTTTTAGCCTGACTGCCTTTTCCTTTTTCTGTATTATTCCACGTCTTAGGCTACTCTTCCTTTCTGCAGTGACACACAGTACATGGATGCTCTGTTCTCATCCCTGCAGAAAGAGAGGAGTTGCACAGAGGCAAGCTTCAATTATTATCTTGTCTAAAAGCATTCACAGACTGTCAATCCTGCTTCTCAATAAATGAAATACTTCCTCTCCAGTTTATCTCCCTGGACTCCAGCAGCCCAAATTGCTAATTGGCAGCAACCTTTTCCCTCAGCAGAACAATCCTTTCTCATTCTGGATTGTTCTTCTTAAATTCAGTCATGACAGAAGTGGAAATCCATTTTTACACCTCTTGCTTTTTTTTCCTAGAAGACGACCCTTTCCTGTTGTTGAGTCTTGTTTTTAAACCTGCAGACAGATCACTTTCTCTTTTGGTCTTCATTAATTGAAATGTAAAGTTTAGGTGAGTAGTTCTTGATTGCAGGAGAAGGCTGGCTATGGAGTTTTGTTTTCTAGGAACCATCATACAGAGCATAGTAAATAAGCACAAAATGAAATAAATCTGAGGAAATATTATGAAACAGTGTGCTCTTATTAGGAGATCCTACAGTGATATTTTCATTTTGGAATCAACAGGGAGCCATTATTATTGAAACAGTAACCTTAATTAAAAAATGACTGTGGTAAAATACTCTGTGGAAGGAAAAGGTCTAAATCCCTGTATATAATTTGGAATCCAAAATGCTGACTTTAAAGGAAAAAACCCTTGGAAAATGGTTTTGTTTCTTTTCCTCTGAAAATGCTGACTTTAATGTCCCCCCCCAAAAAATTCCATTGAAAAGTGCAGAAAATATTTCAAGTGAAAATTACTCGATACTATAAATATCACTTCTATTTTTGAATGGAAAGATATGAGTTATTTGTAAGGAATATTGAAACTTTCTAAAAAAGTCTACCGGTACTTAATCAAGCTGCCTCACTCCCAGCAAAGTGTTACTGCTTGGAAAAGGTGAAGCTCTCCAGGCTTGCCCAGCCTAACTGGCACAGACAGCAGTGAAAGGACCCTGGGCAAACCCTTTTTCAGCTCTCCAAATCAAGATGGGTATTGTAGTTTCGCCTATTCTTAAAATCCTCAGGGATGGAGAGAGGGATGGGTAGATGGTATGTAGATGAATGGATGGATAGGTGGATGGATGTTCAGTCTTCACCACCAGTAACTCTTTTTCCTACTTGGCTGGTGATGTTCCAGCTGGATGTTGGCACAGAAACTATAAGGCAGTTCCTCATTTTCGGTCACTACGAGTGCCCAGCTGCCAGAGAAAAAAACAAGTGTGGCCTTGCCCTGAAATCAGAGTCTGTGTTAAAACCCAGCCCAAGCACCTCCAGCAGGATAAGGGCTACACTTAAGGAGAAACCTTTGCTCCTCTTCCCCTCAGGGTCCCAGAAGCCTGGGAGAATGTGGGAGATATATTGGTGGGACAAGGCTGGAGCAGCAGAACCAGGATGGCAGAGCTATTCCTGCCTATCAGTTCTTTCTAATCCTGAGGTTGCAGGAACAGCTGGATCTGCTGCTTACACTCCTTTCTTCTGAGAGCAAGAGTCCTCACAAAGGCGTGTATTTTTTTCCAAGTGCACAGCTTTCTGGCTGCTATTTTTGCTGCATTGTCTGATCTGCTCCTATGGCATGATGATATTTCTGTTCATCCCTTTACAGCATCTTCCTTGGCAGGGTGCACAGTGACTTGAAAACATCTGCAGATACGAGCTTGTCTTTGGTAGAGAGGGAAACTGAGGCAGAGGGAAGAGCTGTCACTCAGTCATGGTTATTCAGGGAAAGTAGGACACCTCAGCAGCTTAGCTTTGGGTTCAGTGCTTTAGCACCAAGGCTGTCCTTCCCCTCTGAACTGGGCTACTTTAAGTTGCCTCCGCGTTTTATTATGTACAGGATTTTCGTCAGACCTGCGAAGTAAATTAGCAACATATTCACAGCCATAATCACCTACCAATGATCTCATACATGTGGCACAAAGGGAAAGGATCTGCATGGGATTCTGTTCTGCAAGTATAATCCGCCCATAGCCTCCTTGTTAATTAGCTCCTCTCAAGCATCCAATCTGTGGCAATTATAGCAATCAAAAATGCATTCAGCCCCCCACCCCTCCTGCTCCCCATCAGCACCTGACAAGCCGCAGGCACATTATCCCAAACCCTGGCAAGTGCACGCTGATAGGACAGAAACCTCTCCACTGCCTGACTCAGGATTCATCACCCACAATACCAGCCCCGGCACAAGGCCTTGCATACCAGGAATTATTACAAAAAAAGAAAGAAAAGGAGACAGAAAGAGACAGATTTCAATTTTCTCCCATAGTTTTAGGAGTCCATAGAAAACTGAGTGAAAGACGCTATTTAGCCCTTTGGGTTCAATTGGCATCTTCTTCTTTTTCTTTTTTTTTTTTTTTTGGCTGATGTCAATGAAAAAGTGAGTATCTCTTATTTTTAATGTTGCCTGACTGAAAGCACTGCTCCCCAGACTGCACACCAGGAGGCCCAGGTGGGATGAATGCCTGGAGCAATGGATGCATTGTGTTGTGCTTCTCGATCTTGGAGGCACACTTTGTGAGAGCAGCAGTGGAATTGCATTGGGGGAGCTGGGAGTGGAGCCTCACTACAAAGATCTGCCAGTTAAATTCAGCTCCTTCATCCTCCTGCTGCTTCCCAGTGCTTCTTACTCCAAGATCTCTGTGACCTGTGTGCAAGAACAGCTACTGGTGGGGATGTTGTCACGTATCTGTCTGCAAACCCACTCCAAGGATACTTGGCATCTCCTGCCTGATATTGCTGCCCTCCATCACTCTGGTACAGGTGTTTGGGGGCATTTCTGCTATTGTCTGGATCAAGCTAAAGGCTCTGTGAAAAAAGGAGTACCTTTTTCTGTCCAGATCCTGTCACTGATCCACATGCACACAGTCCCAGTACCCATTGCAGTGTCTCAGTCCCGGGCACATGGGATGATCCATGTAAGTGCTCTTAGGTCAATCCCATGCAAAGTCATCTGGTTGAGCTGGAGGCAGTAGTGCTCACAAGTCTCCTAGCCCAGCTTGGCTTTGGGTACATCATCCTTCAGGTGGCCTGATCCTTTGAGAAAGTTGAACTCTCAGCTTCATGCTCCAACCTGCCAATGTAAGAGATCACAAGCTGTACTGATCGTGCCATTCTGGGTCCTGTAGATGGCATGATGCCAGACTTTTAGCTCTGAAGTGTTGAGATAAGTCTGCCAAGGTGATAGATGGTCCAATAAAGCATGGCCTGAGCCCAGGAGAGCCCCCAGATAGCTGCTGCATCCAAAATTACTTGCCCTTTGGTCTCTTTCAAGGTTCTGCCAAGGAGGTGGGACCTATTGCAGTTATTCACAGACAAAACATGTCCCTCAAATGCTCTTGAACTCTTCTGCCTTGAAAATAAATGTTAGATAAACCACACACTGCCTACATGGAGTAGAGGCAGGCTTACAAGGGACAGACGGCAGAGACGGAGAGAGCAATGAACTCCACAATGAACTTCTCCCCAGGTATTTCATCTACTATATTATGCCCTCTTCATCCATCACAGCACTTTCTGCATAGCTCAAGCCTGCCCAAAGCACATGTGGGGTTAGCCCTGCTCTTCAGGCTTCACCACAGTGTGGCAGCTTGTGCTGTCCAAGTCCTCTCTGTGACCCAAGATATCTGCCATCTCACAGGGCTGGTTCAGCAGGGACAGTGAGGATGAGGTGGATGGGAAGGGAGGAAGAAACTATATGAACAGCAGGCCAGTTGTTGCTGTAAGAAGTCAAGAAAGCTTTTCCATCCCTGTCTAACCAGGATAGTCTGAGGAAGTGTCCCTAGGCATAGCCAGCCCTGCAGGCATCTGCCTTGGATGCACATATAGTCAGCAGCTCCCAGACACTGCCCGGGGAGAACTGCAGAGTCCTGGGTGCTGGCCCCGCCACAGTGGCACCAGTGGAGACTGGCTTAGATACAGCTGTCCTGTGGCCTTGGGGTCCAGCAGGATTTCCTGCTCCTTGGCATTGACATTTTTATCTCCTCCCAGTAATCCTCTGAACCTCGTTGGGCATCTCTTTCTCTCGCCTCTCCACTTTCCAGCCTATTTCTCTCTAACCTGGACTTGTCACAAAGCCACTCTCACCACATATCCTCCCCTCTCCTCCCCTTCCACATATTCCTGATGAGGGAGAGTACAGAGTTGCATCCAGGGATGCAAACCACTGAGGGGTGAGGGTTGGTAGGATGAAAGTCCAATTGCCAGAATCCTCCCTCAGATGGATGCTGAGCTGGGGTCAGGGTATGCTGCTACACAGAGGTGTAAGCACCTCTACAGAGGACCCAAGCCTATGCATTGGTATGGAAATGGCTGGAGAATGGGAACAAATCAGTATATATGGAAATAGTGGGAATATTAGCTGAATTAGCTAGGCTGTTATTCAGCTTCCCTTTTCCCTTCCTGCTTTCTTTCCTTCCCAAGCCAAAAAAGCTGGTTTACATTCTAATGGTTTTAATTACTTCACGAAAATGTGAGCGGATGGGGAAGCGCTGCCACCAACAATGCTTTCATGGTCGGCTGAACACAATTTGAATTAATTTGGTTGAGATGGCTATTAGCACTAATACTCCAGGGCCTGTCTCACTGGTGTTGCTGTAACTTCCCGTGCCCCTGATGGAGCAGAGGCTTCCAGGCACTTTCTCGGTTGCCCACCCACCAAGGCATCTTAAGGAGAGTTGGGAACTGCCCTGTTTCCTTATTATCTCCCTCAGACCTCGCTTTATTTCACTTGATTGTGTGGGTTCTTATTTTAGAAATGACTTAGAGCTGTCTTTGAACCTGTATCAAGCCACAGAGCCATCTTTTCTGTGCCACTATCTCTCACAATTGCACTCTCCAGCATCCAGAAATACGCAAAATTTGCCCAAAGTGCATCCCAGCTTGACTTTCTGCCCGTGTGCATGTCTGTGTGTGTTTATCTATGTTCTCTGTTGTGTACCAAGAGGCTGAGCTCCAGCTGCTGCACCTTGGTGGAGAAAATAGCAGGGGTCCCTCCTCTGTCTTGTTATCTACATTTACATCTACATCTACTAGCTCATAACATTTGTGGAAACTGCATCTCTCTAGGATCTCTTCCCTCTAAAAAACATGCTCTGGAAATGGGCCGAAGGTTTAGAAGCTTCACTGGTGGGGCTGCCCTTCAGACAGCATAGTCCTCTCAGGTTCAGCTGGTCCATATGAGCCTTGTCTCTTTAGGAAGCCAAGGGAGAAGCAGCAACTCTGGCAGCCTTGGGGCACCAGCTCCCTACCTGAGAGCTGAAACTAGCTGTTCTTTTCTGTACTACAAGTTCCCCTTTTCTACAGCCCCAGGACTGACTTAAGCCCCAGAACTGCCACAGTTGTTCTAGGCTTTCTCTTCCCTCCCTGCATGCATGTCCTCCTTAGGATCAGGCCATGAGTGACACCTTGCAGGCAAACCTTGAAGGCAGGCACCTGCCTGACTAGCACAGTCATGTTGGCAGTAGGTGATACACAGACTGAGCAGGTGTGGACTGATCAGGAAATTGCATCTTCACATATTAGCACCTCTCAGGGTTGTGTTTGCAGCAGGTCACCTGGATTGGTCACAAGAAGCAGGAGCTTTTCACTGGTCCTTTATTCTCGTTATTCCCACATCCCCTCTAGCCCCATCTGATCTCATGACTGCCATGAGACATGCAGGATGTGTAGATGTCTCAGTCTCTCTTGCGTCTGATTTGCACTTACCTGCCATCACATTTAGCCTGGCCCCTACCACTCTTGCAACAACCAGGGAGAGTGATCTGGCAGGGTGTTAATAAAGAGCCTGGAAGAGTAGGAAATTAAAATAATCTTCTGCATTGTGTCCTTGCTCTACCCCCACTGTGCTCCCTCCTCCCTGTCTCACACACTCTGCTTCTCATTGCAAACGCTCTCTCCTGGGATGGATTTTCTTTGATCCATCTGCAACCAAATCCTCCCAAATGCCACCAGCTTCACTGACTTACAAATCTGTCGTTCCTGAATGGACTGAGAAGCCTGCCATTGCTTTAGATTGCATGTCCCTTTCATCAACTTTAGGGGGAAAGAGCCAGTACTGGGACCACCTCAGCCATTGCTGGAGAGTGGTGTTCCATGTCCTCTCCTGCATTATCTGAAGCGTCTGTTGTCTGTTATGCACTGGGCTGGAGGTGGGACCAGCAGTGCCAAGACTGAAGATGCTGGTGAGTTATTTTTTGGGAGTTTTTGCTGGGTATTTTCAAGGCCGGAGCATCTTCTTATATGTTTGGTCATATGTATCTTCAGGCAATTCTTCCCTGGACTCTTGGGCCACTTGGCTCAGCCTGTTATCTCCATCTGGCTCCACTCTCTTCCCCTCATCTGCAGTAGCCAGACCATTAGCAGTGACTCCAGCTGCTCCATAAGCACAGACCTGGCTCTCCCAGCTGCAGTGGGCTGCTGTCCCCCTCACCTTTTGCCCTCCTCATGACAATTGGGTCTTAGCCCAAGAGTGTTCAACTGAGGCACCTTTGTGCCTCTGTGCTGTTGTGAAGGGAGGGGACAGGAGTGGTTCTCGTAACTAGCATGAGCTCCCTTGCCTGAAGAAGTCTCACAAATTTTCTGTTTGTCTCAGCCTCACATCCCCATCAGATTAAAACTATTTCCTCTGCCTGGCCCTCAGGTTGTCCTTGAGCAGCTGGGGAATGACTGGGGAAGGATAGGTGTCCTTAAAGGGATGCACAGCCCTGTCCAGTTCTAACACTTTCTAGGAAGGCATGAGCTCCTTGGGACAAGCTGAATTGATGCAGGGTCTTTGCAGCATCATGGATGAGTGGATTAAAAAATGCTACACCCTAGCGCTGAGAAGGGCAGTATATCCATACCCAGAACTTTGGATGCCCCAGAGCTTGATGTGAGTCACCTTCTTGGACTACAGCCTAAACCTGAGGCCAGGCAGGTTGCAGGCTGCAGGGGAAGTCAGTCTGGTTCCAGCCCCGCAACTGAATGTGCTGGAATACAAAGAGAACAACCAAACATTAATATTCATCCTTGAGTGCTGGCGATGGAGTGATTACTGTCTGCAAGGAAGATATCAGACTGCTCACGGCAGGGACAGCTTTCTGAGGTATAAAAGAGATTATTGTATATTTAAAATACAGACTTTGAGAAATGTTTTCTTGGCTCCAAGAAGAAAAGCTTCTTTATTTGTGGAGTTAATTTGCATTTACTGTAGCCTGCATTAAAGTTACCCGTTTCCTTTCATTCAAGGGACTTCTTCTTTGTTCACATGAAAGCAGGCAGATTAACCATCTGCAATGCACGTGTTCCTCCTGCTAATTGCTTACGGGATGCTCCACTTAACACTCTCCAGAACAACTTCCCAAAGACTAAGCCAAGGTCACCATAACTCTCAAGATTACCTAGGAGGGAAGGCTCTGTCACCACTACATGAAAATACTGAGCAATATAGGCATGGATGGGCACTGAGGGATGGATACAGTGCCGAATTCTACTGATATACTCTATGTTACAACGGCAATCAGAGATTGTGTCTGTCAGACATTGCTTGCTTGCTGGCCCTGTTAGCATCCTGCAAGGAAATCACAAGGGAATGTCAGGCGGCTTTGAAAGGAGCCTGTGACTTCTTCTTAGGTGCATATGATGGCATGGCACAAAGTGTGGCAGTTCCTCCAGCATCCCTGCCTGGCTTGCTAATGAGAATTCCTTTGATTCAACACCCCCCCTTTGCCCTTAGTTGTATGTATCAGGGCGTTTAATAACGGCATCAAGTGAGCTCTGTGGTGCTAGGTGCTGTACATAATAATAGAGACTTCCTGCCTTAAAACATTAACAGTCTGAAAGGACTACACAAAGAAGAGAGGCTGGAAAGCCAGAGGAATGAAGACTCAACTTCAGAAAGCTATCTAAGAACCTCAAGCACTCACCAATGCTAAGAAACTGCCCCAAGGCCATGGCAAAACTGGCACACTTCCCAGTTGGGCACCCCACCAACAAAAGGGCTTTTTTCCTCTTTTGAGCAATGCCTGGGAAAAACTGGCAGAGGAAGTGATTCACCACAGTACCTGCTCTGCAGGAACAGGGCTTTGTGCCTTGCTCCTGCGTCTGTGTGTTACTCTGTTCTGCAGCTGCTGGCTGTTGACAATTTTGCACGTCAAATCCTTATCTACCTTTCCGAACACTCAGTCTCTGTTTCTCACAGGGTTCAAGGATGCATGAGCTATGGATGTGTATCATGGCTGTGCCTCGCTCCTTGGACAGAACACATGAGCTGAGCCAGATGCTTTCTAAAACCCTTGGTCTGGGAAGGACCCACCAACTCATTGAGGATAAAATTGTCCAGACAATGTCCCTGCTGCCTGTTTTCAGTAGGCCTGTACGTCTGTGAACCAGCCAGCAAATATCCTTTAGATCCCACTCACAGGGACCTGATCATGCTTTCTTCAGGGGATTTTAACTCGCAGGGATTCAACACTAAGATTTATATATGTTTTAGCTAACTGATTTAATGATTGCCAATCATTAAAGCAAGTTAAAATAAGAGCAAGTGATGCAGCTAAACAAAGGCTTTCAGAGGAGCCAAGGTTAGTAAGTTGTCAGAGGGAACTCTCTTCCTGTCCTCCATTTAACATGAAAGTTTGCCCCTTTTTTATGTTTCTAGCACCACAAATGAGGATATCGGACTCATTCTTCAGGGTTAAAGAAACACAGCTTCTTAGGCTCAAAGGAAGAAAGCAGCAATCATGGGGACTAGAGCATCATAGTCACCCCCCGCCTCCAAGCAATGTGGTAGCAGTTTTCAGCATCCAATGTCACTAAATCCTATGTGGGAAAACACTGCATCTCTCATCTGAGCAGCCTGGGATGAAAATTTCATCTAAACACCACCTTGCCTTTGCACAAGGGGATTTGTAAAGAACAAAAGCTTCAAATAATCCTCCTCATCTTAATAAAAGGATAAGACACAGTTACAAGCAGTCTGGGGAAAATCTAGTTAGGCTTCAAATTTGGACAGGCAGCTTAAACCAGGGAGATTAAACAGTTCGACAGACATAAGAATTTCTGTCCTCCTGAATTGTTTCATGGGCAGAAGACAGCAATGTATGTTCTTAGATGCTTCTGGCAGTCTACTGGGAAGAGCCGTCCAAATTCCTTAATTTCCCTCCTGTGGGGAAATACTGGTTCAGAACCTTGGCTGGCACAGACTGGCTTTTCCCCTCTGGTGGCAGGGGAACCCAGGCAATTTGAGCCTGCTGAGCGTCTGGCTCGCTTTCCAAGCTCCAGTGTTGAGGGTAAGTGTGCCGGGAGAGTCTTCAGTGAATGAGCCCATGTGCTCAAGAGAGACCATCTGGCTTTACTGGAAGCACTGCAGATTAAAGGTCTCCTAATGGTATTTAATTTAGATTCCATGAGACCTCCAGTGGATAGCTAACAAAGGATCAAAAATGTATTTCTTAAAACATCTCCACTGAGAGATAGCAAAGCTGCTGAAGCTTAGTGGATGTAAGTGTGTAAACACTGCTCAAGCAAGCTCCTCAGCATAGGCTTGGTTCATGCATCACAGCAAGAGACAGCAGAAAGCTCTCAAGCTTTTTTCTCATCTCCAGGCTTTTCAGAGGATTATGATGGAGAAATGGATGCTGGAGCTTGGTGCAAGGGCTGCTGGCTGCTGGCAGGATTTGTCTTTTGCCTGCAGCACATTTTTGACTTAATATATATAGGCACATTTTTTACTTAATCTTGGAGAATTTAGACCAAACTAAGAAGAGATCTGAATGTGTTTCTAGGGAGGAAACTGGGTACCTCTTCATGGATGCTCAGCATCTTTCAGATCCAGCCTTAAACTGGTGATAAGTGGGTTTAGGATGCATCTTTTGGGATCATTTCTGCTTTTAGGGATTATATCTGTGGGTCTTTGACTCTGCTGGATCTCTGTCATGTTCACAAGAACATTGCAACTGCTTATTTCACACAGCATTTACCTGACTTACCATGTTTTTCTGAGTGAAGTCCTCACTTCTTCCTTTTGCTGCACTCAAGGAGTTACTGCTGGGTTGCCATGAGTGGTCCTGGACCATTGGGCTGTGTAACTGGATTTCACCATGGCGAAACCTTTTGACAGAACACTGCCCTGCAGAACACAGTGCTTCACTAAAGCCTAACGGCTTCACTGCTGTTTCTCCAGCCCCTGCCAGCAGTAAGATTTCCTGCTGTAGCAGTGCAGCACTGTACAACCTACACTGAGGCTTCTACTGCAACAGTACCATAAATCCTCATTTCAATGCTCCAATTATCCCTCTTGGTGCACATCTGACTTCAGAATCCCATCAGACAACTTCACTTAAATTCTACGAGCGACAGAGTCATTAAGTACAGTCTGGTCACCCTAATTCGCTTAATAATTTGACATGGGCATTTTTTCACCTTTTTTATGCCCATACAGGGAGGTGATTATAATCAGGGAAGTGACTTGGTTCAAATGACATAATTGGTTTTCATATTTATTCCCCCTCACTGATCTCAGTTCAAATGTTCTCAGCTCACAAGTCAAAAAGATGATTTCTTCTAATTATTAGTTCTGCAGAGCTCATCTTGGGCTCTGCATATCCAGCTGTATCCTTTGTGCCTCTACCATGCTGTCACCAAGAATAAAGTGTTTGCAATCAGGAGGCAGTCAGTCATGTTTTGTTGCTAATGTGCAAGGCAGAACGGAAGCTCATTTGCTCCTCCACCCTGCTACTGGCTCTGTTGAGACGAGAGTAAGAAAAATGCATGTTTCCAGCTGAGGCATGACTGAAGGAGGGAAATGCAGGGGGCTGTGTGGGGGGAACAACATGGGAGGGATGTTCCACGCTGCAGGAACAGCAGATGAAGTGAGGTTGACGAAAGTCATGGGAGAATGAAATCACTCATGAGTCAGTTTTCTTGCACAAAGGGTGAGTTGGAAGGGCCATGTCCCCTTGCTTGAAAACTTCCTGCTCTCTGGGATTTTACAGCAGGCTCCTGCAGCCTTTGTGACTGTTCCTGCACAGTGGGTCACACAGTCCTGTTTACAGGTCTATGACACACTCCCAGGCCTGAGGCCATACTTGTATTGACTGACATTTAAGCAATCTCTGACAACGATGCCATGGATCATCCTCATTGAAGCTGTTTCTGTTTTCTGCTAATTGAGTTCCTCCTGAACTTTCAGACCTTGTGTTCATAAACTAAGACCAAATTGTGGCTCTTGATGAGAACCTGGGTTTGGGCTACTCTTGCCATGGGAGTGGGAAGGGAAGGAAACAGCCAGGAGAGAGAGACACGAGACCACAACTTTTTCTCCCTTCAGCTGCTGTGTGAAGCCACTTTTCGCCTATGGATGGAGCCACCATAGGCCACACTGTGCCCCACCTTCTGGCAGCAGTCACAGTCAGTCTGACTCTGTGAAGTGTTGCCCTTGCCAAAGGAAGAAGTGGGTCCACAGCTCTTATGCCATTTTCATCACTGTATTGGTTTAGCAATGACTTAATTTTGTGCACAGAGCTGGCACTGCTAATGGGTTTGATAGACAGCTCATCAAAATCCAAGGCTCAAATGGGCCTTTGCTAAGGACCTCAATTTAGCGTCTCCATCTGTTGTGTGGATGACACAGATGGCAAAAGCCGTATTTCAGCAAGACCTCTGCACATCCCCTCACCTGGCAGCTTGGGGGATGAGCTGATGGCAGGGCAAAGGGGAGAAGCACTAAGTGCTGGAAGGCTTTTTTGGGCAGGTGGAGAAGAGCAGCAGAGGATCAAGCAGCTGGGGGCTGAAGGCAGATAGTTCCATGAGTCATACATTTTTAACAAAGTGGCTTCTACCTGGAACAGACAGCCAAGGAGCATGGTGCCTTCTCCGTCTCCCAGCACTTTCTGCTCCCAGCTGCAGGACCTGCTACACCACAACCCTGTCAAATACAAGTGGGCTCAGCACAGAGCAGCTGGCCCCAAACCTATGGGCTGTGATAGCTGGGGATACAGAGCTCCAGCTCTGTCCCATCTCCTGAGCCACGAATCTCTGAACTTCCCCAAGCAAACCCACTGTGATTTTAAGCATTTGCTGATACATTTCCTACCTCTTCTCCCCTCTCCCTGTGCCACCGGAGAGCTGTGGTTTTGTTTTCTGACAGAGCTCCAACATCTAAAGGGGATGTTGGGGTGTTGTGTACATGGGGTATGGATGAGATGCTCTGGGGACTCTTCTGTATCATGTGGCTGCCCTGGGGCTGTGATTACCCGGGATGTGGCTTGAAGTCCCTTTTCTTCCCTTCCAGTCTTGTGTGCCTAATTCCTCGGAAACAATTCCAAAGGGGCAGTCAAACATTTCCATAATAAGGAGGATTCTAAATAAGCAGTTTCTGTCTCTGCCTCATCTGTAGGCTTTTCTTAAGACAGCAAGTAGTTACTTTTGAAAGTAAGAACAAAACCCTAAAGAAATCAAACTGAGTTTATTTCCTTTAAACTGCTGTAGAAAATGTTAATTATGATGATTGTCATGCTCTGTGAGGTTTTTTCAGTGCTTCTACTCAGAAAGAATGAGTAAATTCTACCTACACTTAAAGTATGGACAATTTCATACACTTACACTTTTATATATATATATACATATACACAGCTTTCCTGATCTTGCCTACAGCCCTTTTGGAGAAAGTTTGTGTTAGTCTAAACTGATGCATGATTCAGTAGTTCTGCACCTAAACTAAAGATAAGGTGAACAATTCTCCCAGCTCTACTAATAATTTTCCCAGCAGGAAGAATAATATTCATCCTCCACTCCAGATTGGTCATTTTCTGCAGTGTTATAAAATATCACTCACACATAAAAAATCCCCCCAAAATGAAGGACTTATTTTCTCAGACTTGAAACAAAAAGGATTAACAGAGAGTACAAATGCAAAGCTGATAGATAAAGGCATTTCTTTCTAAAGATCCTATTACTTTCAGATTTCCAATCACCTGATGGACAAGTTCACCCCAAGTTATAGGAGCAGGCGATTCTATTTGTTTACCCCTTTGGCATGATGAAGGAGATTTGTAAAAGCTTTTCCCTTTTCTCTGAATTTGAGTTTGACAAAGTAGACAGCACAGTGAATTCAGAGCAGACATTGCCAAGAGTTTTCAAATACCTTGTTTCTAAGGATCTGCATTATTTTGCTACTTAGTGAATCCATCCATCCATGCATCCATCCACCTGCACTGAACCCTGCAGTTATCTATGTGCAGTTATCTATGCACTGATGTACAACTATTACATTTGCACAAACACACCAGCCCACGCACCCACCCTTGTATTGTGCTGGGGTTGGTAATGCAGCAGGAGCTCCCAGAGCGGGACCTTGTGGTCCTTGTCAAGAAAAAACATCTTTTCTTCAGCAAATTTTTCATTGATCTTCCTAAGGTCACCTTTTTGATTAATCAGACACTAAAGGGTTACCTTGGATTACATCTAACAGCCTCTCAACAGGCTATCATGTCATGGCAAGGCAGGAGCTGTCACACTCTGAATGAAGGAAGCACCCTGTGATTTTCACATCCAAGTACACAGTTGAGCCAGCTTCCACCAGAGTGTTTGGGAGTGCAGGGGGAGCAGGCAGGCAGGACATGGCAAAGCCAGGAGCTGCTGCCCTGCATTTGTCCTCTACCTCAGCACATCTCACATGTCCTGTTCCCACCTCATCTCACCACTACTGTTGCCTCCCTCCCCTGGGTGGGGAATGATGTTGTCCAATCCCCACAGGCTCTTGTTGGGAGGAAGAGACTGGGAGGCATGGAACGAGAGAAAGGGACAGCATTCAAGAGAAGAGAAAGATGCTGAGACAGCTGATTCATGGTTTGCAAAGGAGAGGGATAGGAATCTACAAGTGTTCAAAGGCACCAGCCCAGAAGGAAAGGTGCTGAGCAAGCATCCCTCCCCTGCAGAAAGTGCCAGGGGAGGCTTTTGCATTTGCCCATGAGAGAGACTGCTCCCGTGTCACTACCATAGTACCACCCCTGCAAGAGCTTCCCTTCTTCTTGAGAGTTTGGAGAGCTCCCAGTGCAGACCCAACCTTGCATGATCAAAGCTTGGCTCCATCACCTATGTCTGGTCCCTCATTAGTGCCCCTGCAGTGCACAGCAGCAGTCAGCTCTCACCAGCCATCCAGTTTGGGAAGGCTCTGTAAGATAAAGCACTGGATTTTCCCTTCTATGAGTGGCAGCAAGATGCTCAGGCTCACTTCGGTGCTTTGCCACATGGGAGAATGGAGAGCCCCACTCCTCAGGGAAACAGAGAGCCCAACTCACAGCCAGGCTCGTCTGAGAGTCCTGATGGTGTGACTGGACATACTGGCGACATACTGGCTGCAAATTGCTCTGTGTCCTTGCTGAGATCATCCAGTGTCCATCCCACCCATGACAGCAGTCAATGTGCAAAACCTCCTGCCTGTCTTCAGTACCAAGAGAGAAGTAGAACCCTGGAGAGCCTCCACTGGCTGGAGTGCACCTCCAGTTGCCCTCAGACTCCCAGGCCAATTAAAATCCTCTTCAAACGATGTGTCTGATCTCCAGATCCCTCTGGGGAACTTGCACCTCATTAGTGTAATTGAGAGATGTTTCCACTCTAGCAGAGCCCACCCAGCGACTCAACTACAATGGCTGTTGTGGGCTGTTGTCCTGTAACTTGAGACACAACAGGGTGAAGGGGACCATCAGCTCTGACATCTCATGGGGACCTTCTGTAATCACTCCTTGCAGGGTTCAGCAAACAATGCCAACAACAGTTTTTTAATAACATTTGTTGTTTCTGTGATGCTTGTGTTAAAATACCTCTGCCCCTGGAGCTCCAGTCACTTCATAAACGCTTGCTGAAGTGTCTAGGTACCCACTGGTTGTCTATAGCTTCGAAAACCTTACAGGTTATGCTAAGGAACCAGGAAGTAATTATCCAACCCCTTGTCACAGATGGGGAAACTGAGGCAGAGTGCTATGAATTAGAGCATGAACAGTGTGGTCTCCTTTCTGCCCCTGGAGGAGTGTGGAGTTAGAAAAAGCAGATTCGAGGAGTCCTCCCTCAAAAAAACCTCCCCCCAAGCAGTTTCCAAATTGCTAGATGCAGGGAGTAGTGGTTTCATGGTATGGCTTCCCTAAGGTATCCTTTTTTCCTGGGATAGTCTGCATATGGCTGCCCACCTTCTACCAGCCTCTCTGCCACATCAACTATGGTGTGGGGCAAAAAGCTTCTTGCTCACAGTGGGGGCAAAACAGGTCTTAATGGGGCTGGCACTGGAGGGAAAGGTGGGGGGAGGAAGGGGGTGAAGTGGGTTAGCAAAGCAGCTAGTGCTCTACCCTTGTCTCACGGGCAGGGAATTAAACACACCAAAACAGAGGTTCTCCTGGATGATGGTTGGTGTATGAGCCTGAAATAAACGAGACAGCAGCATGTGGAGGTGCGAGACCAGCACTGTGGAGCGAGGAGGAGGCAGGTGTGCTGGCTCCTGCCCTCTACTCTGACACACAGCAGGACCGGGGAAAGTAAACCCTGATATTCTGATACCCAGAGAGCTGCTGTGCCCCTGAGAGCTGCCTCACCAACATGGATGCCATTGCCATCCCTCTCCCAGCTGATCAAATCAAACACCTTAATGAAGGAGAAGCAGCAGCACTAAAGGGCCACATGCTCAGTATGGCAGTAAGTCTTCCCTGGTTCCCACCTTGGTGAAACAACTGTAATCACACAAAATTGACATTTTTCTGCATTTTTTTTCTGCCTGCAAGGGTCGTGTCTGCTGCCTAATGCTATAGACACAGACCAGGACGAAGTAAATTCAGAGACAGTGAAAGGGCAGAAGGATTTCATAGAACCTGGCTCAACAAAAAAATTTTCATGCCATTTAAGAGGTATTCTGCTTCCTCTAAGTATTGGCTCCAAACTGATATAGAGCAGGACTTGTATGGCAGGATTCTCCCTTTCCTGTCTTAAAAGTATTATGAAAGATTAGTGCCCGCTGTCATCATGGTTTGCAGGCATGTTATTGTTATTAATTATGGTTATTACTGTAGCACAGACCTACGCAGCATCTGGCCGACAGGCTGCCTGCAGAACCGGGCTGCCAGCCGTGGAGAGGCAGCTCCTGCTGCCTGGCCAGCTTGGGAGCCAAAAATCCAGCAGCTGCCCGAGCAGCAGGAGCTCACCCATGCCGTGGCCAGCTGGTTTGGCAACCAACAGGCAGTGCCAGCAAGCCCGGCGGCGAGAGGTAGCTCGGCTGCCTGCAAACACTGCCTGCTGCCTGCCGGGAAGGGTGGGAGACTGAGGGAACTCGGGGAAGGGACGTACACGTTTGGAGCAGATCAGTCGTGCAGGGGTGTCCGGCAAAGCTGAGTGTAAAGTAGGAATGAGTTTCCAAGGGTGTTTTCATGCAATGAATTTAGCTCTGGAAGTTTTGCAGAGACCTGACCTTTCATCAGCCTGGAATGCTCGGGAATGCTGGAGGGCTTTTATGTGGCGTTTTTGGAGACGGGGGAGGACTTTGGTATTTTTAGAGTCTTTTAGAGACTCTCCTTCGTCTCTCTGTTGTCTCTCTGCTTTCTTTGAAGAAAAGTGAAGAGAGGAAGGGGGAAAAGGAAACACTCCGTATCGAAATGGGAGGGCTTGAAGCTTTGCTGGAAAGCAAAGAAGAAACCTCCCCTGGTGGCCCTTCCCCGGGGGAAGAATGAAAGGAACTGTGGTGAAATCAAAGTATTTGTGGAAATGTAAATTCCTAGTAAACACCATGGGGGAAGGAGTCTGTGAATATTTAAGTAATTCTACTTAGTTGCATCAACGGCGCTCAGCCCCGATGGGGAGGGGGCATGGGGGGGCTGCCACCTCTCCGAGCCCTGTGACATGGGACCCTCGAATGCCCCACGGCAAGCGATTCATCCCAGGGAACTAATCAGCGCTGCCACAGAGAGGTGCTCCCTGCTCCAAGGGAGTTTCTATTTTTGGCATGACTTACACTCATCGCTGTTCTAATAGGAATGGCTGGGTGTTAATGAGCATCCCTGGATGGGATGTCTCGGCTGGCTGTGCTTGCCAGCAGGGTGCACGAGCCCAGTCCAGCTTTTTCACCCCCGGAGGTGGCTGATGGGCCTCAGCAGGACCTTGTGTGTCATTCGGACAGGAGAATTAACAAAGACGTTTACTTTATCCAGAATTATTTGCTGAGAAAACTGCTGCAACAAGAGCAAGGAATAGCCCCTTGTAGGAAAGGGTACTTAGCTTTTGTAGAAAGAGTCCCTGCAGATCCTTGCCTGAGAATCTGGAGCCCTGGGAGAGAGGGCTTAGCAAATACAATGCTTTTGACAGCACATAACTGCCAGGCGATTCCTCAGTGATTTGTTTGAATTACACAGCAGCTGGGAAAACTTTCTTATCTGGAAGAGCATCTTGGTAGTGAGCATAACAAACCCGCATGTTGATGATGCTGTCCCAGATACCCAGAGTGGGGGGACAGGGACCTAAGAACCCTGAAGGGTGGACAGGCTGTGTCCTGAGCCTGATGCATCAAAAGCTGTGTATTATCATCGACGCAGCGTCTGCAAAATTCAGAGCTCATCCTCGATTGTCTCCCTAAGGTGATTACAGCAAATTCAGGGAAGTCTGCTGCTGCTTAACCCCAGGAAAGGTGAAGCCCTTGATTTGGTGTTACATTGCTGTGCCCACAGAACCTCTTCCCACTGAGTCTTTGGGCAGGAAAATGAGAGAAGGCCAAGTCATAGGATAAAAAATCAGGACAGAACCATTTATTTTATGCATCCTGATGATTTTCTTCTCTGTGTCTTGGACTTGCTGTGACAGGGTAAGTTTGGAGCATGGGCAGAGCTCTGGCCTGGCAGAAAAGCAGGGCTGCAGGATCTGGGAAACTATGCTTGGACCCAGGAGGTCCCAAAGGTGCCCAAAATGCTCCATGAGATTTATCCTGGTAGCCAGCATATGAGCTCCTCACTGGACTGGAAACACTGGTTGCACATTCCCTCTGAAGGGAGGGATGGGGAGTTGTGATGAGAGAGGAAAAAGTGATTAGGAGCTCCTCAAATTTGTCAAATTAGTCTGGAGCTGGTAGATAGCAGAGGCAAGAGAGCAGACTGTTGCTCAGTCCTCAGTAGCATCGAAATGTGGCTGCAGTTGAAGAGCTTATTAAAGAGCCGAGACATACACAGACTTCATTAGCCACATGTCAGAAAGCACTTTTTACAGTAAATCCTACTTTATAGCCATATGCTAGGAGAGAATTAAATGCTTTTTAGCTCTCAGACAGTTATGTAAACTTTAGAGAGGAGAAAAAAAGATAACAAGTACCAGCAGAGGAGCCTTCAGCACATAGCAGTTATTAATGTATTTATCTAGGCCATTTATTTATTGAAGAGATATTATTTTTCTGGGACAGACCTATTAAGTCTGACAGCTTAATTGACACCCAATGGGAAAAGTGCCATTTTATGAAGTAGTTAAACTCCCATTGATTTCAATATAACCTCCATTTTTTATTTTGTATTTTTCCCCAGCCATCACAGTCAGTTTGACAGACTCATTAACAAGATATTAAACTGCCCCACTCTTTTTTTGAGGACAATAAATTGCTATGGAGAAAGGTGCTGTTTTCTTAAAAGATGCCTTTCACAGTGTAAACATCCCTTGACTGATAAGCAGAGAGGGAAGAAGCGTGCAAACTAGCCTTTTCATGATAAATAAATAACAGGACTGGTAAAGTGGCACTGAAATCAGTGCTATTTTGCTCTGCAAAGAATGCCGTACTGGAGGACAGGATGGTTTAGGAGATGGATAATAGGATACAGAGATTTTTCTTGGTTGTGGTTTGCCATGTTAATCCATCCTGACTGTGGGGGAGAGGAGCTTTGTGGCTGCCTGGGAGACTGATGCAGGGATGTGGCTGATGAGGGCTGTGGTGTGGGGCTGGATGACCCCACCTTGCTCTAGCATGGATATTGGTCAGAGCAGGTCTTTTCCCTGTCAAGTCCCTTCATCCAGATGACAGGCACAGCACTGTCTGAAGCCAGGTGTTTGCCTGGGTGCAGAGGGTTAGCTGATGGCAGTATTCTGCTTGTATGCGGGTGAGAAATGCACCCCTCTGCACTGGGGAGGAGGATGGGACCACAGAGTTCTTTAGCAAGGGCCAGAGCCAACATGCCAGCACTGAGCAGGACTTTCTGGATGTTATTTCCAGAAGAGATGGGAAGGACAGACCTGCAGGTATGTCTGCATGGGTACCAGGTCTCTGGGCAGGTGATGGCTCAGCATCCTCTGGCTCCTTTCAACTCATCTCTGAGGTCTCTCCATGACAGGCATTTTAGGATAGTTTACTCCTTTGACAGTAGCAGCTTCACATAAGGTGGTGTCGTGAGACATCATTCCCCAGGATGGCAGCACTTTCTCTTCCAAGGAACAGATGCCTGCAGTCAGCGACATCAGTATGAGTTATGTCTCAGGGGCTGGGTCTTGGCTGAGCCACCTGCGAGTCACTGATCAAGGGTCCCAATGCACCCTCATCTTTACACTGGGTGCTGCTGGGCTGTATTGGTTGATCCTTCCTTTTCAACCACAAATAAAGGGGCAGGGTTTTTGTTTTAAAACTGAGATTCTGCAGACAAGAAACTGCAGACAAGACAGCAGTTCTGACAGGGAGAGTTCTGGTCTGGCTGCAGGACATAGGCAAGCTTCTCAGGGAAGCTTCATCCCTAGCCTAAAAAGGTGGTCCTGGCTGTTGTAATGCCCAAGGTGTTTGATGCTGGGGTAGCAGCAGAATGTCACAGCTCGTGCTGTCCCCCAGTGCCTGGCACGCTCACAGGAACAGGTGTTGGCCGTGCTCAAAGCCCTGGTGATCATCACGCTGGGGCAGCAAGGAGGAAATAACAGAGTGAAGTTTTCATGCATTTATACTTCATGCTTGCATTTGACCCTGCTGATGATCCTTTTCTTAAAACCACCACGTCCAGGTCTTCTCTTGTAGATGCTTTCTCAATATCATTACTAATTCCGGCATTGAGTCAGAAAGTTCCTGGTTTTCCTGGCATTCCTTTTCTTCCTCCTCCTCAAACCAGCCCTCCCCATCGACACATTCCCATCTCAGAGCACTGCATTAATGCTCCATTTTATTGCATGCTCTTAATGACGCATCTGCAGATACTTCCCCTCTTTAACTGAGCAAATTCTTGCTGGGATGGAAATTTTAAAATGAGAGTCAGATTGTTTCCACATCACAGGGCACAGTCAGGCTTTAAATACGGCAAAATTCCTGAAATCCGTTATCCTGTCACCTAAGTATTTAAATAATTAACTACGGAAACATCCCACAGGCCTAGCTAGGAAGGAGAGAGTGTTTGCATACTAATTGATCACTAAATGCAAAGTAAACAGCTCATGGATCTGTCAATAATTACTTTAGAAGAGGCAGCCATGGTCACTAAAATGAACTTAATCTACTCAAAGACTCAGCAGCACTTACAGGTGTAAGCACCGGCTCTGGCTGTTCACTCTAATGACTTTATTATTTCAATGTCATTAGCCCTGTTCCTCTTGAAGTTCTGCTAATGGGCACGCACATAACCAGCCTTTGCTTCTGAATCATTATCCCACTCCTTTATTTATTCCTTTCACTCTGTGGGGGCTGCAATTGCTTTCTATATCTATGCACACACATATTGATCTTTTCCTTTTTTTTTTAATTAGAACTGAAAAGAAAATTTTCTTGCTGAAGGTGGCAATCAGAGGGAAGCACGGTTCATTTCTGAGGGGCTTCCACCTCCAGATCCCCAGCACATGCTGTGCATCCCAGGCTCCCTTACGTAAAGACATATCAGAGTGAGGAAATGAGCCTGGCTGCTGTTTAACCATTGGGATGCTATTGTAGATCTTCTCTAGCAGCCTGGGATACTGAAACAAAGCCAGAGAATCCTCTGAGTGTGTTGCTTCCTGATTCCATCGTGTCCTGGCGCCTGGTCCTTCCCTGCACCTGTCTCCAGGATCTTGGCTGAACCATTCCCAAGCACACTTGCTCTCTCTGCCTAGCCTCTCTCTTCTATCCCACTCCTTCCCTACTGCCCCAAAGCTCCTGCACCATCTTGGCTTCATAACGCTGCTCTGCCTGTATGAAAAACCTTGGGTTTGCTTGGGGGAGGCAGCTGCCTCCACTCGGCTTCCCTGGCTCCCCACCCCCTTGGAGCCTGCCGCTGCTGCAGAGCCTTGCTGGAGACTCCATTAATGAGGACTGGTGCAGGGGATTCTGAAGCTCCCTTTGTAAAACTCTCCTTGGGACTGACCCAAATCCATCTCAGACTCCAGAGGTGGTTGTTTTTCAGGATTTTTTGTGAAATGACATGTCAGCAGCCGCATTCACACCAGTCCCAGGTGGGAGATGGATGCAGCAGGGCAGTGACTGCAGGGAGACAGATAATTTTGCACTTTGTGGATATTACTTGAGTAAAAGGAGGATGGAGGTGAATAAAAGGAGGTCTTGGTAAACAGAGAGCTTTACAGACTCCCTAAGCTCTGCTGGGCACCAATAGTGCCCCTCACTGTGCAAACTACAGGAGAAGAGTCCAGAGACCCTCCTGCTTCTTCCAGCCCAGGTGTCTACATTCCAAGGCCAGGTGGATGTGCCCCCTTTCCTTTTTGCCTGCTGGGACAGGGGCTCTTTCAAACAGACACCACTGCATTTATGCAGCACATACGGTTCCCCAGGCCGTGCTGGGCAGAGGATGGAATTCCACTGTATGATTGCTTTAAAAGCATTAGTATTTCCTCATTGAGCAATGAGCCCAAACTGCTGCTTTCAACTCAAAATCCTTATTTAGTCCAAACTCTAACAGGACAGAGGACCAGACAGCCTTTTCAAAGTCAGTCAGCTAAAAGATGGGAGGAAACTTACCCTGCAGGCATCTCAGCATTGCCTGGAGGTGGTGGTAATGTTTCTTTGAAGTATTTAAAGTCACACAGATCTGAGTGCAGGACAAGCTCTGACTCTGCCATCCCCAGCCCTCCCGAGGATGGAGTAGTAATGGGGGTTGTTGCTTTTAACCCAGAGCTCCGAACTTCTTGCTGGGAGTGTGAAAAAGTGCCTCGTAGGTGGATTATTTGCCTTGGCATTAAGCTTGAATAAACAGGCAGAGGACACTGGGCGAGGGATGGAGGGCACAGCTCAGAAACACACTAATGAATCCTTGAGTGTGTGAAGGAAGGGAAGGCAGACAGAGCTGTCTGTGTGGGAGGCCTCAGCACTGACAGTACACTAATCAGTACAGCTTCTGCCTCAGCTCTGCTATTGCTCACCCATTAGTTGAGCTGTTATTGTAAAGCTTTACCCTAGCCCACCTCTTTGGTGGGTCTGGCTCACAATAAAAGGCAACTTTTGGTCTTCTTCAGGTCATCCTACTTCCAGAATTGCCAGTGACCAAGGAGGGGCTGCTCCCACATCCATCAGTTGCATCCTACACCCCACTCTCCAGATTGCAGCCTGACAGAGCCAGTCTCTTTTTCCAAATTGTGTTGTGCAAATATTTATTCAGCCAATTTGCTCAGGTCATCTTCCTTTGAGAGAGATTTAAATAATTAAAAAAAACAGGTCCCCTTTCCTTATTTTGTGGCGTGAAGGGATGATTTGTGTCAATGTCACAAGCTCCTCTGTCATCCATGGTCAGCAGTGTCCCAGCCCCACATGTCCCTTGTGCCAGTGAGGTCCCTGTGCTCTGTATGGTGTGTTGCAGCCTTCCCCCCGCCCCCTTCATAGCACTAATCGGTGAGGTAGGAAAGAGCCTGGGCTCTTTCTAGGCTGTGTCTTCCCCTGAGGTAACAGAACAAATAGCTCCCTCGGGCAGTCTTTGGGAGAGCTCCCTGGAAAAGGGAAAACGGCTTTTTTAACAATCCTTGCCACGGTTCCAATAGCAGCCTCTTTGACTTTGTGATTTATTTCTTTTCAGGAGTGAGCTAGACCGTGAAATCACTTTGAAGTTTTGCTCCTGAGATGAAACATCAGGAAAGTATTAATACAACCACTTTTTTTGTGATAGAAGTAAAAAATAAAACCGAGGCAGAAATAAGAGCTCCTGTAGAGTTGTTTACTCTAGATTAAACTGTCCCAGACTCTCTAGATCTTAACAGCTTTAGCTGAGGAACAGCCTGAAAGTGATTAATTTATAAGGTGACAAATATAACTTGCAGGCAAGAGGCAATTTGACTGTTTGGCTGAGAGCGAAGAGGCTGTAAACAGGTTGTTTCACCATGTGAACAATAAATTTACTTTCAAGTCAGGAATAAAATTCAGAGCTCTGGATGCCTTGGGTTTTGGTAAGACCTAGAGCCTTTCAGCCTTTGCTGGTGTAACTGGTGGTCTTTTACCAGCTTATGGCCGTTCACAGCTCTGTGTGGCCTGAAGGTCACATAACCCCCTGAGAGCTGCCACGACGAGTGACTCAACCAAAACCCTGCTGGGTGGTTCTGCTCAAGCTTGCGGGTGGACATTCAGAGGGAAGGCACAGCCATACTGCCCATCTGGGGGATGCAGCCATGCCTGTGCACCGATCTGAAAATGCCAGGGGCTGGTTGGGGGCTGGAGCTGCATTCTGGGTGCAGGCAGAGTTACCTGTCTTGCAAGTTACCCACAGAAAGCCAGATCATCTCTCAGGACTAATTACATTAATTGTGCCTGGATGAAAGCAGACACACACCGTTTAATTTATTCTTCCTGTATTGCAGTTGATTGCTTGTTATTCTATTACCCCCCCGCTGGATAGATCTTGTACTCAATTATTACACTGATGACCCGCCTTTGCTGCTAATGTGACACTCTTGTTTCCTCTTCACTACAGCAGCCTCTGAAATAACATAATGCATCAGTTCTGTGCAGTGGTACACGGAGCTGGGCGTTCTGTGTCTCCCATGAGCTGATGCCAAACAATTCTGGCAGCATGAGACACCATCCTTTGGTGGTATCAGTTTAATGAAATGTTTTGTGAGTTGAAGTTGTCTCTGCTGCTGTCCTCAGGCCCCATGTTTTGTGCAGGCACCAGAGGCCTGAGAATTATTGATCTGAGTAAGCCTGGGAGTTGTGAACAGGGTTGTTCCCTCCAAAAGAAGGAGTGATCTTGCAGGAGATATATGAAGGCATTGGCTCATTCCTTGTAGCTACTGCAGCCTTCCCATATGTCTTCATAATATGTGTTCTGACTCAACTAAGAGAGTAATTTGAGGAAGGCTGAGGGCTATGGGAAACATAAAAAGTTGGCAACCCACAACCGGGATGTGGGATGCCTTTGTAGCCCAACAGATCAGATAGGATGCAAGACAGAACAAGACTTGTGCTTTCTTCTTCCAAATCATGTAGACTTGGAAAATCATTCATTTTCCCCCGCATCTGTGACATGATACCTTTTAAGCAGTAGGTTGGGAGTATTGGTCTGCCACCCAGAGCTCCAGTTTTCACCAAGCTCAGTGGGGAAGCAGGTCCCAACACACAGACTGAATAAGATTCGGGGGAGGCATGTCTGCAGAGAAGATGTTGCTAATCCTGTCACAGTGATTTGCCTTCAGAGGACACTTGTCTTGGGTTGAGCACCTTGGGTACAGAGTGTTTTCCTCCTCTCATGATCTCTATGGAGGTTTGTCTCTGATGCCCGTCATGTTTCTGGCAGCTCCCTTGCACTCTTTGTGTTGCTATGCCCATTCTGCATACAGAGTATGCTAGAAATTGCTTGCTTCCCCCCAAAATATGCCTGGGGCTGCCTGGGACAGACAGGTATGGAAGAGTGAGAGGTTGGTCCTCTACAGAAGGGTGCAGGGTCACTCTGACCCTACTCCTAGCAGACCCACAGTCTCTCCCCCCAGCCTGAGTGAAGATCTGTTGCTCCCTGATATGGTGCAAGAAAGGCCTAGGTGGTTTTCCCTTCTTCACTGCCTCCTTCATCACTGATGTATTTCAAAACAAGAGTTTTTGCAGTTCATTTCTACCAATTTCAGAGAAAAACCCTTCCTCAAGGCAGTGATTCAATAGCTTTGTTTATATCACTGGCTACAAACAGGCTTCCAAAAGCCAGACTTCAACTTGTGTCCTAAAAAATAGTCTTGAAGAAGACTGGTTTGAGGGAGGTTCCTGAAAACTACTACATCTTAGCAATGTTCATTTGCTGTCTGATAAAGCCAATGCTCAGGATTGTGTTTGGGAGCTGCAACTATTGCAGGGCCATTGGACAAACCCAATGCAGGGGTGGGGAATGTCTGCTTCCCTGCACTGGAAAACATAAAAGCAAATTATTCTCAAAACTCAGTCTCTGAATGGCAGTTAAAAACTGTGCTGGGCCAGATCCTTCCAAACCGTGGACAAAACCCATTAACTGAGCCTCCTTCTACTGCCAGCGGCATTTTATCAGCTCCATGAATTCATGATCAAGGGCTTGCTCTTGGCCTTCAGTGATGGCCGTCTGTCTGGTTGCTCAGCCCCTGGGGCATCCCTACTGCTCTTCCAAACTTTCTCCCATGGATGAGCCAATAAAGCATCCCTGGTGCTAACAACTGATCTTGGAGATGTTTTATTCCCCCTTCACATAATGTCCTAGTTTCTCATAAACGCAGGAAGATGCAGCCTCCAGTTCTGTGTGGTGCCATTAGGGCAGGCGGTGTGAACACTGAGAAGCAGGCAATTTGGGATGATAGTGTGCTAAAACAGTTGAACAACCCACAGTCAATTTGAAAGCTTTCTGGCAGCTCTCCCTTAATTTTGGAGATTTTTATCTTTATAGGAATGGATTAGTGGAGATAAATTGGATAGCAACTCAGCCTAATGTGTCAGCAAGGCTAGATTATGGCTATCTGATGCTTTATAACGCTTGGTAGTGCTGTCAGAGGTTTCTCCTAGGTCCTGAAAGAGGCTTTTTTTGAAGCTTTGCTCAGAGCACAGCAGCCAGAGGAGAGGAGGCAATTCCTGTGCTGAGCTTCATGGGTGGTGATTTGCTGCTGTTGTGCATCCAGGTGCTGCCCTGTCTTTGTTCAGCTATGCTGGCTCTCTGGACCCCAAACTTCTCCATGGGCGCTGGAAAGAGAAAGGGAGTCTGTTAGAGCATGAGGAGGACTTCAGGCTTGGTGCCATCTCCAAATTGCTCCCTGGAGATATTGTTCCTCCTCCCAGGCTGCATCAAAACTGAGGAAGGACCTCCTATGAATTTATCCTGTTTGAAGTTGTGAAAGGCAGCAAGCCCTTCTGTGTGGGCGAACCTGCCTTGGTACTTTTACAATTCCCTCCTCTCTGATCTTGTCCAGATGCCACCACCACTTGTTAAATACGGCAGATTTTGCATCTTTGCATCCAGCTGCTTAGCATCACCCGGCTTTGATATGAAGAGCTTCACAGTGGAGGATATCTGTGAGCACGTTCCTTTTTGCCCATAAATACAGATCTTTTTCCTTTTAAATCCTGACTATATGAACTCCATTCTATTTACTCGATTACCCGCAGGCAAATTGTAAAATGATAGCCCTGTACTTCAGCTGGGAGACTGTGCTTTGAGCAGACTCTGCAGCCTAGAAACTCTTATTAACACTATGCTGTGAAGGGAAGGGTTGGGGACCAGGGAGCCTCTGATTACTCAAGATAAAAATTATGGGAAATCCTCCAAGAGGAATGTACTAAAAAGGTTCCCCAGTCTATTAACCACTGAGATTGGGGTGTGTACAGTTTAAACCTTGTTTGTCACTCTAGGGGATTTTGCTCACTTTCCTCATTTAATCCACTTACTTTTGTAGGCAGACAGGGAGATGGACAGAGACTCATCCCTCTCTCAGTCTTCACCGTGTTATCTGCTGACTTCCCTCTGCATGACACCATAATTTTGTGGCCTCTAACTGCATTTCTTTAAGGTGTTCAAAGTTGTTCTTTGATAGATAAATCCTCCTACAGCTTAAACTGACAAATCTGAAATAGTCCTGGCTGGAGCAGGGATTAAGCAGCAAACCCTTATTTATTTTCTTCTCGATGCTCAAATCAGACCTTTCCTGCTGTTCCTACGAGGTGTTGCCTGTCCTGCCCCTGCAGACCCATGCTCTGCAGAAGGGCACTTCTGACACCTGCTCACCTTGGGAATTGAGAGAGAATCCCCTGAATAACTAGGGGATGGTCTGGGGAATGGCTTTGGATCCCAGAGAACAGGGGAAGTAAAATTGCCTCATCTGCCCCTCCAAATTTTCCAGCAATATGCTTTTCATCTACTTGCATTAAAAGTGCTCGCATATCTGAATGGAAAAATTGTTGGGCATAGTTATGTTATTAATATGCTGGTTTTTAATAAAATACATTAACTCTGGACATTAAGTTGTGTTCACTGTACCTCTGGAGATGTTTTAGAAACCAACAAGCAGTAATCTGGCCTCTGACTGTAATCAAAATGGGAATCCCCCGAAAAAATCTATGAAAGATGGTATCTGGAGTCCAAACTGGCAGGTAATGGAGTCTTCAGAGCTAATAACTTCATGCCCTTTTGTTGACTGGCAGCTTCAAAATTGAATGTCTCTGGTTGTTGCTCTTGGGAGCAGAGCTTCCTGTGGCTGTTCCTCAGAAAACAGTGATTAAACTGCAGCTTTATGCTGCCAGAAAAAAAAAAAAAAAAAGAAGATGGAAAAAAAGTAGCTTTGTAAACAAGCTCTCAGGAGAAGCCCTCCAGCTTGCCCTGCTCACCTTGTACATTCTCAAATTGAACATAGCCCTTCTTCTAGAATCTGAGATTTACTTAAAAATTGCTAGAATGAACTGATTTTCTTTGTTTTTAATTATTGTTATTTCAAACAATGTTGGGAAACTCATTTGCCTTTTTTGTTTTGCCACTGTTCAGGTTCTTATTTTTCCAGCTTGACTGTGATCTGCACTGGCTGAGGAGAGCACAGACAGGGTACCTGGAGCCCTAGCTGCACAGGACAAAGATATGGGGATCACTCCTTGTTCTGGCAAACCACCCGGAACCCCAGATGGGACCTGCCTGGGACAGCCCTAGTAGGGTGCTGAGGAATAGCAGTCCGTGCTAATCAGCGTTCCTGATTTATGGAGTTACAGCCTCGATGAAGCCAATGCTCCACTCTCAGCTGCTGCATCCCTGTATTTGCCTTCTGAGCAAAACTTGTGACAGAACATTTGAAAATGAGTCAACTCTAAATGCTATAAATGAACAATCACCCTTTTTTTGTGTTTGATTTGCTGTCCTCTGACTTGTTTCTCCTCTTTTTTCCATTTTCACTTATTGGTACTCAGGGTCAGACATGACTGCAATGGGTGTGACACGAGCCACCTCCAACTGCCCCTTCCCCGTGCCGGGGCTCTGGAGCAGACACTGGCTGTGAGATCAAAGCAGATGCTGATAACAATAAATGCTGAGATTAAACCCAGAAAAATCAGTCATTTTCCTTATACTCTTCAAATAAATCTCACCCTGTTGAACAGGGACTTATTATTGCAGCATCTTGAGAGGAGGGATGTTGCCATATAGCTAATATGATGATTTCAGGTACAGTTGCTGATGCCTGATTAAACATCTCTGGGATCAAGCAGACTGCTTGGATTGAACGGGCCATTATTCTATCCCTCTAACAGCAGCCTCACAGAAGCAAGTTATAATTAAAATCAGGATAAATGTCATCACTAAACTTTGATGAGAAGAGCTTCTGGCTTTGTGCACATCCAAGCATGTCGAGTGAAATGCAGGGGACAGATTCTGCAGCTTCTTCTGTTTTGGCACAAGGGAGTACATTGCAGTTGTGCTGCATTGGGGAATTCGGGGTATAAAATACAAGGTAATTCCGGAACTCAAAAGACTAGACTAGATCTGTTGCTATTGCCTGAGGTGATGATACTGCCTGCCATGCTCTGGGTTCAAAGAAGCTGTCACAGGAGGTGGGTGATGAGACTCTGATCCCCAAGCCCTGCTCTGGGTTTAGTTATGCACTTGAGCATTGTGGACAGCCCTGGTCTTTGCACTGATGTAGGATGAAGGGAGTTAGAGGGGCTACAAAGAAGACTCAAATGATGCAGGAGATGCGAGAGCTGTCTTACGAGGAAAAAATAAAAAAGCCGGAATGCTTAGCAGGAAGAGAAGGCAGCTTGAGGAGGATGAAATCATGAAGGTTTTAGTAAGGTGACTGCAGACTTGTTCGCTGCATCCCACAGCACACTCGCTGAACCTAGCAGGATACCAATTTAAACCAGGTGCAAGGTGGCAGGGATTTGCACAGAGGTAGGACATTTCCTAAACATGCTGCCTGGAGATTATGAAATCTGACAGGGTCAGCAGGTTTGGTGCAAGATCCAGTGTTATTGAAGCTGTCCTTCAACCCATGGCACAGGGCAGAAACAGCACGGAGTACAGCACTATCCTGGTGCTTAGTGCTTGGCAAACTCGCCTTGTTTCCCAGTGGCAGCTATTCAAGTAAAGGCTGTAAAATTCCTGGGGCTGCTTTGCATGTGGAATGTTTGTCATGATCAGCGTGGGGTGTCACTTAAAACCTGATTCATCCGGATCCCCCTGGAATGGCATGTTTAATATGAATTATTTTTTATCTTCCAGCAATTTTCTGACTGCTCCTCTCTATAGGTCTGCAAGATATAGAAAATGGCATATATTTCCTTTCAGGCAACCAATGTGGAAATTAAACATCTTGCTTCCTCAAGAGACAGAATTTCCCCCAGCAGAAGCCCAGGTAGCAAAGCTGGCAAACTGGTTTGTCACTTCTTATTGCAGAGATACAGCCCTGGTCACAACCTCTTGGGCACACAGGCTCTTTGTGCCCAGCAGCCCAGTGAGTACCCCTCCATTCAGTGCAGCTGGCTTCCACCTCTCTTTCCTTGAGATAAACCCTGCCAGGGATGCTCCAGTGCAATTCCTGCATCATGAGATGACTGAACTGTTTTGTAAAGGTGAAGACCCTCAAATTGTACAGATTAGGCATAAGAAAAGGGATCCCATCCACATCTCCCTGCCCCACAGGGCATGGGTCATTTCCCAGAGCTTTTCCTCTTGCAAGTGTTTCCCATAGTGTTCCCATAGTTTCTCTGGGTTATGGAGTCCAGCCTTACCCTGGATCAGTACCATCTCATTGGTCCCTCTCCGGTTTCCCTCTCTGAGCAGGAGATGCTGCCCCAACCCTTGAACATCACGGGGGCTACTGTGCCACAAAGGTCCAGCAGAGAACGCAGCCCTATGGCTGGGGAATCCATGGCCCATTTGCAGACTTCAGTACCCATGCAAGGAAAAATCCCTGAGCAGGACCAAGGTTATGGGCTGAACAATGCCTGGCTCTGAGTCTGGAGTAGGACCACTGGCTGCTCCACGAGGCTCAGCCTCATGATCCCAAATAGATGGCTCAGGGCACAGCAGCCACATGTGACAGCAGTGTGCAATGAGTGCCTGTGAGTCCCTGCATGTGTCCAACCTGTTTCCTTGCCTCTGTGAGTACATATGTTTGCAAGCACACATGTGAACCTGCATGTCCAGACTCTTCACCCCATTTCTCTGTGAAGAAGCCACTCAAGAGCTCTTTCCAAGTAACATTTCCAATAAAGAAACCTGCGTAAATGGTGCGTAAAGCTTTTATGAATCAAGCCCTTAATCAGAATGTCGGGTTTCTGAGCACATCCTTCAGCCCTTACAGCCTTAATGTGCATTCATCACATTAAGAGTTAATTTACAACACGCGGTTTGAGACGAGCTCTCGGCCCTTCGGTGAGGATCTGCCTGAAGTGTGAGCCATGTGTTAACAACCCAAATGTATTCTGTTCTCAGGAAAAAAAAATTACCCCTGATATTTTTGCCCTTCAAGGGAGACTCTGGGCCATGGAACAACATAGCAATGGTGTTATGGGACCACCACCGCGTTCATGAATTTTAGATGCCTGCAAGAAATTATCTATTTTTCTGGACCCTTGCTGGGCTCAATCAGTTCCTCCATGGTTGGTGACAATTAAAGGACCAGTATGATGCAAAGAGGATATTTTAGACACTGCTTGACACCAAGGCTCCCATCCCATTAACTTTGGTCTCTTCTCTACCTCCCAGGACATGTCCCTTCTCTCTTTTTCCCCAAAAAGGTTCATCATGTTTGATGTGCTACGAATTTCCAGGAAATGGGCTTTCATGTCCAAAGGTTGTGTGTTTCTATGCAGAAATGGCAGTTATGTTGAAAGGAGAAGAGTTCATTGCCTAACACCACCTGCCTATGCAGGATATGTGGAAGTCTTGGGGCTGCACTGTGGAGCATTGTGGACCATGCTGAGTAGATATCAGAAAGGCACATTTTCCCCCACTTCTCACTTTTCTTCCTCTCTCTGTTTTCTAAGTGGATGACAAATTTCAGACATTCTTCTCTTTTGAGACAACACTGTTCTGGACCCAAGCCATGAATTTGCTAGTAGAATAAAAAAGCCATGCAAAGGTTTTGTTAAGCAGCATCTTTCCTGGGGAGAGTTTTGCAAAGCTCTGCAGATCCAGCCAGTCACAATAAAAACAGTGCGTTACTGTCTTCATTCTCATAGGAACAGGTCAAAAATTGAGGCACAGGGAACAGGAAGGGAGATTACAAAGCCACACTTCCAGCACTGTGTCACTCTCCTCTCTCCTCCAATCCACCGTCCCCCTTTGCTGCACCAGTATTGCTGCATGGCACAGCTCCCTGTCACATCCCAGATGCAGAAGTGGCTTCCACTGTATTCAATAAAGTCATACGAGGAGAAGTGAGATGATAATCAGCTGTGCCCCTAACAGAGATGGCCAGAAAAGCTTTACAGTTTTCAAGGAAAAAAGGCTATTTTGATTTAAATTAAATTCTTTTTCAAAACGTATCAATATGAGCACAATATTGTCTAGGGAAAAGAGGCTCAAATTATCCTGTATTCATATGCTGGCATTGGATGATTTCCATTTTTCATCTGTTTGGATTCAAAAACAAACCTGCAGTTTATAACATGTATATTTGAATGAAAAAAAAAAAATGGAGTCCCCACACCACTCTGCTACTGATGGACTGGCGTGAGGAACACAGGAAACTTGGCTTCACATCCCTCACCTGTTGGTTTGGACTGGAGATTTAGATGCCTTTTCTGGAAAAAAAAAAAGAGCCTTACTTATCTGCCATGGGTTCCTTTCATTTTGTGCCACACAAATTGTTTCACTTTTCTACGAAGTAAATAGAATAGACTTGTTAGGCTTTGCCTGGACCATGCTTACAGCAGCATCCCTCCATTAATGTGTTTTCCCCTGCCTTGGTCTGACAAATTTTATACAGCCAGAAGATGCCATTGCTTTTGCTAAGTAAAGTTTGCTCAATCCTCCATTTAAAAAAACCCCAACACATTTCTTGGTATGTAATTTCCTTCCCAGCCTCTGCTCATTCTTCCTGCCATGTCTGCCTTGGTGTGCCTTGCTCAGCAGAAAGCCTCTGACCATGAGCACTTTCCCAACATTGCCAAGCCTGGATCACAGCTGGGGACAGGTGCTCTCTTCTCTGTTGTAAGAGGACCTCAGTTAGTGTAATGCCAGCTACTGAGCTTTTCCTGTGTTTGTGGTGGATGGTGAAAGCTGTACGGTGTTATTGAGAAAGCTTCCATTTCTCAGCCCAGGCAAATACTCCATTGACTTTTCCAACAGAGCAGAGACAAGTTTTCTGCTGCACAATAGGCAGGCAAATAATCCTCATGCAATTTATCGCAAATCTCTTGATCCAGTCTTTGAATTTGGGAGCCTTATATCATGTAAATACATGTGAAAGCCTATTAGCTCCTTTGATCACATTAACCTGGTGCTATTCACAATTAGTTTGAAATCTTTGTCTGAAAAGCTCCATATTAGTGTAAGAAGAGACGCAGGGGAGGGATTTAGCCTGTCAGAAGAAAACGACTTTTGAGGAGATGAAAATTTTGCATGGTTATGTGATTCAAGTGCAATTCTTGCTACTTTAACATGGAAAACAAATCCATCTGTAGTACAGATAGCTCTAGGAGACCACTGAACCCTCTGCAAGGCTTGTCTTTGGACAGACACAGTCTCTGGCTGTAGGTGAACAGAGCATATTAAATAGTGGGGTGACAAATGGCGACAGCACAGAAGAGAGGATGAGATCAAAGTCTTGATATTAAACAGTCTATTATCTAAATAGATTTTCCCATTTTAAAAATCTTATCAGTGCCTGGTACAAAAAAATTTCCAGATGAAATGCCAAGCTTCCAGCTCAGTATCTTCCTTTAATCGTGGAATGATCATTCTCTCTTTGGAGAGATATGGTTTTGTGTTCTTTGAAAATGTGTTGATTAGCTCATCTGATGTAAGGTTTTATATAGTGCAGTTTCACCTTGGCAGTTGACTGTATCAATATAATTTCCTGGAATACCCTTGTCTGGAAGGGATGTCCATCCTGTTTTCTCCAAACACTGTCTGACATCATTCTTTGAGTAAGCTGTTTGGGAAGCTCACTATTCTTGTGAGATCTGGGCTGGAACACATCTCCTCTGTCCCACATGGACCATTCACCTGACAATTTATGATTTTTAGGCTCTCCAATTAGGTGAAAGGATTAAGGATCGATGACAGCATTGTTTCTCCTATACAAGGCATAGGAATTAGTGCTTCTCCTTACGGATTTCTGCCTCTGCTTTGGTCTTATGGCTCAAGGTAGCTGGAGCTGCAGCTTTCCCAAAGGAGATATAAAAACCAGCCACTTCTCCACTGTGCAATAGCAGCAGTGTCTGTTATCTACAAAGATCATATAAGTGGTAAAATACTCCATCTGAGCCAGGCACAGCCAGGTTTCCAGTTTAATTAAATGTGAGGATCAGTTGTAGGGGGAAGGGAAGAAATCTAACCGTGTTCAATGAGGATATTCCAGAGGGAGCTGGTTAAAATTATCCATGAGACCAATTAGCCATGTTATTTTCTTGTTATTTCTGGGTCCCCTGCATGGTATCAGATGTTTATAGTGGCTATGCTTCAATCACCAGCAAAAGGAAACAAAGAGCATCCTCTAAACGTGAGGCTGGAAGAAAGTTTGCTATACCACATCTTTGTGCAAGACCCAGAGAGATCGGCATCTCTACACAGCTCCTTGGTCTGTCACTGCTACCAAAATATAATGGTTCTCTGTGTTTCATGTGCCTGGCAGTGCTGACACACTTGTATTCCTGGAAAAAGCCACACTGCTCCACTCTGCTAGAAAAATCTGCTAAGCTCCTTGCTCTGCAACTCACCCTGCTGTCATCCCTTAGCTGACAGCCAGTCCACACAATTAGAGTTAAGTGCTTTGTTTTTCAAGAGGGAGACGGAGGCAGACAAGAGAGCTACACATTCTGCATGTTTTTTATTTGCACACATGCTGATTTAGCCCTTGGAAAGGTTTAAGCAGAGCAGCAAAGAGGCTCTTGTGGCCACTCTGAAGGACCTTGTTGGCAGAGGGGTCTGGGTCCTGACATGACCTCACTGAGCTATCTCTGAATTGTGTGTGGCAGAAGTGCACCAAGCTGGTGAGAGGAGAATGTGAGTCCACTTGCAAACCTAACTAGAGTTTGGGAAACCTTCACCTGAATGTGATATCCTGGTTTTGTGTCAGACTACAAAGTGTTGGCTTAAAATACCCCAGCCAAATGTTTTGGTGCACAGAGCCAAACCTTCAGATGTGCGAGGAACTTGGAATACAGGTCATCAGTTAGCTGGTTAGTTGGCTCTTTCAGGGGACGTGGGATCTCATCACAGGCAGAAAATGTGCATTACAAATGAAACACAATTTCAAACCTGTTTCTGCCCTTTTAGATACAAACACAGTGCCACACCAGGCAGCAAGCAGCAGCAGGGAGAGAGGGGGATTGCTGCTGTTCATACAGGCAGAGGGGACAGCTACCCACAGTTGCACACACTCTTGGACCAAAACTAGTGCCACTTCAGGTGGACTGTGGAAAAGCTGTAGTTCTTGGGTAATTTGATAGGGGATGATACTGGGAATAATGATAGCATACAAGCATTGCCACGCTTCTCTCCTAACTGAACTGAGTGACACATATTCTTTTTTGGCACTGTGAGGGACTGTTTGTTAAATGAGACAACAGCCAGGCATTTCCAGGCTTGTGATAATTTGGGGAATTATAAAGAAATAAATTATTTACCAGTTGAATACAGAAAAGAGAGGAACAGGGAATGCAAACACTTGAGATATCTGTTCTCTGCTTCCCCGTTAGTAATGGTTCTCTGAACAGTGATAATTCAGGAGCAGCCCTTTACCTGATCGAGATGATTTTCAAATTAACCAAACTTTCAGGTCGCCTCCCGTGAGCTCTGTGGAGACCTCATTGATGCATTATACAAACCTGCCTGTCATTTCTACCCTTTCAACTCACCTTGCTTTCTGCTCTTCAAACTCCCAGGAGAGCCAGGAACAGGTTCATACCTGAACATGTCCTGGTCCCAGGAAAAGGCCAGAGAGCTGCTTTACAACAGTTGTGGCAATGAGGAAGAAATGAAGGCAAAGGGAGATTTGTTGCTCTCTCTGGGGCTTGTCCTGAGAGTTGGACCCCTGCAAATGCTGCTGGATCAATGCCAGTCTCAGGCACTGCTGCAGCAAAAGGGTCGGACTCAGGGAAAGGATCTGCTGGTTCCCAAGCAAGAAGGCACTCACTGAACTCACCTATCCCTTGAGCTCAGTCAGTTTCTGGGGGGATCTTGCTCTGAGCATACCTGGTCTATGAGTACCAGATTATCTAATACACTTTCTTCCCTGAATCTCAGAGGCTTACACATGGCTTTTCCAATGCAACCTGCAGAACTTTCTGTGCCTACTAAAGTACACTTGCTGAGGGCTCTGAGGTCTCCATACAGGCTGTTCTGAGTAGTCTTGGAGTTGCACCAGTGCCAGGACTTTTCAGGTTTGAAGGTGTTTCAACAGCTTGAACACTAATGGGAAACTTACTTAAAAATATATGGTCCATTCAATCAGGAGTGCTCATTTCGTTTCTGGGTGGAGCTTTTTGAATTGTGTAGTCCAGAATGTCAAAAGAAATGGTCAGTTTAATATTTATAAACTTAAGAATTTACTAAAATCCCCTGCTTCTCTATTGCTTGACTTCTTCTGACCAAAGACCTACATGCCACCAGACTTTCTACTGCCTTTAATCATCCTGAGACTCAGAGAAGTAAAATGACTTTCGTCTTTTTCTTAAGCAAGGACTCAAGCCATCCCTTCCTTGGGGTCTTTGAGGATGTTCACTCCAGTGACCTGCCTGGGCAGAGGAGTGTGCTCAGAACTATAAAGAAATGACCATAAGGAGGAAAGCATCACCCAATGAAAAATATTGCTCTGTTCTGCCAGCCTTTAACTTTCCAATGAAACAGCCAGCTCTTGTGCCTGCTGACAGGTGACCTCCAGCCAGTCTGCCTGTGTGATTGGCTCAGGGGCCTGGAGGGGGACTACTGCTTAGATGTGTGATCACAGAGTCCGGACATCACTTGTGTGCCTGGTCTGCAATCTACTTTCATCACTGCTGAGAGCTGATACACGGGAGGGAGGGCAAATGTCTCAGGGGCTCCTGTCCTCAGGCACTTATGCTTTTGTGAGGGCATAGTCATGCAGAGTGGCCTCTCAGCGTGAGACACGTACCTGTTACTGAAGCACTTTGAAGCAAGCTAAGGTTCTCATTATTTTCTGAGCCTGGTGATTGTGCTGTTGCTTCATCTGAGACTGTTTCTTGTGCTTCTGAGGGAGCTGACAGGAGCCCTCCCACTCCCAGAAGGCAGGGAGGGCTCCTAAATAAGCACCCTGAAGCTGAAGCACCAGCTCAGGGTCCAGTCTTACAGACCAGGGTTGTATTCATACCACCAATAAGCAGCCATGTAAGGAGGATGTGGAGAATATACTGGATACTTAATCCTGGCTAGATCTGTGCCAAAGACAAGCTCACAGCCCACAACAGCATCTCTAGCCCAGGAAACCTTTTCTGAATGGATACTGGAAGGCAAATAAAAGTGGCAGAAAGAAGCTAGAGGCTCAGAAAGACCTCAGCTATAAGATCAGAGTTGTCTTGGTACTTCCTTTAGGTATGGAATTGTAATTAAACTTTTCTATTCATCCATTGGTAGGTTTTTGTTCAAGCCCTGCAGGTCACTGATGAAGAGACAGTGAGTAACAAACACTCAGAGAGTAACATGCACACAGACCTCAGAGAGTAAATGATGTCTCTGCTGGACTCTTTGCTGTAGTGGCATTTGGTCACATTTCTCTCATTGTCAGTCCAGACAAGGTACCCGTTGTGAAGAACCTCACTGCACAAATACTGTAAATCACATTGGTCCCTGCAATGGGACTTGCAGGGATGGATGTCTGCTATGGGAAGCCAGAGTTTAGGAGAGACATTGGAAAGCCAGACTGCAGGCTGCTGATATGCTAAAAGTCCCATTACTGAAACTTTTGCCTGAATTTGTTTGGCATAATGGCATGCTTCCCAGTCATGATCTCTTCTTTCCATTGGCTCCCAGAGTTTTGAGCCATGCCAGGTATGTCAAATGCCCTCAGATCTGTGTACTGAAGTGTCTCAGAGATGAATTACCATGTGCAATTGCTGTGATGGATGACACAGCAAGGTATTGAATGGGGCCCTGGAGTCATTCAGGACCTACATTTGCGCCTTTGGTTCAGATGGAAAATTAAATGATTCTTAAAATAATAAATGTGCACCCTGGAGAGAAATACTCAGCTGCTCCCTCAAGAGGTGCTGTGCTGCTCTTGTGTTGAGCAAGGGATAACGAAGGTAATTGAAAAGTTATTACTTTGGGGGCAAATTTATCTTGGCTTGTATCGCCTTGCAAATAGACTTGGCTGGTGAAGCAATTCATGTACTGCAATGGGAGAACAGCTGTGCTTCAGAAAACCAGGCCATCAGATCTGGGGGCAGATTCTTCACTGCATTGTTCTTTGTGCCTAGTCACAAAGGTCTTGAACTAATCCCAAGCCAGCTGGTTGCATGGTGTTGTCTGATGTGACTAGGGCAAGGCTGACCAGCATCATCTGGGCTGGGATAGGCTGAGACCAGTGCTGGCCAGGCCATGGGACAGAGCTCACTAAGTTGCAGGCAACTAGTCAGGGAAAGAGTGTACTTGGATATATACAGCAGGATAAGTGCTATATGGGAGAGGTTGGCCCTGGTCAACCTGTTAGCATTACTGTCATGTCAAGGCAGACCACAAGGATTTGGCCATGCTTCTTTCTGCTGGTACCAGCCTTTCAGTCTCTTTCATGTAATTTTGCCTTCTCTATAGGTGTAGCCAAATAGTGGAGGTGAAAGCGGGATGAGAGGACCAGCTGATGTGGAGAGGACTGGCTGGACCATCTGGCTCAAGGACCAGTGAGTTGGAGAAAGCCTGTGAAAAGCCACTGAGATGGTGGAGGCAGATGTATGAGGTGGGGTGAAAGGGTTGGATTTGTTTGAGCCTGGAGATGAGAAGGGCAAGGGGGATCTCACCTTTGGCTTCAGCTGCTGATGGGGGAACAGAGAGGCTGGAGCCAGGCTGTCCTCAGGGATGCACATCAACAAGACAAAAGACCATGGACACATTGCCCCAGAGGGGCAAATGCCAATGAGGCACAATGAAATAACATCTTCGTAACATGCAGTGTGGTCTGAAGACAGGGAAACAGTTGTGGGAATCTCTGTCTTTGGAAATACTAGAAACTTAGCTGGATGAGACCCAAACCAACATGATTTATCTTCAGATTTGGCCCCTTTGCACAGGAAGCAGGACCAGAGATCTCCAGAGGTGTCATCCTACCTCAATTGTGTTGCAGTTTTGCTGCTGGTTTGAAAAAAAGAGGAATTAAATCCTGCTAGTTTTGCAGAGCCGAAGAAGCTGTGGGAGCTGCACTCTGCCTCACTAGAGAGTTGTCTCACACTAAGGTACAGCTGATAAATGCTTTCTTGGTTGTGCTGAAGGTCTTAAGGGGTTTCTCTTGTGTGTTAGATGAGGAAATGGCAGTGACTTTGTTCCATGTATCTCACAGAGGGGTGGGAGTCTCCTACAAGACTCATTGCACCTACAAGGTGCATTGATTCCTTGAGATGTTTTCAGTGATGGTGCAGGAATGGCTGTGTGAGCATCCAGCATGTGACTGGCCATGCCTGCCCTGCACACCTTGAAGAGAGAAAATCAAGAGAAAAACAAAAGGGAAAAATGCTCCTCAGTGTCTGCCTGGGACCTGGCCTGGCTGCAGGGAATTGGAAAGCACACTTTAAAAAGGGACTTCTGCTTTTTAAAAATTTGTTTGACTTTTTCTGTCACATGTGAAAATTAATTCAAATGAAATTAAAGTTTTCACATGTCAATTTTCTTTTTTTAAAAAAGCTCTCAAATAATTAGAGTACTCAAAGTAAACAGGCTCTTCATGCTTTATTACCTGATGCATATTATGGCTCCATTAAAGCACTGTTGCACTTCTGCCATTTTCCATATTTCAAAATGTTTTAAAGATGGGATTCAAATCATTGACATTAATTGCCAGCCAAACAGAAATGAACCTTCTAAACGGGAAATAATTTTATAGCTCTAATTTGATTAAGTAGTAAAGCACACTGTTTCCATCTTAGGTGGACAGTAAAAACGTAAGTAAAGTTAATATTTATTAATCTTAATGTGCAGGTAATTACATTGCACACCGCAATGGTGAGGACTGTGTGACTCCCACTTGCTCTCTTGCTGTATGTTTGCAGACTCTTCAGGTAAACAGGAAAGAGAGGATGGTTTGGTGCTAATGAGACGAAATTCTCTTTCCAAAAGGCTCTGGATTTTAGTTGTGTGCTTAGGACTATAGATGCAGGCAGGTAATTGTGTTTGGTGACAATGGCTGAAAACCAGGAGTGGATGAGCAGCTCTGGAAGAAGCTGTGACTTACACATGCAGAAGTACATGTGTAGGTATGCACACACACACAGAGTCACATGTATGCTCTCCTTGTGTGGTTGGTCATTTCCCACACGAAAATCTTTCCACACTTCCCAAACTAATTTTTTTCATGTTGTTTTTTAATTCTTGTCTCTTTCCTTGCAGTCTTCAAGCAAACTTGAGATATGGAGCATCCTGATGCTGTAAGCAGGATCAGCACTGTACTGTCACCAGCACGAGCTGTGGGACAGACATGCCAAGGCATTGCTGGAAGCTGAGTCTTGAGTTCAGGAACTTTTTAGTCTGTTTCTGCCCCGATGTGACTCTCCATGACACAGGGACAGAGTGAAGGCAGGGTTAGGGCAGAGCCGTGCGTGCTGGCTGGCAGAGAGGAGAGACTGTAGACCAGCAGACCTTCAGCAGGCACTGGAGGATTGTCTCTCCTTGATTCAAACCCACCACAGGACAGCTGTGTCTGAAAGGATTTGTCTCAACAGACAACTTGCCACGTCTGTAATTCTGCTCATTTCCATCACTGCTGTGAGGTCTTGTCAGCATCTTGGCTGGTAGACTCTGGGCTCTTCTATAGGAAAGATGCTTTTACAGGGCAGGTGGAGATACATGTGTGAGAGAAAGACCATGAGTTGCCCAGGGCAGATTAGACCCATTGCTTTGCTAAGGCAGAACCATGCAAGGTGCAAAGAGCTTTCATGTCTCCGACTTGCCACTCAAACCACATGGGCTTCACACAGCAAGCTGAGCATTGCCTTCAGCCTGACCATGGCTCTTTGAATACCAAGCGTGGCTGGGACCTGCCAGGCCAGGACAAGATTGGTCCCACAGCTCTGCAGATCGAGCTAGTAAGAAGTAAACCTGTGACCTCTGGAGCAGCACTGACATGAATTAACATGAGCTACTTCCAAGACCATTTGTTCTGGGCAGGAGCAGATGTAGAAGTTTTCTAGCCTTTTCTCAAGTGACTCAGTCGAAAAGAGCCCCAGAGCATCACAGGTCTACCATTCGATTTCCCCACCAAGCCTGCTCAGCATCTTGCAGGATTTGCCCTCTTGCATCCTGCCTTTTAATTGCTGACTGATTGTAATATAGGATTTTATTTTCCCCATAATGACTCTTGGGGCCCCCAGATGTTCTCCTCAAGTGTGGTTGCGTCAGCACTAGAGATTGAATGACTGATACCAGCAATTTTTACAGCTTGAAAGAAGAGAAATATGTGAAGGGGATTTAATTTAGCTCCAATATTGTGTATTCATCTTCAAGACTCTACAAGAAAATGACACCAAAAGGTTATTTTACAATGAGAGGAGGGAGAATTAGCCCGAGAGAGGGAGAGATCACCAAGCTGGCTTTCTAATATCAGTTCATTACAGAGAACACATTTATGCAGCCACTTTGCTACTGCTGTTAATTTAAACCTGGATGATTAAAAGCTGTAATTGCACCATTTTAAATAAATGTCCACTATCTCGATTATTATATTTTTAATTAGTGTGTCTCTGTCAAATGTTTTTATCCCTTTGATTGATTTGTTTATACTGTATTTATTTATAATTTCTTGATCTCCCTGACCCTACTGTCTCCTGAGCACAGAGTCTGGTCATGATTCCAGCAAATGGAAGAGGACTGAGCCAGGAAAGAGCAAAAGGTATCAGGTCAGCTCTCTCTTATGAGATCTTTTCAGCTCTCCTTCTTTGCCTGCTGACCCAGGTGCTCTTCTGCTCTTTGCTCTTCCCCAGGGTTGTGAGGCAGGATGAACGACCTGGAGGACTGGCTGGTTGGGAGGCAGAAGTGGGGAAAATTGAATTGCCATTCAGCAAACCTCAGGCTGTGGTGCTGGCAGGAGCATCATCCTGTGTGTTAGGACCCATTCCTTAACCATTGCTTCACAGGCAGGAACGTGCTCCTCTTTCTCTGGGGTAAGATCCAGAATAAGCACCTAGACCCGTGCTGGGCCATGATTACCCTGTTTTGTGCTGTTCTCTGCCAAGGGCAAGAAGGTGCAAGATGGAATGGCTTGTAGATCATCATCTTGATGTTCAGAGCACTCCTGATTGCTGCTCAGGGGCTCTGCTGAGGGGCACATGTGAGAACATGCTGAGAATATTCGTTGGAGATTGTACTCTTGTAGGACTCCAGGGCATCACTGCTGATGCACTTATCTCCTATCACATGTAATATCTGCAGGATAAAGACTGTCACTTGCTCTGACTTTGTTCTGCACCCACTACAGGAGACTTCTGATGGCTGACAAAGGCTCTGAGGCATTTTGATAGCATGATGCATCATGATGCATAGTCTGCCTTCCAGGCAAGTATTGCAAAGCTTCCAAACACTTGACTTTCCCCCATTTTCTACAGTCTCTGGAAACCTTAAGGAATGGATCAGGCCTTCAGCATTGTAGAAAAGGAGTCTGCCTGGCTACAATATAATGTGTGGCCTCACCTCATAATCTCTGTCTGCTATTAAATGGCTTTTCCTCTAGCAGTGAGCTAGATGCAGCACCGCAGCACTGCAACCTCAACGTGGGACAGGAGGACAGCTTTATGAGAGCACATGGCCAGAGAGACTTTTTCATGGGCAACGATATTGCTGGGCAAATTTTAGCATGGACTGAGTGACAGGACAGTAGATGGACAGACTTCTCAGGTAACTGTACTGGAATATGTTTGGGCATCTGTACAGAGCATTTCCAGAAACAGCTGCTCATGGGGCACTGGCTACCTGCAAAAAGGGAACACAGCATTGAAGGAAACCTGAAAGAGCACATCCATTTGCCTGACCTCACAGCTCAACAGGGATATGAATTTGCTTTTGGAAGGTTGCATGAAGGGCAGCCAGTTGTGTTGCATGTGAGTGGGACAGCTCCACACCAACATATGTCCTTTAGCACAAAAAGAGAGGGTGTCACAAGGACAGATCAGGAAGGAATCAAACCTGTACCATCAGCCATGTTCTCAATGTGAATCCTCCAGCTACGTGGCTAGAAAATAAGGCAGAAACTATACATAGGTACACCACAATGTGATTTCATGGGTACTGGAGCAGCGCCTGGGCAGGTACAGCACTGGATGAAAGGGGTAGGTGAGGGGGTGGCCATGACTTTGTAGCAGCATTAGAGAGAATTATAGTCTGCAGCAAACAAGTAATTTTGGCCATTCAGAAAGGGTAATTACACTTTGAGATCTCTAGGTTGTAATTTTCTTGTTGTCTAGTAAACAGCCTGTGTGTTCCTTTTTTCTTATTTTAATTAAAAATATTGGTTTGCCGTGTTCACCAGGCGGCCAGCTCGCTCTGCCTGAGCACAAAAGCTTAATAGCATTTTGTAATTGACTGAATTGTCTATTAGTAAAAAAGCCTTGTAATTTAGTGAGCATCGTTTAAGTGCTTACATTTATACCTGACACAAAGCTAAGGATTCTCACCTTAAGAACTTAGAGACAAGCGGGGTGTTAAAAACAAATCAAGGTGGTTTTGCATGAGAATAGCAGTGTATTCCTTGGGAAAAGTGTACTGGGGTGAGGCATTGGCATTCTGCAGTTGTCCATAGCTACTTTGCTCTCTCGAACTCCTTCAGTCTGACAAGTGGAAGTGGATTTGAAAGTCTATGTCTTATTGATTTTATCTAAGAGAAAACAGAAAGTTGTACAAATCACTTTCCCTAATGAGTTTCCTCGTGCAACCTTTGTTTTTGGCAGGCTACCTGGGCAACTGGTGGTTGATGTGCAGAAAGGCAGAAAGGCTGCTTGTAAGACCTGATCTCTCTGCCAGCTGGGAACCTGGGCACTGTTGGCCTAATAGTTTAAAAGCCACGAATGTTAGAATGCTAAAAAATTCCATGTCAGAAGCATCGCTGTGGAGGCTGTCCAGGCAGGGTCAGCACCCAGCTGGTTCTCTGCCCTGTGCTCTGGCCAGATTTGTGTGCTCTGGGTTCAATTTTGACCCAAGGCATTAGTCTTACCCACATTACCTTTTTTAAAGGGCAAAAAAAAAAGATCATTCACATGGTTATTCATGCTGGAGTTTATTGGTTTGTGGTTCAGACCATCTGCCCACTGATGTGTGGGTGGAGGAGGCCTGGATAATTCTGAGGTCCCAGTGCTATTTCTGCTGATGGTTTTTCATGCCCCCAGTGACATCATTGTGCAGCCCTGGAAAGGCTGGAGAAGTATGACATTGGCACCCTCCAAGGTGACCTGGCTGGCAGGAGTCTGCTGTGGGCTGTCTTGCTCTCAAGGTTGTGTTGCTGCTACAGGTGATTGGCAGGTTTTCCAAGTGGCAGGATGGCATGAAATCCTTCCCCTTTAAGGATCCTCCTGGGATCTCTGTTGATCTAAGAGGAGATGCTTCCATCTCAGGATATGTGCCCCAGGGAGGAGGAGGAAGAAGCTTCTCTGGTGTCCTGTTCTGTCTGGATGATGGCCAGGCTTTGCTTCACACAGCTCTGCAAGTAGAGGAAGAGGTTTTCTAGGAAAGATTCCAAATTCCCCACAAGCCATTTTTTCTTACATTCATTTAATTCCTCCAGACCTTCAAACTCTACTTGGAGCAAATTTGCTAGAAGACGATCTCTAAAACATCACCTGCTTTGTGCTTTGCAACCCTGTGAGCTGCCTTGGGCACCTCCACTCATGCTCCTACAGCTTTTTCATTTGCCCCCTGCTTGGCAGTGGGATTGACTGTCTTCTGGAGGTAAGCTTCCACCTGGGAACAAGCTACATCCTCAGTCAGGGTGAAGTGGTCCAGGATCCTGACTTCTTTCAGCTTGCACAAGTTATGCAACACTTTCAGGGTCTGTAGTGGGAGTTTGTATGCTGCCTCAGTGTTTCCTTTGAGAAAGTCTTTATGAGCATGTGAGCATCCAGCACGATTTCATCGATGTTGACGGTGTTCATGGTGTTGATGGTGCCTGGGAGAAGACACGTGGTTCTTCATAGGCACTAGGCCAGCAGGTCAGAAGACTTACCTTGGCTGCCCTCAGCAGTCAGGCTGCCTTGGAGCAGCTTCAGCAAGGCACAAAAAATTGTCTAGTCAGATTTTTCAAACACCCTCTTCATAAAGACATTAATGGCCATATTAGCTTCTGATATTCCTGCATGTCTCCATCCAGGAATTCTAGAATTATGGTAAAGAGGTTGTTCATTACATCGTCAAACACTTCCACTAAGGCCTCCTGAGCCAGTTTCATCTCCTGGAAGACACAGTTACAGGCCTGGATGACACAGTTACATCACAGAATGATTTGTTCCTTTCCTCATTTCTTACCTGCTTCCTGCTGCTGGTTGATAAACTCAATTGATTGAAAGCTGGCTATAAGGAATTCATTAATGTGTCCAGACATGGCTTCTACTTTTTTCCTCTGTCTCAGGATCTCCTCAATTTCTTTCATTGCCTGGTTGCTGGTGTCAGTATCACCACTGCTAATGTGACAAATAAATAAATTGATGATGGAGGTGACATTATGACATGTGTCATCAGTGTCTGAGTAGATAAGCAGGGTTTCAAATTCAGAGTTCGTATCTAAGTGAATGACATCCTTCAGTCTAAAAACATGGTGTTTTCTGGAGACCAGCCTGCTCACTTGCACACCTACATGTGGAGGGAGTGCCTGGAAAGCCACATCTTCCACGCTGAAATTTCCTCCTTGAGAGTAGGTGGGCTCTAGCTTCAAGGGTGCATCTCCTGCATGCTGGCAGGAGACTTCAGATCTTATGTTTGAATCACGCTGAGGTTTCTCATTGAAACACGTTGTTGAAGAAACTCTTGACCTGCCAGGTTCCTGTTTTGCAATATGACCCAGCATCCTCATATGTTCTTCAGGAAGATCCCCAACTGTTTGGAGCAGGACACTTCCTTCCTCTGCCCCTGCCTTTGCTGCTTAAACTGTGAAGTTTCAGAAAAGCTGAGTGAATAAGGAGAGGATGAACAACCACAAGAAATGCAGAGGGAAGAAGATTTGCACAGGAAAATTTTCTTGCAGGTTGCCAATAGGACAAAATTTAACCCTAGGTAGAACACTTACTTTACTCTCATGTTATTTAACTTTCTTTTAATTCATTAAAAGTTGACAACTCTGACATAAGAAATGCCCTCTAGAAATTAAGTCCAATTTGGAGAAAAAAAGTCTTTGTCAGTGTAACAGCACTGCCTGCATCCTGATGCGGCTCTGGCCCCCAAAAGTGCTGCTCCATGGAGAGTCTCTCTTTGCAGGACCCCTGACTCCAGCCTATCTCCCTGTGGTGAGGTCGTAGCCAGAGCTCCGACAGGCCCTGGCACAGAGGACCCACACCCTGAGCATCTGCTTTTACAGTCACAGACCACGAACGGGGCAATCTGTGCTCTTTGGCTCTCTCTGCTGGCTGCAGCACATCCCAGTCCTGGGCTTGTGCTCCATACTGTGCCCCCCACTGCACCCTCTGGAGAATCCGCTAAGGGGGCAAAGACACAGGGAAAGCAGTATTATGTTCGAGCCTCTGTGAAGAATCACAAACTCTGACAAGCACAAGAAGTAAAACAGGGAAGAAAAGAGGTGGCAGAAAAGGTTTACAAAAGAGCCTTGCAAATGTGATGGCCCATGTTCAGGAGGATCCTTTTTCTTCATAAACCTCAGTCCTAAGCAAAAGGAGATATTTTCCTTGAAGGCAGTGCACAGAGCAGTGTAAGGGAGCAAATGCTCTACCTTGTGGCAGAGCAGCACCAGGCTTATTGCCTGGCTGGGAGGGATTCACTGATTTTGGCTCTTAACAGGAGTTGAGGGATGAATATGGAGAGCCTGGAGCATCTCTCAGCTCACCCTCTGGAAATGCTTTCTCAGGGCTGCAGGTCAGGAGCGTTTTATCCCCCTGCATGTGGAGCACAGCAGTCTGCTGGCTGCAAGAGCCAGTTGCAGGGGAGGGGGAGGCAGGCAGCAGAGAGCATCAGCAGTGATGCTGTGTTGTTGTATGCAGGATTAAGTCCCTCTCTGTCTGGCCCAAAAGCCAACCCGGGTTATGAACAAAGTCTGGATTTGCATTATTTTATGCTTTCTCAGGGAATCTCTTCTAGGAAATACTGGGGACCTTTGTTAAATTTATTTTGTAAATTAAATGACCAGGTGCGTTTCTTTATCAGATCTTGTTGGAAATAGTAGTTCATTTGTACTATACATATGAGGAAAACTGAACTTGGGGATTTTTTTGGTGATCTTGTTAATATCTTTTTTGGTGTTCTACAAGTTGTTTATGGGGTAAGTCTCCTAAGACTAGGATCCAAAAAGTCTTCTGAGGTACTCTCAGCATGTGACTGAACAGCTATTCTCAGAAGTGGAATTAGGTGTTGGGAAAAAGTAACAAATAATTCCCTAGTAAAACAAAGGAGAAGAAAAAAGAATAAAAGTGTGTTTTATTGCATTATTCTGGTGAGAAGCTTTCAAAGAGTCAGAAGGTGTTCAGAGAGCAGAGAGTACAATCTGTTCCTTTATCATAATAACATTTATTGCCTAGGTATAGCTTTTCTTACCTTGGTCAATAAACATCCTGCTGCTTCACTTGCTGAGAATTAGGACTCTGTTGCAGCAGTGACTGTTTCTTTCCAAACATCCGGTGCTCACCCATACGGGGGCTGGGGGTTGCTCTGGTGCTCCCCAGAGATGGTGGAGTTGGATGAGATGAAAGGCAAGAAGATTCCTGTGGTTAGAGCAGTGGGCTGGGAACCTGATATGCTCCTGGTGGCTGCAATCAGAGTGCTGGTGTAATGCTTGCTAGAACCACAGAGGCAGAGTAAAAGCAAAGGCAGTGCAGAGCATCTTACAAGCTGTTCTGGGTGGAGGATTGTTGTGCCCATGGGTCCAGGCTCTTGATCTTTCCTGTGGAGCTAAAAGGAATTAGCTGGTGCCAGAGTGGACACAGGCTATGAAATCTGTGTCCCACAAGTACTTCCTCTGCATCACACCTAAGATAACTTCAAGCTCTAGGTCACAAGCAAGCCTTCTAGACCAAGGAAAACTTGCCTTTTTGACCAGTTGGGCTGCACATAAAAAAAATTTCTAGCCTCCTTGCTAGACCAAGAGACACCCGCCAGCATCGTTGGAGACTTTGCCTTTCGCGATGGCTGAGAAGCTCCTCACTGACTTCTGACAGGGGAAGTGTGTTTCCAGGCCTTATACAAATTTTTCTGGTTTTCATTACAAGCTACTCTTTAGGTAGCAGTTTCAAGCCCTTTTATGTGACTCCTCACAGACATTTCCCTTCATTGCCTCTGATGAATCACCAGGTTGAAGGTACCTGCCAAAGTGGGATTGCTCTGGGTCTGCCTGTGGCACCAAGTGCAAGAGGGAAGATGAGTCAGCTGAGTGTGGATCATCACAGCCCCTAACCTCCCCCAGACCCATGCTGAAGCTGTTCCTCTATGGAGCCTCATCTCTGACCTGCAGAGGATATTGCTTGAAAATCTCTCACGAGAACTGCCCTCCCCTCCAGCAGCTCTTGCCTGTGGGAGCTGACCATATTTGTGTGCTCATCCCAGATTCAGCCTTGCCCAGCAAGTGTGTTCCCAGTCTGGAACACTGTTCCATGGCTGTATGTCTAGGGATTAAATATAGTAATTTAATCTCTTTAGCCCATAACTCCCGCCTATCAAAGAGAAACAATAAATCTTTCTTTGTCTTTCTAGTCTTTTTAGCTCAGCATAGCAAGACCATCTCTTGCATTGTGTTTGTACAGCTCCCAGCCCCTGGGATTGCTGACACTGTATTTGATGCCCGGAAGTCATGTCCCCAAACTCTAGGAGCAGGTTTGCCTTTCTGTCTCTGGACAAAGGACATTTGCACATCCCTCTACCAGTGTATCTTCATTAAGCTTCCCAGAAGTTGCCAAGCCATGCTGTGCCATTGGCTGTGTTGAAACGGGCTGGTGTAACATGTGAATCACCATCTTTAGTTCCTGCTTGTGCTTGAGGATCATCCTCATCTCTATTTGGGATGAGTTTCTCTCCAGCAATTGGCAGGATTAAACTCCCTTCAGAAGCACTGGTTGAGCATTATGAACAAGGTGAAAAGCCTCGGGCAAGTAGTGGTCTATTTATATCCCATGAAAGATGGACTCAGTGCATAAGAATATTCAAGCCCCTGGCACCTCCACCCCCTTCCTGTATCTGCTCTCTTGAAGCTGTCTAGCACTGAAAAATCAGCTGCTTTTTAAAAGCTAAGACAAACCTCAGTCAACAGAGGAGTGAGCAGCCAGGGATGGGGAGCTCTCTTCTTTACTGAATCCCTTAAAATATGCTCCCTTGACACTACATAGCAGCGAAGCAATCAGATGTGAGCTAGGACTGTTGCTCTCTCTTTACAGAGTCTGTCTCCACACTATCAAATGGGGTCCTATTCTCACCCTGCCTGCTTTTAGGGCTGAGAATTGATCTACATTACCTCCACTTCTCAAATGTCCTTTCAGAGGCTTTTCCCAGCATAGTGCCAGACCTGTCCCTCTCTCGAGGGTGAGATAATCCTGCACCCTCCACAGCTGCACCAGCCACAGAAATCCAGTAGGTGAAAAAGGGCAAAGCTCTCTCCCTGCCCTCCCGAAGTGCTGGAAGGATCACTGTTCCCTGCCCAGCATGAAATGCATCCAGCTTCGGCAGAGATGGCAGAGCCCCTGACCCCATGGCACTGTGTGATGAGTAGCGGAGGCTGAGGGCTGAGCATTTCTCCAGGTCACACCACAAAACCTGTCCTGTTACAGGGAAGGAGGAGAGGAGGCTCCAGGAGCTGCGGAGACACAGAATCATGTTATGGCAAGGCTTCTCTGGTGCGTGCAGGATCTAGCAGCAGACCTTAGCCCTGCTTGCAGTACAGGTGACAGCTGCAGCTGCCCTGAGCCAGGAAAGGAGGGCAGCATCCAACCCTGTCACTGGCCCCCTCAAAGGGGCTGATACCAGCAGCTGCCCTCCCTGTGAACATTCTCGCTGCTCCTGCCTGTTGCCAGTCTGCTATGGAACAGCCCAGCTAAGCTCTGCAGGGAGTGAGTGTGGCAGAGCTGGGATTTCACACTGGCACTGCTATAGTTCCCAATCACAAGGGATTCACCTTCCCCCCAGCTCGAATCTAACAAGCCCTGTCCCACAGGGAGAGGAGGCAGAGACTAAGAATAAAAGCAAAGGTCCGTATGAGCCATCAAGAATGATGCCCCACAGAGAGCTACGCTCAGTATAGACTAGAAGCAACTTAACATGCATTCAGCTGGGGAATTCACCCCCACTGGGGTCCTGCTCAACCCTCCACCCATTAACATCTCTAAGATTCCCCATTTTTCACCCTTCTTTCACATCTGATGGCTACAAAATACTTGTTACCTTTAATCCTGAAGGATGAACTTCTCATCAAAGTGGCCACTTGTCCCCTGTGCAAGATGTATGCTCTATGGCTCCAATTCACTTGTGAGTGTATGTCACAAACCAGCATGGCCAGAAAGCAAAGACTCTGCAAAGGCATGAAGCATTTCTCTTTATTGAGAGCAGAATGTCTTTTCCGCAACGGTATCTCCTGCCCTGCTGAACCTCTTAATAATGCCTTTAATGATGATGAATTGGGTAGAAAAACTGCTGTGACCAGTTTATTAGATGGAGAGGAGCTGATGGCGTAGGGTTAACATCTCAGCTTTATAGGGATGTGAAACCTCTCCCTGCACATCAGAACAAAGGAAAACTTTCCAGAGGATTCCCGGGTGCTGCAAGGAGTAATATATGCTAGGTAAGAAAGCCTTTTAGTGCTTGTGGCTGAGGAGGGAATGAGATGTGTGGTGTAAACTTGTACAATGAACACTTTTATCATCCCCATCACTTGGAATACACAGCTGTAATTTATAGTGATGCCTCTAGTAATGGGTGTAGATCCTCTAGTCTGACTTAGAGTGCCAGTGATGTGGATTTGATTCAGCCACAATTGCAGGGATTTGATATTTAAAATACTAAAGGACCTAAAGTCACAGTGGTAAGACCACAGAAAAAATATCACATTAAGGGATACTGTGTATGTGTGCATACGTGTGGATGTGGATGATGTTTGCTGCTGCCTTGAGATGGGGCAGCATTGTGAAGATGAGCAGCCTGAGGGGTAACTTAGGTTTTCTCATTGACACCAAGCCTCAGCATCACCGTTTGAAACAAACTTTATTGCAACAGAGAATTAAAAATAGTACATTTGAAAGAATTGCAGAGTGCATGTCATTAAAGAACTAGTCAGAAATCACAACTCAAGCAAATCATGTACAATTGGAACAGAAAGTTTTATTAAAACAAGTGGAAATCAAACTCAAATTTTCTTTGTTTGTTTAATTTCACCATAACCGTGGATTGTGTATTTACAGTCTTCGCCTCTTGTGGTGAAGGTTCTGCTCAGGGCAGGGGGCTAGGAAGAAGGCAGGGATGGATGGGGAGGAGAGATGGGTTTCAAAAGCTAACAGGATGTGAAAGTTTTCCAGAAGAAGTTCTTGCATCCCGCTTTGCGTTCCCGGGGTGCCAGAGCAGGGTTTGAGTTAGCCGAACGCTCCAGCTCCAGTCTCACTTCATCCTGCTCAGCCCCTCGGGACAAGTCCTCAGACTCCAGGGCTTCATTTTCTGTCTGACTTGGCTCTGAGAGCAGTTCTGCCAAAAAGTACTTGGCCAGTTCCTTGGGGGACAAGAGAGAGAAAGGGCGAGAGAGAGAGAAAGGCCACAATTACTCCTTGGATTTTGAGGGCTCACCAATCTGTCTCTCTAGGACACCTTTGTGCCCAGATTAGAGGCATTCAGGATGCTGGAGGAGAAGGGGAGCCCTGGCTTTCCAAAGAGCTCAGCCTGACAGCTGCTACGCAGCAGCTGCATTTATGAAATAAAGCAGAGCAGAAGAGCACTGACATCTACCTAGTGCAGAAAAAAGACCACTGTCCTGGCTGTGACAGGGAATGAACTCATCTGAGCCCCACATCACTTCCCTTCCCTTCCCACTGCTCCAGCACACAGTGCCGTACTGTGGATGAGGATGCCATGAGGCTGCTGCTAAAGTAACACGGGAAAGGTCTTCGGGGGAGCTGGCAGGGGAGGTTGAATTGGGTCACTGTCTCACTGGTACTTATTTTTCTTCTTTTCCCTCCAAGCCTTGGCTGTCCCCCGGCATAGATAAGGACATCTTCCAACGCACTGGGGCACCTGCCTTTGTTCAGTGACCCGGAGAAACCTTGGAGAGCTTCACCAGGGGCTCTGTCATCTACCCCAGCAATGCCTGCTCCTTATTCCCCATCAGCACCCAGCTGGGCTGTCTCACCTCCCAGCCCCAGCTGTTTGTCGCTGGCTCAGCCCCGGCGGGAAACCAGGCAATCTGTCAGGGAACCGGGGTCTGCAGCAAAGAACTGGGGGTCTGAAACGGGGACACTGGGGAGATCTGGTGAAGAACTGAAGGTCTGCACTGAGGGTAGTGGGGTGCCTGGTGAGGCACTGAAGGGGTATGATGGAGAAGGAGGTTCTGCAGCGGGGAGTTAAGGGTTTCTGGAGGAGAAGCAGAAGTCTGCAGCAGGGCCGTCGCTGTGCCCAGCAGGGTGCCCGAGGGGTACCGGGGGTGTCCGCCCCGTCGCAGCGCTCTCACCTGCTTCCCGGCGGCGGCAGCCAAGGACTTCTGCAGGAACTGCCGGAGCCGCGGGTCCGAGGGGGCGGCCGAGACGGTGCCGAGGGCGAGGGCGATGGAGAGCAGGGCCAGGGCGCACTGGAGACGGCACGACAGCATCTCGCCGGCGGGTCAGGAGCGGGAGGCGGCGGCGAGGAGACGCTGACGGCTCCGGTGCGGCTCGGCTCCGGCGTTGGGGATCTCCTCGCCGTCCGCCGCCTTTATAAACCCTTCTTCTGACGTCAAAGCGGGGGCGCCCCCCTCGCCCCAAGCCGCCGGGGGTGGGTCTCTGCCCGGGACCGGGGCGGGGGGGGGACACGAACCCGGGGATGCTCCTCTCTGCCCAGGTCCGGCCAAGCGTCCACGGTGCCCCTCGAATCCCCCACCTCCGACCGTCCCCCGGCCGCCCCCGACCTCCGGCGTTTTTTGTCCCCAGATCGCCGCCCCTTCGGAGCTCCCGTCCCTGCTTGTTCACTCCCTCCTCCCCAGTCACAAGCCCCACGTCGTGGCGGTGGAGGGTCCCGGCTGTGGACTAACCATCCCCGTGCCGGAGGACTAAGCCCCCAGCAGTCCCTCTGCCAAAGCCCCTCGCCGTAGCGCGGCATCCCGCCCCGTCGGGTAAGAAACGGCTGCAGAGTCCGGGAAGCTGGAAAGGGTCCCCTTTAAGGTGGGTTGCTTCCGGCTCCTGCAGGGACTGGCGGATGCTGAGGTGCCCCCGGCGATCCTTTCAGTCTCCCCGGCCTCTGAAGGTTTCTACGGCACAGGTCCTTGCTCAGACCCTCTCCGGCGGGCAGCGGGAGCATCCCGAGAGAGCGCCCTGGCTCGGCCATGGTTCTGCCGCTCGGGGAAGCGATGAGAAATCGGTGCCTCGGTCGGGGCGTGCTGATCCCTGCGGGGATTCCTGTCTTTATCTCAGGGCCACTGGACCTGCTGGTCCCGTAAAGGATGCACCTGTCATGCTGGGATGGCCAATCTCCCCCACTCCTCCAACTTTTCCCCTTTAGCTGACTGGTGCCCACACCTGGAAAAGCTGCTTCAAATCCTTCCAACCAGCAGGAGCAGAGCAGATTGTGCAAGAAAGGGGCTCTACTGCCACCCAAAAAAGGCTTATCAAGATTTTTCCCATCTCATTTTCCAGCAGATGAAAGTCAAAGATTTCGGGGGTGGGGAGGGGGAGACAATAATTTAAGTACTGTGCAAAGGTCTGCAGAAATCTCCAAAATGATATTTTGTTTCATGCTGAATTAATGTGTGTCTCCTGCCCCCCCTTCAACCCTGGTGCTGCTGGCTGGGTTTGCTGTGAACGACCTGGGAGCATGAAGCATAAACCAAAGTGTTCCTACTCCGCTTTACAGTCCAACAGGCGGAATTGGTGCTGGCTGCTGGTTCCAGACCAGCTTTGGGCTGGACTGACACTGCTCTCCCTGGGTGGTGCCTCCCTTCCTTTGTGCAGACATCTGCAGTCACACATAGCCTTCATCCTCTGCATCCTTCCCCATCATGGAGCAAAATTAATGACAACCATGAGAGAATAAGCCTTCGTTTGTATCCCAGGAGACCCTGAGGGCTGGGTTTACTTGTGCTGCTTTTACAGCCAGTATTTCCCTAGCTGTCTGACCTTAACGAGGCCAAGCTCTGCATTCCTGGGACCCTGGCTGTTTTCTAGCACTCTGGAGAAACCAGTAGAGAAGAATCAGCCCCTGTTGTGGTTGAGACACATTCCCTTGCTTCATCAGGACATAGCCTGCTGCCAAGGCCAAGGGGAGTGATTTGGACCCAAAAAGAGCAGATTATCTTCAAGGGTGATGACTCCTGGAGTTTTTCTCTCCACCATGTCCCTGTGTTAGCATCTGGATTAGCATCTCTCTGTTCCTGCCGTCAAAGTAGCAGAGCCAGTCCTAGGCATGGCAAATGGCCAAGGCAGCAGATGCCTGGGCATCAGACCTATCTTGGCTCTCTTGCCTGCCTTCAAGAGAGGTTTTCTAGGAAAGGTTTCTACCTGCACCAGAGATTTCCCCACTTTTCCCATATATGCCAGTAGCAGCAAGCTGGGCTCTCCCCATTTTACTTGCACTGGGAATAGACTTCTTTTGTAGCACCCAGACTCAGGCTCTCCTCCCTGGCACAGCACAACCCAGATGTGCCACACTGCAATGCAAGCCTGGACCAGCTTTGCTAAAGGCTCAAACTCCCCACAAGCTCATCCCAGCTCCCACAGCCCAGTTCAAGGCAGCCTACTTGGGTTCCATCTTCAAGAGGAGCAGAGATGGAAATGGGAGGCAGCACTGGGCTATTTCAGATGTCTTTGTGACTACTAGAAGCTGCTACTTAATGTCCCCTGGTGCTGCACACAGCAGACAACACTTGAGCCCAGCCCCCCTTTTGTCATTCAGCTTGTCACCCCAAAGGTATGGGGGGCACTGGGAACCTCCATCACTCCTGAGTGGGGAGGAATGGTTACCAGCTTCTTAGCCTGCCAGACTAATGGATCTGCCTTGATGTGCCACAGGGATCAGTTCACATCTGTATTTCCCAATGGGCTGGAGTGCAGCCTTGGACTGCTGCATAGGATGGAAACCTGTGCTACATTTGGGCATCCTTAGGACCCATCTGTACACCAACATGGAGACGAAAACTGTAGGTTTGGCACAGTGCAGAACTTGATGAGTTCTTAATTTTTCTTGTTTCTTGTCAATTTTGTGTGGGGCCATGAGGACTCAGACACATTTAATGGGATTTTGCAGAGTTGCATAGCTCATTCTGAGATGGATAGGTTCCAGGAGGGTTGGCAGGGCTGGTTTTAGGAAATTGGTGTGGTCTTGCTGTCATAAAACAGGGGAAGATATCAGACTTGGGTCCTTAAGGAGTTTTGAGAGGTCATTCTTGATGTCCTGCCCAAATTCAGGCTGCCCCGCACCCCATTCTTCTCTAGTTACTTGCAGAACCTCTGTGGTATGAGACCAGCCCTATTAAAGACTTTCAGCCCAGAGTTGTTCCTTTCCAGCCCCTGTCTTCATCCACACCTTGTTTTTAATTTTTGCATCTATCCACCCCTGCCCTGCCCCAATCCTGCCTGGCCATCTGGCAGTGCAGGGCATTCTGCAGCAAAGGAATAATGCCCGTTAGGGCTTTGAGCTAGGAGCAATGTTGCTAGAGTTGTGCTTCCTATAGTCTAGTTCCAGGCAAACGCAGACCCTCAGTAACACTGGGGACCCCGACTTTGATGTTCAGTGGCTATTATGGCTCTTTCAGCCACATGGGAACAAAATTTGGAAGACCAGGTTGGCTATGACTCCACCTCTCCATGCAGCACTGGAGCTGGGTGGCTGTCCTGGCTGTTCCCTCCTCTGCCTGGGGGAGGCTGAAGGAATTACACCAGTGTCCTCTAGCAACAGGGAAAATATTACAAGGAATTGTCTTGGATTTGTCCCACTCAATTTCAGAAGCTCACCAGAAGAAAGCGATAGTGCGCTTGTTTTCTGCTCTCTGGTCCTGTGCCTACCCAGAAATTACTTGACTCCTGAGTCAGAGTCAGCCTCAGAAAGGCTCTGACATCCACCATGGCCATTTTTCCTGTCTTGGGATTTGGGTGAGGTTGAGAGGCTGGTGAAGGCAAGACTGGAGACAAGGCTTTGGTGGGAATGTTCCCTCAAAAACATCTCAGCCTGCTTAAAGGGGAGAAATTGAACTCCCATCAGGTGTGAGCCTTGTTGATGGGTAGAGTGCTGAATGGACCAAAGTTCTCAGGTCTTGTTTGGGAGAATCATTCTGATGTTCTCTGAAAAGTTTTCATGTTCCATTTCAAGGAAAATCTAAAAGAAAAATACCCTATGCTTTGGCTCAGAAAACCACCTCGTGCTGACCTGAAGGAACCAGCAACTAGGGACTGGAAGAAGGAAGTCCATCTGCTCCATACAACTTCAGGCTGTCTCTTACTGAGGACTCCTGGGGAAGAGGTAAGGGCAGACCTCCAGACCTCCTCATGACTGGCGCAGGCGTGGAGCAGCAAGTCAGTTGCAGATTGATTCACCAGTTCCCCCTCCCCCAGCTTCTGTATGGGAATTTTTTTATACTCATTCCCCAGCTGGAGAAATCCATCATCCACTCGGCTGTGGCGAAGGCAATTCTGTTACTTTCTTTCTGCCGCAGCGCTGCGGGGCGTGTGGCTTTGCAGACGATTGAATTGTATTGAATTCTTGTGACTGCTTCCTTACCCCCACGTTGCCAGCTTGCTTCACAGATCCAAACAGGCCAGCAATGCTCAGGACGATGGTACAGTCTGTGTGCTCAGCGCTGTACCAGCAAAGCGTGCCCTCTGCTGTCACTGCGGACGCCAGCCCGGCTCCCATCGCACCTCGCCTCCCTTGCTATCACCTACAAAACTCTCTCCACACCCTCTCAGCTCAGCTTTCACAAGCAGGACAGCTTTGCCACGGATCACTACTTTGCCAGCAGGGAGAACCCCTTTTCCTTATATTCCAGCAGGTAAACTGGTAGAGCCGAGCTCTAATGACCCATGACATTCCTCATTCTGACTCTGAACATGCAGTCAGTGCTATGGAGCAGTGAGGAAGCTGCCACAGCCTCACAGCTCTATCAGCTTGCTGAAAACCTAATACAGCAAGTTCCTGCTTTCTTAGGGGTGATGCTGCCCCGAGAGATACGGATGAGAGGAGAAAGAGTAGTCGGTCATGCCTGAGTGATAGTGAAAAACAAGAGCTCAGTAAGGAAGAGACACTCACACTGAATGGTACCATGTGTCCCTGGAACGGGCAGTGCACAGAGCAGTGATGTTGGTATTGTACAGGGATTTCAAACAACCTGAGAAGTTTCTGGCTTTTGTAGTACAACTTGGGGCACAAATCCAAAAAAAAATTTGCTCTCCATTAACTACAGGTCTCTGGGATTTCTGCTCCAGGTAGCAAAGAGGGAGGGGAGTTTCACAGAGGAGGGATCCTAGTATCTAATATTTGAAATGTCTCTAAGAGCCTGAGCTGTGTTCAGGATTTCTAGTGCTGCTACTCGAAATTCATTCCCAGTTTCAGCCACCTAGGAAACTGACATGGTGTCTGTAGGGCTGAGAGTAGCTGCCTTGAAGGGTAAGGGGAGGGCAAAGGGGAGGGAAAGGGAATGATTAGCACAAATATGTGCAGAAGCAGAGTTGAACAGGCTGATACAAGAGTTATATACTAGGGTATAGTATAAGAGTTAAACACCAGGGTATTTACCTGTACTACTGCAGTGGCTGCCAGGAGTCATGGATGGGGCTGTGTAAGGGACCGCACAGACAGGTGCTGGCCTGTGCTGTAAGGAGTTACTAGCATAAGGCAAGAAATTATGGGTAAAGACGGATAAGCACATGAAATCATATACAAGGGTCTATTTTCTTTTTGAATATGACTCTCTTCTATAAACACCAGCTCTCTTCAGCCTAAAGAATAGAAGGCTCTGGTGAGACCTTAGAGCACCTTCCAGTACCTAAAGGAGATTATGGAAAGTTGGAGAGGAGCTCTTTTACAAGAACATGCAGTGATAGGGCAAAGGGGACTGGCGTTACACTAAAATGGGTCGATTTAGATTAGATATTGGGAAGAAATTCTTTACTGTGAGGGTGGTGAGGTACTGGAGTAGGTTGCCCAGAGAAGTTGTGGATGCTCCATCCCTGGAAATGTTCAAGGCCAGGCTGAATGAGGCTTTGGGCAACCTGATCTAGTGGAAGGTGTCCTTGCGGCTGCGGGGTTGGAACAAGATGATCTTTAACATCCCTTCCAACCCAAACCATTCCATAATTCCAAGTCTCTTTGCCTAAACTGCATCTTCCACTGCCCTCTTGTGGAGACTCGGAAGAATGCAGCGGAGCGACCCGGCCCTGGCCACAGCGCCGGCCCCGGGATCACAGACTCCCTGAGTATTCTGCTTTGGAAGGGACCCACAAAGTTCATCAAGTCCAGCTCTTAAGTGAACGCCTATACAGGGATTGAACCCACAACCTTGGCATTATCAGCACCAGGCTCTAACCAACTGACCTAGTCTCAGGGGGTTGTCCACCAATGCTGCTGAAAGAAATAAAGCATCCCCTTCCCTGAGCCCTGCTCAGCCCCCTGAAGTTTGAATCCCCATTTTTCTTCCTGGCAACCAACCATGTCACGGATTTGGTAGTGACCTTCCCTCTGAGGGCTGGCAGGATCCTGTCTTTGGAGCTGTTTTTTTCCAAGGGCAAACAACCCAGAGGTACCAACATGGGCAGGGCTGAGCCGTTCATGTTTGTGGGTGCAAAGCAGGTATAGAACAGGTGTGAGGCAGCTTTGTATGTGACAGCTCCATTACCTCTCCAAACACCATCTGTGCCAAATGCCTGCAGGTCTTTGACCCTGGAGATTGCAATCGCTTCAGCTGAACTGTTTTTAAAAAAATAAAATCTGTTGGGAGGAGGAAACAATGGCCCAGGAAAATACAGTATTTATTTTGCAAATGCAGCTGAGCAAGTCAATGGGAAACAGAGGTCATGGCTACATACCTGCTTGTCTGGAACAAACGGGGCTGTCAGCCCAGCCCAGACACTTCCAGAAGTGACAACTGTGGTAACCAGAGAGGTGGTGAGCTCAAAGGCAAGCAGCTCCCGACAGAGAGGGGAGAAACCTAAGTATGTGTGTCAAATGAGAGCAGTATGTATGTCAAAAGCCTATCGTGAGGACAGCCAGCTTTACTCAACATTAAAAGCCCATGAGGGAGAGGTGGAGAGAGGAAGCAAGTGAGGGAGCAAGGTGGGAAAGCAAGTTTTCACTGTTCTCGGTGCTTTAGGCAATGCCCCATTTGTAGTAATTTTCCCATCACCCTGTGTCTAACACAAATCAGCTGGTGAGGGCTTGTTCTGGCCTCTGCCTGCAGGGTGAGGAATAGTCTCCTGCCCAGAAGGATGCTTGGGAAGACCTCATTCCATGAAATGCCTGCCCCACAGCAGGCGGGCATTCGCAGCAGGCTGCCAGGCAGGCATTCTACATAGCCAAATGAAACAGCAGAAGGGACAGGCTGGCTCCAGCTCAGTGCAAAGCCTTAGCCTTTCTGGGGGGTTCTTCACATGCCAGCAGATCTGGTCTGCTGGGAGACAAGCCAGGGTAGCTGCAGGTCATAAAATCATAGAATAGTTTGGGTTGGAAGGGATGTTAAAGATCATCTTGTTCCAACCCCTTGCCATAGGCAGACACTTTCCACTAGTCCAGGTTACTCAAAGACTCATCCAGCTTGGCCTTGAACACTTCCAGGGATGAGGTATCCACAACTTCTCTGGGCAACCTGTTCTAGTGTCTCACCTAATCTAAATCTACTCTCCTTCAGCTTAAGGCCATTTTCCTCTTGTGCTATCACTACATGCTCTTGTCAAAAGTCACTCTCCAGCTCTCTCATGGGCCCCCTTTAGGTAGTGGAAGGTGCTATGAAGTCTTCAAGGAACCTTCTCTTCTCCAAACTGAACAGCCTCAACTCTCTCAGCCTGTCTTCACCAGAGAGGTATTCCAGCCCTGTGATCAACTTAGTGGCTATCCTCTGGACTGATTCCGACAGATTCCAACTGATTCTTGTGTGGGGTGCCACAGACCTGGATGAAGATCCACAGGTGAGGGTCTCACAAGAGCAGAGTAGAGCTCAAAGATCTCCATGATAATGAAGTACAAGTAGATCCAAAAGTAGCAAGCTCACAAAGATGAGGACCAGCCACACTTTCCAGGACAGCAGCCTGTCCAGATCCGGAGGCTATGTTAAGCAAGACAATTCTTCAGGACAAGCTTCTCTAAGACTTCATCGCTGTTGTTGGTCATCATGATCCCACCCATGGGGCCCAAAAGCATCTTCATAGTTCCTGGTCCTACACATGTTCAGATAATGTCAGCAATAATTGTCTCTGCCTGCTGTGACCACTAGAAGGCTGAGCTTATGCATAGAGGGTCCTGCAAAGCAGCACTACAAATTGGCTCCCTGTCTTCTTGGCATTCCCCTCCAATGCAGGGCTGCTTCGGTTGTCTCATGTCCTCCTCTGTCCCATATGTGTTGAAGAACCCACCCTCTTCTTCTTCAGTGCCTGCTTACTGCAGACCTTCCTGATGCTGCAAAGAGCTGATGCGTCCAAATCCCTCCATTGTGAATCATCCCCCAAACGCTGCACCAAAATTATCCATGAATTAACTGAACTAAAAATGAAACCAGCCCTGTGCAGCTCAGACCCTACCCCAGGCCATGCTGAGCTGTGGCCAGGCTCCACACCAGCTCTGGTTCCAGCCAGTCCTGCCTGTGTAATTCAGAAAAACTTTTTGTGCAAGGCTCTTTGGTTTTCTGAAACTAGCAATCCCTCACCAGCAGAGAGTTGCTAGGTTGCCTGCACAGAGCAACTTGTCACTCTGTGGCTTCACCCAGCTCTGCACAGACATGCAAATGGAATAAAAGTGGCTCCTGTCCCTACTGGCAGGGAGCAGAGGGACCAAAAGCTCTGGCCCGAAGCCAGCATGCAATGGCTGGAAGCCCAGGGATGCTATCGGCCAGTGAGTTCCTGGAGGAGGTTACAGACCCTGCTCCACTGAACTGTCTCACCAAGCAGGCAAAACAGCAGTCCCCCACTGTCCCAGGTGGTGGAAATAGAGAGGAACAGCAGGCAGGCATCTTCCCTGAGCAATTCTGGCAATTGTATTAGTTTCCAGGAAATATGAATAACTCCATCTGGACCTGGCTCTGGGCTGGTCAGCAAAGGTCTCTCCCAGGCTCTGCCCTGTTTCTAATGGCTACTTGGTGCCAGTCCAGAAAGTACCAAGCAGGTGGCACAGTCTGCACCAGGATCCAGATGAGCAAGACTGAGTCTTGGTCACGCCTCATGCCCGAGACCATCTTCACTTGATGCTGGAAAAGGCCCCTGCCATCAACACAGGGCCAGAGCTGCACCAAGCCAAGAGCTCACATTAGGGCTTGGGATGCTCAGCTCCTTCCCAGGGCACCAGCCAGTCTTCAAAGTGCTTAAGGAGAAGGACAGGTAAGAACAGACCTCTCACTCCATCATACATCACTTTTCTTCATTTTATTCTTTTATTTGTACAGCTATATTTTACAGAATGCATTAATGCAGTTTAGACACAGCCCAAACCCTGTCTCCCGAGATTGTTTATAACACAAGCATGTAAAATAAGACAAAAAAAATCCAAACCCCCCAAAATAAAACATTCCCCCACTACAGAGTTCCACCAAAACTCCTTTTGCAACATCAGGCTGTACCTTGAAGAAACTGAGCTCAATATAGTCCATACATTGAAAACTTCCATTGAAAAGAAAGGCACCGTGCGAAACCACATTTTACATATATACAGACTGAGAACTAGAACAAAAAAAATTACACTTTATTATTATTTTAAATTCCTTCTGCAGCTTTGTTGGTTTAATACACACTTTTTTGTAAATTGTAAACCTTCACTTGCAAAAAAATACAAATACACTGATGCATTTAGACAAAATATTTTCTTACTTGTACAGATGCAATACTTTAAAATATCTCCTTAAGTGCTCTATCATAATAAAGATTCTCAGAGTGGCTTCTGCCTGCAGAGTCCAACTGAGCCTTTAATGCATTTTATATATTTTTAATATAGCTTTTTTAAAGGTCTATATATATTTATTTTATATATATATTTATATATTTATATCTATATATATTTACAACTCTGCCATAGATTCCTTCACCTTTGGTTAAAAAAGTTAAAGCCCTCTCTTTAATAGCATACTTTCTCTTTAAAAGAACACACATTTTGCATACAAAAGAAAAAAATCTGTTCCCATAAATCAGCATTACATTCCTCATCTTCAAACGGCAAAGGCTGTGAAGGTTAGACTCCAGAGTTTATCAACACTCCACTGCACAGACATTTAAAATGACTATTTTTATTTTTTAATGTTTTATATACAGTAAGATCTGAATAATTTTATTTTTCTTTTTGTTTCACATAACTGGGAAAAATAAACCCGTGTATTTGTAATTTTTTTTTTTAAATTTCAAATGTTCTTCCACTTATTTGTACTATGGGTTTAGAGGCACTCCATCATGTGATGAATATTTTTTTTCTTTCTTTTTTTGTTTTGTTTCCTTTTAAAGTGTTGCAAGTATCCTTTGGACAGCTTCTCCCCTCCAGCCCCCCCAAGATGACCTCCTCCTGGGAAATCCTCTGGCTTCAGCAGGCCTTGGGGAGCTCAGGAGGCACCTCGCTTGCAGAGATCCGATACTGCACCTTGGTGTTGGTGATGGCCCCGTGCTTCTGCCGGAGGTGGAGCCGCAGCTGGCTTTTGTGGCGGAAATGCAGGTTGCACTTCTCACACTGTGGGTCAAGAGGCAAAGGCAGAGAGTGTGAAACGTGAAATGTGATGTCAGGGGACATGTCCTTCCCATGAGGGCAGGGGATCCACACCAAATGCCTGTCCTCCACTAGTGATCCCAGGATGCTCCACCCCTTGTACAGGTGGATAAGGGGAAAAGTGGAAACATGTTGCAGGGAGCAGCACCTGAGGGCACCCCATCCCAGGCTTTCAGCAGCATACATTGGTTTATGGGATGCACAAAGGCCCAAGTCCCTTAGGAGAAGACTCTAGCTCTGATGGACGTAGCACCAAGCTCCATATCTAGATGATCAAGACAGCTACAGGGCTACTTTGAAAGTTGCTTTTGACCCCTGTGAAGCTGGACGGCTCCAGAGGGATGTTTGGATGATAATTCCTACTTTGATTCCCTCTCCAGCAGATAGCGAAAACCAGGAAAAGAGCTGGGAGCCCACAGGGCTGCAAGCAAGACCAGGCAGGCTGCTCGCTGAGTGCGGGTATAACCAACAAACAGGAGCTAAGGCCAGTCTGTCTCCTCCTTTCCCCCATCCCTGCACACTGCAAGCAGCTGTAATTTAATCCACAGCTATTTGAAGAAGTGTGACCTTCTTCCAGATGGGGTGGAAGAAAAGAGCAGCTAAGATGTACCCAGCGTGGGCTGCATGTTAGTGTTTCCAACACAACCACTCCTGACAAAATACCACATCAGCATCAGCTAATGCACGGGAGGGAGATGGGGCACAAGGAAGAGGGATGTGACCCTGGTGTCAGGCCTCACAAGGCTGGTGGAGGGCACTGGGGTGCTGCGACCATGCAACATGCTCTTGTGCCTTCTCAGCCCCCCAGCATCCTCCCCCAGCCCCAGCTAAGATTTCCCTCTTCCCCAGAAAAGCAGATCCACTCACATGATACGGTTTCTCTCCTGTGTGGATTCGAAGGTGACTTTTGAGAGTCTGCAGGTGTCGGAAGCGTGTGCCGCAGATCTCGCACGGGTATGGCTTCTCCCCAGTGTGAATGAGCACGTGAGCACGGAGGTGGGCCACCTGCAGAGAGCAGCTCTGGGTCAGGACAGCACCAGGGATGAAGGCATCCCACTGGGAGCAAGGGCATCCCTGTGGAACAGGGTTCTGCCCAGCCATCTTTTTTTGGTCTATTGGTTTCTAGCTGGGAGTCAGGTGTCTGAGGTGTGGTATCTCCAATCCTTACGAGTAAATGGAGCAGAATAGCTACAACCAGCAGTTAGGCTTCCTACTAAACCAAACTGGCCCCCATGGCCCTTAGATCTGTATTTACCCCACACCACCATGCAAAAATCTGCCCAAGGTAGTAAGCTGGGTCATTATCAGCCTCCTTCCTGCCATGAGGTATCACTTTATGGACAGAAGATCCAGCCACATCCCACCTCCCCAGGCACTGCAGATCCCAGAGGACACACGCACCTGGACAAATCTGGCCCCACAAGTCTCGCACTTGTAGGGTTTCTCTCCAGAGTGGATGCGTGTGTGGGTTTTCAGGTTGGCTGGTCGGTTGAACTGTGCCCCGCAGATGTTGCAGCGGTACGGCTTTTCTCCTGCAGAGCCCAAAAGAAAGGGTGAGGGATTAAGTATAGGTATGCTCAGCATTCAGGATCCATGGTGCTCCCCAGAGCTAAGTCCCTTCAGGCACTGGACTACATGGTATGAAGCACTAGCCCTGACTCCTGTTCCTTTTGGAGATGTCTGTGGACAAGCAGCATTGGTCCCGGCAGCTCAGGGTGTCTCCAGAGCAGCGTGAGCTCAGGAGGTACCTTTACTTTTTTGGATTGGGAGCTGCAGCCTTCAGGGCAAGACAAAGTCAGGCAGCTCTGCCAGCAAGGATTAACAGCATCATTCCTCCCGGCCCTGGGACAGCGGCTGGCACCCACATCTTCCTACAGCTGTCACTGTCACTGCCACCCTTCCCTGGCACTTGTGTTGTCTCATCCACCTGTGCAGCCCTCCTGGAGCTCAGCTGAGACTGTGGAAGTTTAGGTCTAATTTAGTACAGCAGCACTGAGTTGTCAGCCCAGATTTCCCTTCCCCAGCCAGTGAACTGGCTGTTGACAAGTTAAGCATTAATAAAAGCATGAAATAAAATAAGCCTTGGGTTTGTCAGCAAATGACTAAACCCTTAATATCCCCTTCCTTTCTCAGCTTTCATTGTGCTGATTCACAGAGTCCATCCATTCACAGATTTTCCCATCAGCAGACTTTATGCCAAGCTGGATATGACCTAGATTTCTAGGATGTAAAAATAAATCTGAGATTTCTTCCTAAATGTTCTTTTGATTATTTTTAATTTTTTTTTTTGCTTAAGTCTGCCACAAAGTTACCTGGAGGCCACACATCTGCTCCCAGCCATGCATTTTGCGATACACCTTTAGAAACAGTGATGCCCAGTACTTTACATCAAAGGAGCTTGTAGCTCTGTCCTGGCTGTATGGCAGGTATCTCCACCATTCCCAGGTTTGGTACTCTGTTCAAGGGCTCCCTGGCAGTGCCAAGAAAAGCACCTTGCTCTTCCCGTCAGGGACAGGTTGTGACACAGAGCAGAGGATGGTGCACCAGGAACAAACCAGCCATAAACACCTGCATGCTCACCAACACACAGCCTCCCCAGTAAGTTGTCCCTATGGCCAACACTGTACCTGTGTGGACGGTTTTGTGGCTGGCGAGGTTCCCCTTGTAGCGAAAGGAGGCCTGGCAGCGGTCACACTTGTAGGGCTTGTCACTGTGGACTTGCAGAGAGTGTCTCTTGAGAGAGGCCTCTTCAGAGAACCTGCAGTCACACTCGTTGCAGAAGAAGGCTCCGTTCTCTGGGAGGATAGAGAGGAAAGTTAATGAGATGGACCATGCATGGACCACCTCCTTGATGGGCCCACGGGATGGGTTTGGGGTGGAGGAGAGGAGCAGCCAGAGCAAGTGTTGGAACAAGCACTCGAGTGCAGACACTCATGGTCAGGGATGCTTGCACTGTGACCTCCTGACCTTCTTGTTCTCACAGCAACAACATGCATGGTTTGAATGAGCAAAGTCATCAAGAGCTATCTCTCTCCTTTAGTGCCACACAAGCTGCTTCCAAGAAGCCAGCATGTCACCTGGACATCTTTTAGAGAGATGCATGAAAGCACCCAACTTATCAGGCATCCTCCAAAGGATACTCAGGTCTGGAGCAAATCCAGCACCTTCAGAGGTCTTAAACCTTTACACGTACAGAGGTCTGCCTTGAACACAGGAAGACAATTGTCACCCAAATTGCAAGGTAGGTTCCCCCAGTAGGAGGGTGTCCAACTCTTTAATACTGTGTGTAGCTTTGAGTGTCATCACGAAGGGGTTCCCTCCATGGATCTCTGCCCACACTACAGGTGGCAATCCTGCATTCCCCCTTACTGAGCTACAGGCAGATGAGTGCACAGATACCTGTCTCTGGGCTTGTGGGGTTTTGCAACAAGATTGCAATCCTCATTATCTGCATTTCCCCAGATGTGTGCATTGGGTTCCCTGATAATAAAGATATCATGACGGATGCATGAGACATGCCATCTTGCCCAATCCCCATTAGGGTCATTACATCTGTCAAGCTTGTTCTCCTGTGGTTCTGGTGGGGTGGGGTGCACTTGTTTCCTGTCCTCGGCTGCCAGGTTTGCAGCAGGTGACTAACTCCCTGTACAAGGTATCTGGATGGTGCTTGGAAACGGGAGGAAGGAAGCAATTCCCATGTGCATGTGTCCCCCACATGCAGGCACACAGCTGGTCAGAGAATTAAGAGGGGACTTCAAAGCACTGTGGGATTCACCAGGACAGGGAAAGGTCTGACTGCCTGTTTGGTCACAGGGCACTGCACCCCTAGGCTGCACAGACCCCCTGACTGCTGGTTGAAAAATACGACCAGGGATGCAAGACTCACCGCAGCTGGAGTCAGAGTACTCAGACTGGGTTTCCCCCATCTCTTCTCCAAAGTTTGAGCCAGGGGTATGAAGGCACATCTCAGTATGTTGTGGGGACTGGCAGCCACAGGAGCTGCACTTCGATGAATGCATGTAGAGTGGGGACTGCCCTTCACTGCTCCGAGGGGACCCATCCCGGGACCTGTGGAAGGACAGCATGTGAGAAGGCTCTTGTTTGTACTTGAGCTACTGGACCTTTATTTGCACCACTCAATACACAAGGGACAGATATGTTTTATGGGGACATCTTTATGGTGAGATGCACAGCATAGCCCAGATCAACAACAGGTCCTTGAGCCTCAATCCTTCAGGTGCCCATTATCAAATGACCTCAAAGCTCTCTAGGAGAACAGAGGATTTTGTTCCTTGATACTTTGGCCACTCCAATGCTTGCAGCCAATCAAATGCTCTAGGGAGAAGGAGTCTGGTGGAAATCAGGCTGGGCAAATCCAGGCTCCATAAATCATCCACGGCTGCCAAAGTGAGCCAGGGATCCATGACCAAATGTTTCCAATTCCATTGCCAGTCCAGGCTAGCAACACTACAGTGGGGACAGTAAGCACCCAGCCAAGTGTCACCAGCAAGCCCTCCACCAAATGCAGAGGCTTCCATCAGCTCAGGACTGGACTTCCCAGCCTAATGCTACAGATATTTTGCAGCTTCCAAACCCTCACCAGCAACTCAGGAAGACCTGTTTCTCAGGGGGGAAGTGCATGTGGGGCAAACATCTTCTCACCTGTTAACAATATTGTTAAGTCTGCTTGCTTGCGGGATAGTAGAGTCTTCTCCATTCACGCTTATCTTGGTGGGGGATTGCACGTTGAGATGTTCTGGCTCTATAGACTGCTGGCAAGTGGACAAGGGCACGTAGGTGCGAGGAGAGAGGGTTCCTATCTCATTCTGGTCAGCACTGTCTTGCTTGGTGTTCTGATTGAGAGAGTTGAGGACAATGAACTTGTACTTCTTCCAGTTGCAGGCTTTGGGGTCTGTGGGGCTCTTGGTGAAGAGGGAGCTGGAGTTCTGACTGATACGAGCATTCTTGCTGCTGCTGGACTCAGTTGGTGAGTTGGGTTGACAGTCTGACTTCTGTGGGCTCTGGGGGCTGATGAGTCCCTTGCGGTCCAGGGGGGTGTTGGTAGGCTCAAAGTGCTGGCTGATCTCATCCTCTGAAGAGGTCCGCTCCTCCTCTTTGGCCACTTTATCACAAGGGAAATAGGGATTGTTCCGGATTGAAGGGATGACAGGTTTGGGACCAGAGGCTACGCTGTAGTGCATGTCACTCCTGGCTTCTTCGGCAGCACCTTCTTTCGGAGCATAGATGGTAGCGTGGCACATGTTGGCAGAGATGTCGGTAATGGTTCTTACGTACTCAGTGGGGATTGTCCTGGAGTTGTCGCATGGCAGGATTCTCTCCTTAGGGAAGGCACCTGCCCTTGAGAGTTCAGAAAGAGGCATCCTCATATCCCGCAATTCATCATCCACAAGGAAGCTATTTAGAGGGAGAGGGCTGTATCCATGGTAAGAAATGGGGGATCCAGACAAACTGTTGATCAAGCCAGGTGCAAAGGCTCTCCCATTGCAGAGGGACCCATTTTGGAGAGGCATGCCGTTCTCTGAGACATCTCTGCTCCGATAAGCCATGACCTCTGGGTGGCCCAGCATCCGTCCAGCCAAAAACTCTTCCCTTGGGGTCTTCATAGCAGACACCATCTCTGCTTCGCTGGAACCAGAGAAAAAAGGAGGGAGGCAAAGTGATTTTCAGTCCGTAAGGATACATTTGTAGATACTTTGGCAGTTCTTCCCCACCCAAACACTCCCCGATCCCAGGCTCTCCAAAGTTCACCCATGGCACTCACCTAGACTTAACAAACCTTCGGCAGGTATCAACCACATGTTCCATTTGCAGATAGAGTGCTGTGGCCATCACAGCCATGATATTATTCTCCCTCAAGTTCAGGCGAGACGTATACATGAAGTCCAAGAGGATGCAAAACCCCTCAGGGTTAATTTCAGGGTCCAGGTTTATGACATTCAAGTTGCACTTGAGCTGGTCAGTGAAGATGCTGTAGAAGAGGCCACTGCAGAAACAAGACAGTAGAGAATACAAGTGTTATGACAATTCAGAGGAAGAAACAAGAATTTGTCTGAATTCCCTGAGCACAGAGGGGTTCATGAATGGGAAGGGAGGAGGAGGCAATTACAGAATTCTCTCAGCTTCCCCCTTATTATCAAGCTTGGTTTCTCAGCTTAGTAAGCGTCTTCTGCACTGTACTTTTCCCAACTGGAAGAGCCTGCTTTTAGATCTCACCTGCTCAACAACTCCCCACTGTTTCCATTTAGAAATTTCCCCTTTCTTTTTTTTTCATTGTTGTTCTTACCACCATCCCCTTCCCACTGTGACTCATTTCTTTCAGAAGCCTCTTGGGACAGCCATGCTCACTCAAACCAGAAAAATAAAAAAAAAAAGGGAAATGTTGGCAAAACATTTTTCAGATGTTTTAATATTCAAAGTTTGGCTTTTTAAAGTCTTTATACCTTGTCAGCAAGAGACCCTGGAAGGCATCTGTCATAATTCAACTGGGCAATGGTGGGATATTAACTAGCACTCAATAGGAAGCAATTCCAGCAATCCTAGGTGCTGGAAAGGGATTTCAGACCCCATCAGGCTTTGAGAAAACAGCAACAAAGGTGGATGCAGGCAGCAGCCTGAGAGTAACAGCTCTAAAAATAGCAGTAGCAGGGGACACCTTGATCACAGAGGACTCACTCACCCCAGTGAGCATCCAGTCCTCCCTCTCCTCCCCTCTCAGGGATGTGCCTCACATCTGCTGCACTTCTGTTTGTCTCCACAGGCTGTGTGTGGGCAGATGTGGGAACACAAGGAGAGAGGTGAGGGCAGCGTGCTGGTGGAAAAAGGTCTCAGCTCTAATCTTATTACAGAAACAATTTTTTTGGCACCCCCTTTCAATTCTGCTTCTCTGCCTCTGTTTCCCTGTCTGTGGACCCCATGAGCTTCCCAGGACTGCTGGCAGCCAAAGGCTGAGGTAGCAAGGAAGGAGGCCGGCAACGGCCTGCTCTCACCTGCAGGCCATCAGGACTGTTTTGTGGGCTCTGAATTGCTCCCGGTTCACAATGATGACAACATCAGTCAGGATATCCCGGCTTCTAAGGCGGTTGAGATTGAGGAGGACATCGCTTGCATGGCGGGTGAACTGGATGCAACTGTCTGCCGGCGAGGCCATCTCGAGTCTGCTTGACACAGAAGCAGAGGAAAATGGGAATGCAGGAACAGCCAAGCAAGTACCCTAAACCCAGCAAAGAGACATGCTGCTCTGGGACATGCTGAGATGGCCAACTGCCCCTGGTAGGGCAGCACCAGCTCCTTGGTCCCAAGGCAAACAGCCCTGCACCACACCACACTCCTGCCATGCTACCTAGTGAAGTCCCTTGGCTGACAGCAAGACCTGGAACATCTCATCCCACCCAGCAAGCTGGTGAGCAAGGGTGACCAGACCCTCCTGAGGATTAGCTAACTGTCTCCTCTTTCTCCCTGGCTTGCTCATGGCGGCCACACCTCAGCCCACTCCTCCCACTCAAGTTCAACTCCACAAAGCTCCCAACACAGCTCCTAGCCTTCATATGTTCCTCAGGAACCATCCTCCTCACCTGTTGGATGTCTGGCTGTAAATTCAGCCACAGAATTCAAAACAAGCCTTAAGGTCCCAACTGCTGCTGAATGATTTCAACATCTGGAAAAATCCAGCCCACAGTGGAGCACCAGCCCTCACCCACAGGAAACTGCCTTCCTACTCCCAAGTGGTGGCCACTCCAGAGAAGACCTGTCCATTGTTTCCCAATGAATTGGTGAGGAATAGAACTCATCTAACCTGCTGGGCTGCTACCTACACCATAGCTCAGTCTCTCCCAGTAAGCAAGGTTTGAGTTAGCTGAGGAACACGAAGCCTTCTCCCAGCACAACATCTCATCTCAGAGTGTTGTCCCATCTCAGAGGTGTCCTCTCAACTAGTGGCAGAGATGACCCACATCTCTCTGCCTGAAGTTTGGGCTGGAACGTGCATCTTCAGCATCAAATTCCTTCATGATCAACCCCTTCCCACAATTCTGACTCCTCCTCCTTCCCAGCAACATACGAACATACAGTATTTTCTACAGAGCAGCTGCTCTCCTGAAAACAAATTCCAGCTGGGTCTAATGAAACATTTCATTCAACATGGCAAAGGGAAGGGGAAGGGAGGTTAGAAGGGAAAGCACAAAATTAAATTTACATACCCAATGCCTCAATTCACAGTCCAAAAGTGTCTTTCAAACCTACAAATAAAGCACAAGAAAACAAACGCTGCATGAGCTAGTAATTATGAATTGGCCAAGGCAGGACACAAACCTGCTGTTTTGCTCAAGTGTCTGTTGGATAAAAGCTAGAGATAACCTTACGGGAGAGTAGAAGGTTTGTTAACATTTGTTTCTTCCGGTACAGTATGTTCTTATCACAACCACAGGCTTTGAGAATCCAATCATAGCTTCTTCCACACCCTCTAGCCCAAACCATGGGCGTATGCCAAGGAGATTTTCATTTCCATGACTCAGGAACTTAAAGGCAGGTGGGGAAGGGAAGTCAAGCGAGAATTTTCTCACCACTTCTCTCAGAGATAACTCTTCCCCTGCCAAGACTGAATTCCTGTCCGGTGCTGTATTCAAGGCCCATGCCATATTCCCAGTACCTTGTTAACAGGTATGACATACACACAAACAGTTGCTGCTACTCTGCTCAGAAGCCTAGAAAGAGCCTGGATACAGTCCTCCAACACACCTTTTGCCCTTCTCAAAATACCAAAATGCTCCAGCTACTGGTGAAAATGCCCTGGGATGGGATAGCTGAACAGATTTGGGAGGCTATAGGTGTCAAGTACCAATGTGACTTGGTCAGGTCTGCATAGGAAGCCAGTGGTGGAGACAGATGAGGACCCAGAACAAATGCCTTCCTCTTGCTGCTGAAAAAGCCTTCCCCTAAAACCACAAGCTGTGTCCCCAGCCGCTGGCTTCACAGGCAATGTAGCTGGGGCAGAACAGCAAGAAAACCCAGGAATTATCTGCCTTCCAGAACTCATACTATTCCTCCCAAACTGATTTAAAACCAAAGACAATTGATTTGCCATCAACGAAGAAGGTCCTCAGCAGCTGCCCCAGTGGGTAGAAGCATTATAAATAAGTAAACAAATCCCAAGATCTTCAACATACTATTTTGAGGACCAACCCCCCGAAACTGGATGGAGACTGTAAGACTGCCAGCACTCGCAGAAAGCCTGTCCATCCCTGTGAGGACAAGTGTTGCCTTCCTTCTCTCTTGTGGGAGATGTGCAGATCTGGAACTCGAGCTCCCCTAACATCCTCAGAAACACCAGGATGAAGAGATGAGATTTACAGCAAGGTATCACACGTAAAACCCAGAGGGATGTCTTATAGCCTCATTCCAGCCATCAAAAGCAAATCTTCAGAACTGCTGTGAGCCTGGCCAGCTTAAAACTTTATGCACATACAAAAAGTGACTCATTTCCCAAATACTGCAGACTCTGACCTTTCTGTACATGCTGACTGCCAGCAACTCACTATCATCAACTGCAAGCCAAGGGACTCACGGCATTCTGCAAGGAGCCCAGCACACATCCGCGTGTCCATACAAGCAGATGTATACATTTGGGGCTGCCAGGTGGCATCTCAGCATTGTCCATATTGGCAGATGTACTCTGCCAGACTCCAGGGAGTCACCTCAGTGTCACAGACATGAGGAGGTGATCCATCCGTAAAACAACAAAGTTAAAAACTGTGAGATGAACTCTGCATGCGTGAGCATCATGTGAGAGAGAAGCTGCTGCTGTCACCAAATTCCCTTATCCACAGCGAGACCACAGCATTGCCCGAGGAGGCATCCAGTTTCTCTCCCAGAGCTGGACCCCAGCTCAGCCACCTCCCCACCCTCCCAAATTATCCCTCCCAGCACAGCCCTGCTACAACGCCCACAGCCCGGGAGCCGGGCAGGTGCATCCTAAGCAGCTCCCGGCTGCAGGATGTGGGCATGCAAAGGGAAAGGGACTTTCCTTCCCCTCGCTGTGCTGAGTCGGGTTAACCCTGCCCTTCCTAGCCTCTGCACAGCACCAGCTCTGTACCCCAGAACGGGAGGATGCTCGGACCAGAGATCAGCAGAGAAAGGGACAGCAACAAGGAGCAGAGACCAGTGATGGGAAGCAGAAAAAAACACTGCAGTCAAGCATGGGTTTTGGCATCCACACCCCCCTCAAAGCCCATGAGACTCCCGGCTCAGCTGAGGCCAAAGTATCACCCCCCCCCCCCNTCCTGCCCAGTACCTTGCAGGCGTGGGCTCTCCGGCAGTGTTCGAGGCTGCATGCCAGAGCTTGCTATACCCATAGAGGAAGGTCTGGAATAGGCGCAGGGCCCATTTTCGGGGTGGCCACAAGGGACTGTCACTTCTGCTGCCTTCCAGGAAGGCAATGGGTCTGCCCCAGCGGTTCAGGGAACAGCCCTTCCCTGCCGGCACCTCCCCGACAAAACCCATTCCTGGAAAGGAGCCCAGGGCTGGCTCTGCCTTCCCTGCAGCCAGCTCGGTGACCATGGGGAGGGCGCACCTTTGTGTGGGGGAACCCCTTTCAGCTCAACCTCATGGAAAGGGGAGACCCTCTCAGCTCCCTCACCCCAGGGCAGACTGGAGAAACGTTGATTTCCTCCCCAGTTCATCTTTCTGCCTTGCCTCCCCATCCATCCACTCTCCCAGTGACAGGGAATCCCTTTTCATTCATCCTCCTCTCACTCCATGTACAGGGGGGAACTTCTCGCTCCTCTACCCTTCTTTGGATAGGGGGTCCCCCGTGGTCTTAACCCTTCTCCCACACCCAAGCACGTAGCAGGGAGGAGGGCACCGATCACTCCCCCTCCCTGGGCCCCAATCTCCTACCCCTCCAGAGCCTGAAGCGCCGACTCACATCACCTTGGAGGGGTGGATGAAGTCTTCCTTCCCCACAGCCTCATCCCACACAGTGCTCCGAAACTGCCTGCCCAGGGGAAGCTCCATCCTGCTCCCTCTCCTCCCCAGTCCCTGCACCTTTCAGGGTCCCAGCCCCACGGGAACATCCCCTCTGCCTGTGGCACTCCAAGGCACACTGCCAGCTGCCTCTCCACCCTGCCAAAGAATGCCTGGTTTGTCCTGAACAGGGACGAGGGGAACAACCAAGAAAATGGGGTGGGGTCTGGCTGGCTCCCCCCATCACAGAAAGAGTCATGGGTGTTACACGCCACAGTGAAGAAGGTGCTTTTGGTTGTGGGTGTGCAAGTACCCAGCTCAGCTTTCCTGATACCATGCAATCCAGGGGCACTAAGCGTCCTTTAGCTGTCACAGCAGTTTTATTAATTTAGTAGCTCCTGGTTGGTGTCTAGGCCAAAACGTGGCTGGGTTAGTAATAACCCAAGAAGAGACCAAGAGAAGTCCTAGTGCATAGCGTCAGCACAGATCAAAAGCAGCATCACTAGTGCAAGCCCTGTCGTATTTTCCACCGTATCCTTCCATGAGTGGATTGCACTCGCTCTATCGAGCAGTCTCAATCTGATCCAATTTCCTGCCAGCAAACAAATGTTTCTAGGAAATGCAATACATTATCTGGACGGGTTTATTATCAGCATTTGGAACCAGGAAAACTGCATATTTTCTCAAGCGCTGCAGGAAACTTTAGTTTGTACTTCAAAAGAGGGTTTAAAGGATTGCCCTTGAAAGCTGGCCCGGCTCAAGCCTCCACATTGTTTTGGTCTTTGCAGAAGAAAGTGCAGAAGAGGGAGGGGGTAAGCACACTAAAACTGCCTCCAATATTTTCCTGCTAAAGAGGACTCCTCTGCGCTCTACAGAGCCAAGCTCTGGCTGTGAGGCAGAGGTAGCGCATGCCCTTGGGAAGTGAGGACTCCAACCTTCCTCAGGATTTCAAACAACCCCAAGCAATTTGGCACATTAATTCTTCAAGGGAAGGCAGGAACCATGTCTTGGTTGAAATCAAGGGAGCTACTCCAGAGAGCAGAAGAGAGACTCTGCACCCTGTCAACACTGAGCCTTGCACCAAGATACTGATCTGACAGTGGGGTGCAGCCAGAGCCAAGTGTCCCCAGCAGCTGAGCAAAGTTTCTGTCCCTGTTGGGCTCTGAGGAGGTGTCCGATCATTCCTACCCCACACCAGGGCAGAAAAATCACCAGCCAGCACCAACCCGACCCTCCCTGTCTCTCTCCTCCTGGGGCTGAGGGTGGCACAGCTCATTTTGACAGTAAGGAACTGCTTTGGCATCCTGCCTGGATGAGATGAGATACATACACAGCTTGGGGTGCTTTGGCTGAGGGAGAGACACCCCCTTGCCCCTACATTTAGCCAAACAGATTTAAGGAGACCTGTTTTGAGAGGGTGCCTGGTCCTACAGGACACATTATTCTAGACCCATTCAGGCCCCACTATCCTCCAGTGTGCTTGTCCCATGCTCTCCCCTTCATAAACAAGGGTCCAACATTCCTTGTGGGTACCCAGCACACAGCCCAAAGGCAGCAACTGACCAGGAGAATGAGGGGGAGGAAAACAAAATAGACTAAAAATTTCCTACCCCTCTCCCAGTGCCCTCAGTTCTTCCTCTGGTTTAAATGTGAAGCTCCACTGAGACTAGTGGGGTTTTAAGGCAGTCTCGAAGACTGCACACTTGCTCTGATTTAGGGGTGTATGTCTTTTGGCTGCAGTGATGAGAACACAAGATCTAGCATGGATTTAAAAAAAAAGGGAGGACTACAATTGCAGTCTAAATTTTCAGTTTGAAGGAACTTACTGGTCAGATCTGACTTTTGGATACTGATCTAACCAAACAGCAAACTGTGAACTCCTGAGGTTTGCCAATGCCTGCTGTAAACATGGAAACCAAGTGTCACTTTTTGCCAAACAGAAGAATGGTTTAAAAACAGACCTAGAGAAGAATACAGGCGCTCGGCATACATGGCTCCTGTTTACAGACTCCCATGCTACTATAAAATGGAACAAGAGGTTATGAGCACACAGGCAACTTTTCACCAAATTTAGATTTTACTAACTTCTCAGAAACCTGAAAACAACATTTCAGGCTCCAAGTGAACAAGTAAAAGCTCTTTGAGTGAAGTTCACAGCCCAGATATTGCAGCACGTAGACTAAGACAGGCATGAAATGGTTCTTCAATCTCAACACCATAAACATACGAAGGGACATAACCTGCACACTGAGAAATGCACCTACTTGTTAGACCTTCATTTTATTCATCTATAGATTTTGTAAAAAGGTTTTCTTTTTCATGGAGTATTCACATAAAAGGAGATGACAATCCTGTAACATGGGACTGTCTCACAAAGTTTTACCATCTGTATTTGTAATGGGATTTTGAGGATAATATTACTGTTTACTAAGAAAAAAATAGGTAATCCAAACCTAAACACTATTCTTAAAATTAATATTGGGGCTGCTGCCATGGGAAGCTGAAAACTTTCACTAACCAAAAAAAAGAAAAAAAAAGAAAAAGAGCGTAGCTTTACAATACATCCTAAATTAGGCAGAAATTCAAGGCAGATTAACACCACAACTCGGAAAGATTTTCACATGTGATTTCATGGCCAGACCCAGAGAGAGCTCCATATGGAAATGTCAGTGACTTTAATAAGCACTCGGTTGTTTCCAATTAGGCTCCTTAAGTAAGTTCAGTGGCATCCAGAGTTTCCTCTGCCACCTTCCTCCTAGCTGGCAAGCATTTTTTTTTCTTTTTTTAACGAGCAGTTAATAAACATGTTCCCACTCTCCCGAGGCTGCCGGCCCCGCCAGCCCCGCGCGGAGCGGCGAGAGGTGACACTAGATGGCACCAGTTCGCTTTGCTGCTGGAGCAATTTTTCCCCTTGGAAAATAAAACACCCCAACCAAACCTGGAAAACATATAATTTTGTCGATGTAATTCTGTTTCTCTTAAAACGCGTCTGAGCAACATTATTTTTATGAGCTTTTCCAGCCTTGTTTTGAAAAACTTAATGTTTCTCCTAGGTTTATTTTTGTCTCATCCGACAGCCGGCTGAATCCTCCCTGCACTGCAAACAGGGTTGTCTAAAAAGTCTCACAAAGACTTGAGACAGATTTTTTTTGTTTTGTTTTGTTTTTGGGGTGGGATTTGTAAGAAACACTTCTCATTCTGACTTCTTCCTTCTCAATAATAACTAACCAGTTAACCTCCACTTCCTCTCCCAATATTGACTCAGACAGTAAGAACTGAGGGGGATTGGAAATTGGAATTGAAATGCATCTCGAGAGATCTTTGATCTGTTTTGCCAGTCAAAATTGAACGCCAAGAAATGAACTCTTTTCTTACTAGAACAATGTAATAATCCACTCTTCTGCAAAATTGCTAGATGCCCTTTGAATATTTTAATGTCTTGGTTATTTGTTTCATGGGGTAACATTTGCCATTTATAATGCAAGTTTTTAAACCTGTGATCCTACTCTTATGTGAAAATAACAGAATCTCAGGTATATATAAAGAAAGGTTTTCTCTAAAATACTTTTAAACAATTTTTTTAACTGTAACCCCCTCAAGGACTGCAGGAAGGAGCCTGTATTTGTCCCTCAAACTCTCACCCCTTAAACCCTTGAAACACTACCACAAACAATAATTTTTAAAGCATCTAAAAGCTGGGGAGATGAATCAATAAGCATCCCCAGATCGAACAAGGGCCTGATCCCAAACCCAGCCCTGCTGACACTTCCACTGGCACAGGTATGTATTTGGCTCCAGACAGAGATGTCAGACCAATGCAGCACTTCTCGCTGAGCTTCATCCGTCTGGCCCCAGCCTCCCTTCGCACTGATCCTGCACCTACTCAAGTCAGTGGAAAAAACTAACCGGGGCCACGTTTGTTTTTGTTGATTTTGACTCATGATTTTAAGCCCAGATTTGCTTCTTCCCTGGAAATGCAACAGGGGAGTCAAAGGCAGCTTTTTAGCCATATCTAAGAGGCCGCCGTGGATTTTTCTAAACAAACGCCCTGCTTTCTGTTTCCCTCCTTCCCAAGAGGCGATTTCATAACATTTCATACTGTGACTTTGCAAACTCCAGGCGGGGGGGGTGAGGGGGAATAGCG